>CM035116.1:86848274-87194841 GCA_020205555.1 Panax stipuleanatus
GCCTTCTTGGAAAAGGAGTTTATCCATGAAGGGGTCAGTGGGAGTAAGATATATCTTGAAGAAGTTCAAGAACCACAAATTACCACGGATCAAAGTCAGGTACCTGACCAAGTAGAAGAACCTACTATACCACACCCTGTTCATAAATCTGGAAGAGTACCGAAGATACCTGAGAGGTATGGATTCATTATAGAGGATGACGATGAGGTACACATCATGAATGATGATGATCCATTTAATTACGAACAGGCTATGAGTAATAAAGACTCAGGAAAATGGCTTGAAGCTATGAAATCCGAAATGGACTCCATGTATGAAAACAAAGTATGGACTTTGGTTTCACCACCTGAAGGCATTAAGCTTATTGGGTGTAAATGGGTCTTTAAAAGAAAGACTGGAACGGACGGCAAGGTAGAGACCTATAAGGCCCGACTGGTTGCAAAAGGTTTCAAACAAAGACAAGGAGTTGACTATGATGAAACCTTTTTACCAGTAGCTATGCTCAAGTCCATTCGAATTTTGCTTGGGATTGCAGCGTATAATGACTATGAGATCTGGCAGATGGACGTGAAAACGGCCTTCCTCAATGGGAAACTTGAGGAGGATGTGTATATGACACAGCCAGAGGGATTTGTTTCAAAGGGTGGAACAAATCAAGTCTGTAAGCTACAACGATCCATTTATGGATTGAAGCAAGCTTCTCGTAGATGGAACATTCATTTTGATGAGACAATCAAAGAGTTTGATTTTATCAAAAACGACGATGAACCATGTGTGTACAAGAAGGTTAGTGGGAGCGCAATTTCATTCCTTGTATTATATGTTGATGATATATTACTGATATGGAATGACATTCCTATGCTACAATCGATTAAAATCTGGTTATCTAAACACTTCTCCATGAAGGACTTGGAAGAAGCATCCTATATTTTGGGGATAAAGATCTATAGAGATAGATCTAAAAGGATGCTTGGTTTATCCCAAGGAACGTACATTAATGCAATGCTAAAGAGATTTAGCATAGAAGATTCCAAAAGAGGTCTCATGCCGATGAGCCATGGAATACATCTCTCCAAGAAACAGGACCCAAAGACACCTGAGGAGAGAGACCGTATGAGTAAGATCCCTTATACTTCTGCAATAGGATCTATCATGTACGGTATGATATGTACTAGACCGGATGTTGCTCATGCACTTAGTGTAACGAGCAGATACCAGTCGAATCCAGGAGAAGAGCACTGGAAGGCAGTGAAGAATATCCTAAAATACTTGAGAAGGACTAAGGATATTTTTCTTGTCTACGGTGGGTCTGAATTAAAACTCGAGGGCTTCACAGACTCAAGTTTTCAAACAAACCAAGATGACAGTAAATCTGTTTCGGGGTATGTTTTTACCTTGAACGGAGGCGCAGTGAGTTGGAAGAGTTCCAAGCAGCAAACAGTTGCTGATTTAGTGACAGAGGCAGAGTATATAGCTGTAAGTGAAGCTGCAAAGGAAGCTGTTTGGCTGAAGAAGTTTATAACTAAACTTGGTATGGTTCCTAGCATTGGAGAAGCAGTTCTCGTTTACTGTGACAACACAGGAGCAGACACATAGGCTAAGGAACCAAGGTCTCATCAAAAATCTAAACACGTGTTGCGGCGATTTCACTGGATCAGGGAGATCATTGAAAGAGGAGACGTCACCTTGGAGCGTGTAGACTCTCAAGACAACATTGCAGATCCATTTACTAAAGCTTTAACACAATAGCAGTTTGATCGTCACTTAGAGAAGATGGGTATGAGATACCATGGCGATTGGCTTTAGTGCAAGTGGGAGATTGATAGTAGTGTGTATACAAGCCAATCATGTATGATGATAAAGCACGTACTTTGTAAACAATCTTATTTATTTATTAATAAAATATTTATTTATTAAAGGCATTTAATTATCTACATGGTGCTATTTTTATAATATGTAAATAACCCATAGTTTTAAGCAATGCTTTTAGAATCATGATGATGATCATGCTAATGAGATCTAAATTCTTAGAAAGCTCTAAAACTAAAATAGTTCCAAATCGTGGGATTACTAAAAAGGGGATTAGTAAATCCAGATAGATTGGTACATATGTTGCTTTCTCATTGGATGAGGATGATTGATCTCATGATCATTTGTGTGGAGACACTAAAGCAAGTATGTAGGTGCTTATTGGAGAATAATTATTCCCCTTTGGCACTTGATGCTCCGCCTTGACACGTTGACACGTTAAACACCTTGAGATAAACTCCGCGATCTCTCTCTTCATATTGTTCCACCAAAATGTATGTCGAAGATCACGATACATTTTGGTACTCGCAGGATGGATTGCAAAAGGTGTGTTGTGTGCCTCCATCATGATTCTATACTTCAAATCAGAATCATCAGGAACACAAAGTCTGGAGTTGACTCGAAATATTCCTTCTTCATCAATCCTTGCTTCTAGAATAGTACCTTCTTCCTCATATTCATCAGCTCCAGGTCTGTAGCTTGAGCAGCTTTGACTTTATCAATCAAAGCTGGTTCTACGTGTATACTTGACATCATCGCATGGGTCTTCGAAGTCTTAAACTCTATCTCCATCCTTTGTAAGTCACACCAAATAGGCCTTGATAGTATCGCATTCGTTCCAGTATATGATCTTCTACTTAAAACATCAGCTACCATGTTCGCTTTACCAGGATGGTATTGAATGGTATGGTCGTAATCTTTCAACAGCTCAAGCTAACGTCGTTGCCTCATGTTAAGTTCCTTCTAGGTGAAGAAATACTTGAGGCTCTTATGATCCGTATAGATCTCTACTTTCTCCCCATACAGGTAGTGTCCCCAGATCTTCAACGCGAAAATGACTGCTGCCAACTCTAGATCATGAGTAGGATAATTCCTCTCATATTCCTTGAGTTGTCACGAGGCATAGGCTATGACTTTCACATGTTGCATGAGAACACATCCTAACCCTTTGCCCGAAGCATCGCTGTAAATGACAAATCCATCCGAACCAGATGGTATCGTCAGAACAGGTGCCGAAATGAGTGTCCTTTTGAGCTCTTGAAAGCTCTTCACGCATTCCTCGTTTCATACAAATTTTGTATCTTTCCGAGTCAGCTGAGTTAATGGAGTAGCGATTCGAGAAAATCCTTCCACGAATCTCCGATAATAACCAGCTAAGCCCAGAAAGCTACGTACTTCGGTCACCGACTTTGGTCGCTCCTAACTTTGTATTGCTTCAATATTCGTCGGGTCAACAGATACTCCACGTTTTGATACCACGTGCCTAAGGAATGCTATCTTCTCAAGCCAGAACTCGCATTTCTTCAGCTTGGCATATAGCTTGTTTTCAAAAAGCCTTTAAAGTACCAGCTTCAAGTGGTGCTCATGATCTTCATAGCTTTTGGAATAGATGAGGATGTCATCAATAAAGACAACCATGAACTGATCCAAATATTCCTTGAATACACGGTTCATCATATCCATAAAAGCAGTAGGAGCATTAGTCAATCCAAAAGACATGACTAAGAATTCATAATACCCGTATCGAGTTCTGAAAGTAGTCTTCGGAATATCCTCAGTTTTAATCTTTAGTTGATGATATCCAGAACAAAGATCGATCTTTGAAAAGAATTGTGCACCTTGCTGATAGTAGTGTGCATACAAGCCAATCATGTATGATGATAAAGCACATACTTTGTAAACAATCTTATTTATTTATTAATAAAATATTCATTTATTAAAGGCATTTAATTATCTACATGGTGCTATTTTTGTAATATGTAAATAACCCATAGTTTTAAGCAATGCTTTTAGAATCATGATGATGATCATGCTAATGAGATCTAAATTCTTAGAAATCTCTAAAACTAAAATAGTTCCCAATCGTGGGATTACTAAAAAGGGGATTAGTAAATCCGGATAGATTGGTACATATGTTGCTTTCTCATTGGATGAGGATGATTGATCTCATGATCATTTGTGTGGAGACACTAAAGCAAGTATGTAGGTGCTTATTGGAGAATAAGTTCACTGAACGTGACTCGCTATAGAATACCTAATGGAGTTTTACTCGCCTGTCAATAGGAATTCCTAATGTGATAGTAGTACAAGTGATCCTTGGACTTGAGATCATCATAGTATCTTGTATGTAATGAATTATACTTTGACTTATTCCTTAAAGTCCTTTAGGGTATATAAAAGGGTATGCTTAGGTATAATGAGTTACATATAGAGATAATGAATGATCAATAAAGAATCTACCACCTCTAGTAAAAGAGGAGATATGTCCTATGTGATTCGTTAAATGACAACCCAGGAATCCTTGGCCAAGGTAAAATGAAATTAGAAAGGAGTTTCTAATTTGCATTATTTGGAGTTGTGCATTTTCTAATCGAAATACATATAATTAAATAAAATAAGACTTGACAGTAAATTCATGTCTTATATTTAATTGGGACATTGTATGGTGGAAGGATTGAATTGTATGGTAACTATTTACTCACAGGTTCTTTTATGATTAATGTTGAAATCTATATTATCTGGAAAGTCGTTGATCGCTAGGGAGGCTTATCCCTATTGTAGAATAAATATTATTTATTTAAATAGATTATTAGTTTAATTTATTTATTTAAATAAGATTAGAATTGTTCTAATTAATTTATTCACAACCGGTTTAATATAGAGAACCTAAAGGGTCACACCATAAAAGGAAGAATAATTATTTAAGAAGGTAATGGCATAATCGTAATAATGCATTAAGTGTAATTAATTTAATCTATAGTGATAGAATAAATTAAATAGCTTAATATTTATTATTTAATATTTTGGAAATATTAAATATAAATTAATAAGAGGAGTCTTATTAATATTATTACAATTATTATTATTTTAATTTCTAAAGGAGTTTAGTAATTAATTTAATATTTGTACTCTCATTTATTCCTAATAAGATTAGGAGATAAATTAATTAAATGAATTTAATTAATTATTCCCCATGTGGTGGGAAGCCTAAATTAATTAAAGGAGTTTAATTAATTAAAAGAAATCCCATGTCTAATAGGATTAGAAGGGTTGACCAATATCTATATAAGAGGAGTCTTATAATAGATATTGATTGATGAAATTCCAATTGTTGGAGAGTACTCCTTTTCTATAGAGGATAGAAAACTAAGGTTTAGCCAAACACCCTCCTTCTTGATAATTTCTCTTCCTTGGTGGATCACCTCTAGAGGCCAAACACTTGGGTGGCTAACGTTGATCAAAGTAAGGAATCTAACCCGGAAATTCAAGGAGATCACGAAGAACAAGGAGTTGAACTAGTACCTGTGGAAGCTTCGTTCTACAAGGGTATTATTCCATAACTTCTTATTTATCGTTTTAAATTAATAATTTGCATAAAGGATGATCCGGGTAATGGTTTTGTAGAAATTTTTTAAACTCTGATATACCATGCTTCCGCTAATTTTTGCAATTTAATTGCGTCACGATTTCGTACAAACCCAACACTTGCAACTGGTCGAACAGGTCATCAATACGAGATAACGGATACCTATTCTTGATGGTGACATGGTTCAACTCCCGATAGTCAATACAAAGTCGCATACTCTCGTCTTTCTTCTTTACGAATAAAATAGGAGCACCCCAAGGAGATGTACTAGGACGTATAAAATCGATGTCTAACAACTCCTGTAGTTGGACCTTTAACTCCTTAATTTCAATAGGAGCCATTCGATATGGGGTTTTAGAAATAGGTTTTGTACCGGGTTCAAGGTCAATAAATAATTCAACTTCACGTTCTGAGGGTAGACCAGGAAGTTTTTCAAGAAATACATCAGGAAACTCATTAACAACAGAAATATCATTCAAACCTGACGTATTCTGGTTTAGATCAGTGACATGGGCTAAGAAAGCTTGACATCCGTTTTTCAATAAACGAATAGCTTTATGACTTGAAATAACATTGATTGATTTTAGTGGTTTGGTTGATTGAATTCGCACAATAGGTTGGTTAGGAATATAAAAACTAACAACCTTACGAAAATAATCAATTTTGGCATGGTAAGTGGTCAACCAGTTAATTCCTAAAATCACATCAAATGCAAGTATTTTCAAAGATATAAGATCAATAGGTAGGGTGAGGGTACCAATTTGAATCAATAAAGATTTGTAAACTGTAGATGTAACGAAGGTTTCTCCCAACGGAGTTTCAACAGATAAGTCAAAGTCTAATTTCTCAGGTGTCAAGTTCAAACGTTAAGCATAAGCAGGTGAAATAAAAGAATGGGTAGCACTGGTATCTAATAAAGTGTAAACTTTGCAAGAGTTTATTATCAGCTTACCCGTAATAACCTCGTTCGGGTTCCTTGCTTGTTGGGCAGTCACGACAAAAGCTCTTCCAGGAACCACTGACTTTGACTTGTCAGGGATAGCCTTTGGAGTCACCAGCCCTGCTGAACTTGGTTTCGCTACAGGACACACTCGAGCTATGTGCCCTTCCTTTCCACAGTTATAACACACCTTCGATTGTTGTGTGCAGTTGGAGCTGATGTGTCCCACTTGCCCGCATTTATAGCATACGACCGGCGGTCCTTCTCCTCCCCTATAAATAGTTGATGTTAGTGCTGCTGTTGATGCTTTCACGTTCTCATTGTTGTACCTTCTCTTCTTGAAATCTCCCCATGACTCACTTCTTTTATTATCATGGCCACGATTACCACCGGAGTGTTTACCGCTTCTGTCATGATACTTTCCTCCCTGCTGGTTGTCATTATTCCGATGACTGCTGCCACCGGTACGACCTTGGTTGTTGTCCCTTGGTTGAACATAATCATTATCTCGTTCTAATAACTGGGCCCTATTCACTACATCCGAATATAGAGAAAATTTGTGAGAAATGAGGTATTGACGAATTTCTAGTTTCAAACCTCGCAGAAACATTCGCGTCATACGTTCCTCATTCTCCACCAAATGAGGTGCAAACCGGGATAACTCCGTGAACTTAGCCTAGTACTGGGACACAGTCATGTTGTTCTGTTCCAGTCTAATAAACTCTACCTCTTTTATGTGACGAATACTTTTTAGAAAGTACTTGTCATTGAACAGTTTCTGGAACGTTCCCCAAGACATCTTGAGTGCGGCAGGCTGGGTACGCTTCACAGATTTCCACCAGTAATCTGCCTCTCCACGGAATATAAAGGTGGCAAATGGAACCTTTTGTTCCTCCGTGCATCCCAAGACATCAAATAGCTTGGTGATTTGCTTAATCCAATTTTCTTCCTTGATTGGATCTGGCTTTCCTTGAAACTCTGGTGGTCCCAACTCTTTAAACTGCTTGGCAGTGACAAGCCGCGAGTTGTTATTTCCACCTGTATTATGAACACGAGTCTCCCTCATCTGGTTTTGCATGAAGTGCAAAAAGCTTCTAAACATCCCGTCATTTATCGTTTCTTCGGTAGGGTTGTTTACAGGAGGAATATAGCCTTCCTGTTGCACGTTCTCCTGGTTGGTGATTAAAGGTATCTCAACGGTCTCATTCACTCCATTGTTTAGATTTTTAGCTGCCATTCTCAAATACTTCCACAAAACAAGGGTTAATCAAACAAATTAACATATCACATATTAACCCTATGTTCCAAATGACCAATTAAATACCAAATAAGCTTAGGTAGGACACACACTAGCGAAGGATTTTACTCGTCTCTCCCCTCCTAGTTCTATTCCCAGATCTCCGCCATAGATCATATCCCTAAGATCTGATACCAACTGTGACGCCCCCAAAATAGGTTCAACACTCAACCCATTCTGAGTCACCAAATACATGGTACAGAATCCAAATACAATCTTTCATATCAAACGGTCCCGCAAAATACGACCACACAACTGTGAGTGTCAATACAGACATGTAGAAAATATAAACATTCAAACTAAGTCCTCATTACATTTATTATCACACTACTTTAAAAAAAATAGTGAGAACTTTTACAGCTCTAACTCGGACCATCACTCCATTCCCCGACTAGTACCTGCGATATTCTCATTTCTTGAAGAGAACAATGGAAGAAAAGGGTGAGCTCAACTAGCCCAGTAAAGAATATTATGACTAAGATAATGAAAAATAAATTATCGTTAGCCTTCAATAAACCAGATAAAATATTATGGACAACACGTTTTAGATTAATATTCGCAGCAGAAATAACAATTCATTAGAAGAGTTAAGTAGAGAATGATGTCTACTATCTTCTTTGATTTAAAAGTTCATCATTAATATTTTATCCCTGTAACATCAATCAATATACATCTCGAATCAAATATTCATCTTTTGCACTACGGGCCAAAGATATTCATTTATATCACCAGTTGGTCATGTTCATCTCAACACATGTCCATCTTTGTACTACGGGCGAAAGATATTCATCAGGTAATCATTCATCTTTGCACTACAGGCCAAAGATATTCATCAAGCAATCATTCATCTTTGCACTACAGGCCAAAGATATTCAGTTATAACACCATTTAGAACGGAGGATGATGAAAAATAATACGAATAACGAATTCAGTGAGGTAAAGGACAAATATTAGAGAATTTATCCAGAGTTCAAGAATGAAGATCAAAACCTGGATCCAATCAAATATGATTTGGAAGAAAAAAAATATTTTTTTACCGTAAATAGTACCCGTAAATAGTAACTCATGAATAGTAACTCGACATAAAAAAGATAAAAATTTCACAAGAAAGTTCAGACCAATATTCCAGTGAAATGATATTAGATGAAGCGCAAAACTCAAGGAATTTCTGATCATTTCAGGAATTATAAAAGCAATACTTACCGTAGTAAGTTTAGAGTTAGGAATCTGAAATGAAACAATATACGAAACTGCAAATGGATTTTCACCCATCAGGCGGTAGTCCGCTCAGACAGATTATTTTTATAATTTAATAACAACTGAATACGAAGGGTTATTCACCAAGCATGCGGTAGTCCGCGTAGACAGGTTTTTTCCATGGACTAATAAAGAATAGAATAACAACAGGATTTCACCATGCATGCGGTAGTCCGCGTAGACAGGTTATTCCAACAGAATATTAAAGAATGTAATAACAACCCTTAGGAGTATTGAAAGAAAATAACTCTCTTCATGAATACTAAAGAAATAATACCTCTTACCTTAAAAATTTGGAGATTGCACTAGTGTAATAGCAGAATACTCTTCTTCTTTTACTCTTATTCTCTCTATACTTTCTCTCTCTATAACTTTAGTGAATTGGCGAGAAATAATGAAGAAATGAGCTTCTATTTATAGGCTCGGCAGGGTAAGGGTAAAATAGTCTTTTTGCCATAATTTATGATATCATCGCTTACATCATCGATCCTATGACATCATTGCTTATCTCATCGCTCCGATGACATCCTTGCTTACCTCATCGCTCCGATGACATCATTGTTTGCATCATAAGAGTTCAAATTCAATTTGCACTCTTCCACCTCGTTTAACTTTTATATCATGAATTTACTATAATAATGTTACCATTCTAATTATAAAAATCATACTATTATATAATCACATCATACTACTATAATGTAATATTATAATAACATATTTGAAAGAATTATTTTATCAGAAAAGATAAAATACCAACTTTCAACCAATGTCACATGCTAAAAATTCCTCCGTTAAAAAATCCACATTGAATAAATATTTTCTTATCATATATATCAAAAATTAATTATTCACAAATAATATTACAGAACTACAATATTGACAACCAGGTCGTTCCCAGGAAAGAGGGAGCCTTCCGATAAGGATTTCTCCTTACTAGCGCGTAATTAATCAACCCCTTTCCTAGACAGAACTTCCTTAGACATTGCCAATAATGCTATCTAATAATATTATTCAAATAATATGAATTATTGATTTGATAATTTGAAATACTGTGCAATGACAATTATTGAATCACTAATATAAAATAGCAAAGTAGCACTTATTGATATAAAATATCAACGTAGAAAATATTGAACCAATAAAATATTATGCAATTATTGAATCAATAATATAAAATATTAAACAGTAATTACTGTAACAATAATTGAGTAAGTGCCTTTCTATGTAAGAATCAATAATTTGAAATACTGTGCAATACCGTGTGCTACTGTGCAACACCACGTATTACTGTATTTTAACTACCGGGTATTTCAACAGTACTAACGGTAATAACTACGCAGTTATTTTATAAAAAAATTATTTATGTCGCTTTCTATATCCGACATTCATTCCGTTGTGGAGTCCACCAATGACTGCTCCGTCGTACGAATATTCTCTGACAAAAAAATATTCCTCGACCAAACGAATATTCCCCGACACAACGAATATTTTATAACCATTGTCTTACTTTGTGAACTTTGCACATCTCACCCATAACTTATCACATTTATCAAATCAACACCTTACTATTTCAAAATAATATATTAAGAAAATTAAATCTTATTCATAAAATTTGGGGTCTTACAACAGTCGTATAACAATTCTGCTATAAAGTTTTCAATCAATCGATTGATCACCTGTCCTCCTATGACCTCATCAGATCACGTTGTGATCTCTTCCTATAATCGTGTTATATTACGATTCTTTTCTATCTTATGATCATTTTGTTTTACGATTTTCTTATTTTAATGATGAATGTCCTAAATTCATCTCTTATCATTTAAACTCGATCTGAGTTTATTCATTATCCTCATCTCTGTGATTATAGCCTAAGGTAACCCTACCTAAGGTTTATAACCTACAACTTTGATTCTAACCTGTGACGCCCCCAAATTCGGGTCCCAAGAACCTCGGACATGGTACGTTACGGTACTTCATTATCATACATAGTCTATCATCTACTGCGGAACATATAAACATATATTATTTATTTCACATGATTCTATAACATTTTCCAAGGTCTGTTAACCTTAACTGAATACATACCTTGAGTAATTAAAGAGGTTTACAACATTACTTGCATTAGATAACTAATAGTTATAAATGTATATAATCTACTCTTGGAGTTTGCCTTTGCCACTGTCTTTCTTCGAGCCTTCTTCTTAATCTGAAATTTGTTATCATGATATAGCAAGGGTGAGCAACTAATTTGCCCAGCAAGTTTAAATACAACAAGGATATATCATGATTGAAAGAAAGAATAAGCTTTATTTTCAACAATATAATAATTGTGAAAGAGCATAAATCTGAATTTCAATAAATGAATGACTGAACCAATAATATTTAACGTCAACAAGGACCATGAACGACTTTAACTGAACCTTAGGGTAATGAAGGTGATCAGCCTTTCATACCTGATGAACATATGCAACATGCACTAAGTGCGAATCAATAATCAGTATAGATGTGAATAATCAACAATGATCATTCACTAACATGCTTTGAAAGTATAACTCAAGTTTGAGTTAGAGAAAACTTGTCTACACCGACGATTACTGCTACGCAATCTAATTTAATCTCTTTATCGTAAAGACCTATCAGTTATAAGATTGATATTTCAATTAGTATAACATACCTTATTTCACAATACTATTACTTTATAAGTAAACTATCTAACATTTAAATACATAGTCAAATATTAGATAATACCTTAACACCATACGTATTCACAAGTCTAAACCTAGCACACATTGAGTCTTTAATAGTATTCAATATAGTATACTGAGTGGTTTCCCACAAACAACCAACAAATTAGTTTCTGTCTCGTCTACACTGTTTTCACAGCGAGTTAGATCGGTTGCTAATTCGTATATACCTCCGCTCCCTGAAGAAATCGTTTAGCCCAGCTACTATACATCAACCATTAAAGAATATAAATGCACTACGTTAGACTTAACATTTACTCTATCACTTAATAAGTTCTTAATATAACTCGGTAAACTATTTGCCATTTCAGCAAATCGAATACATTATTTCAGTAAGCTAGAACCAAACTGTCTTCCCTTCCTGACATTTTTAGTTTCCATTCCAGTAACCTGGAATGGCCAATTCAGCAAGCTGAATCCAAACATTATTCCCTATCTAACATTTCAGTTTTCATTTCAGCATCCTGAATTGTTCAATTCAGCAAGCTGCAATACCCTTATCACGAAAATACCAAATCATCTTATTATTTTTCTATCCTTTGGCCACACTTATATACGTATATCCCATACACAAAAATAATTTTTCTAAAATTTTTCAACTCCCTTTAGTATTTTTCAAAAATCTGTTTTTAGTTCGTAGCTTAAGAAATTAGCTACCTCATGCTCAACTCCAAAAATTCCCAACTCTTGGCGGAATCTTACACGTATTAACAGAACTTCCAGTTTAAATTTCGTGGCCATCAGAGTTATAGAACTCCAGTTATAGCAGTTTTTATCGGAAAAACCCAAATATTGAAATGACCATAACTCGGTCAATTTAAGTCGGAATGAGCTCATTTTTGGACATGAGCTACTTTATCTTATATATTTGCTTGTCCCAAAAGATGGGAATTTATTACATTAATTAAGTTACCGAAACTGCCCCTAGTAGTTTTATGCAAATTGGTTTTCTTCAATTTTCAGATCTGACATTCTTTGCTAAAATCAGTCCACACGAAAATCTATAACACTTTTTTCAGTGATTTTACTTGTATCTGTTAGAAGACTCATGGATCTAACTCTAAAAATTGACCACACTCAAAAATTTAAAATAGAATGAGAGATATGGTCGTTTCAATTTCATACTTTGTTTTCACAAAAATCTTATTTTTAATCTTTTGTGATTTCAAGAAAACTTCCTTATTCTCACCCATTCACCAACATAACCTATCATAATACCTAATAATACTTCATATACTCATGGATATAATATGGTCCATGATTTAATTAATCAAACAATCACCAAACACAAGATGAACACCATCAAAGCTAAGGAAAATTAGGTTTTCTAACTTTTGAAAAACCTAGTTCCTATTTCATACTTTAGATCTAACTTTTGATCCTCAAAAGGGTTAGATCTAAATATGAAACACTATTAAAAATATAGATCTAAGGTTTTAACCTAAAGATCATAAATTTACAAAGAATCAAATCAAATAAAAAGGAATTAGACTATATAGGTAGAAATTTTTGTTATACCTTAGCTTTTTCCTTCCTTCTTCTTCTTCATAAGCATGATTAGGAAAGTATGAAACCATAAGAACTCCCCCTCTCTTCTACTCCTTCATGGCCGAACTCTCTTTTCTCTCTCTTGTTTCTAGCTTTGTTCTTTTATTTTCTCTTTCTTTAGCTTAGGAAATAAAATGAAGCTAATAATTGTGAAAGAGCATAAATCTGAATTTCATTAAAGGAATGACTAAACCAATAATGTTTAACGTCAACAAGGACCATGAACAACTTTAACTGAATCTTAGGGTAATGAAGGTGATCAGCCTTTCATACCTGATGAACATATGCAACATGCACTAAGTGCGAATCAATAATCATTATAGATGTGAATAATCAATAATAATCATTCACTAACATGCTTTGATAGTATAACTCAAGTTTGAGTTACAGAAAACTTGCCTGCACCGTCGATTACTGCTACACAATCTAATTTAATCTCTTTATTGTAAAGACCTATCAGTTATAAGATTGATCTTTCAATTAGTATAACATACCTTATCTCACAATACTATTACTTTATAAGTAAACTATCTAACATTTAAACACATAGTCAAATATTAGATAATACCTTAACACCATACGTATTCACAAGTCTAAACCTAGCACACATAGAGTTTTTAATAGTATTCAATATAGTATACTGAGTGGTTTCCCATAAACAACAACCAAATTAGTTTCCGTCTCGTCTACACTGTTTTCACAGCGAGTTAGATCGGTTGCTAATTCGTATATACCTCCACTCCCTGAAGAAATCATTTAGCCCAGCTACTATACATCAACCATTAAAGAATACGAATGCACTACGTTAGACTTAACATTTACTCGATCACTTAATAAGTTCTTAATAAAATTCGGTAAACTATTTACCATTTCAGCAAACCGAATACATTATTTCAGTAAGCTGAAATCAAACTGTCTTCCCTTCCTAACATTTTCAGTTTCCATTCCAGCAACTTGGAATGGCCAATTCAGCAAGATGAATCCAAACATTATTCCCTACCTAACATTTCAGTTTCCATTTCAGTATCCTGAATTGTTCAATTCAGCAAGTTGTAATACCCTTATCACGAAAATACCAAAGCATCTTATTATTTTTCTATCCTTTAGCCACACTTATATACGTATATCCCATACACAAAAATAATTTTCCTAAAATTTTTCAACTCTCTTTAGTATTTTTCAAAAATTTATTTTTAGTTCGTAGCTTAAGAAATTAGCTACCTCATGCTCAACTCCAGAAATTCTCAACTTTTGGCAGAATCTTACACGTATTAACGTGAACTTCCAGTTTAAATTTTGTGGCCATCAGACTTATAGAACTCCGGTTATAGCAGTTTTTATCAGAAAAACTCAAATATTGAAATAACTATAACTCGGTCAATTTAAGTCGGAATGAGCTCATTTTTGGACATGAGCTACTTTATCTTATATAGTTTCTTGTCCCAAAAGATGGGAATTTATTACATTAATTAAGTTACCGAAACTGCCCCTAGCAGTTTTTTGCATATTGCTTTTCTTCAATTTCCAAATTTGACATCCTTTTCTAAAATCAGTCCACGCGAAAATCTATAACACCTTTTTCAGTGATTCCACTTGGATTTGTTAGAAAACTCATAGATTTAACTCCAAAAATTGACCACACTCAAAAATAGAATGTGAGATATGGTCGACTCAATTTCATACTTTGTTTTCACAAATAATCTGATTTTTAATCTTTTGTGATTTCAAAGAAAACTTCCTTATTCTCACCCATTCACCAACATAACCTATCCCAATACCTACTAATACTTCATATACTCATGGATCTAACATGATCTATGATTTAATTCATCAAACAATCACCAAACACAAGATGAACACAATCAAAGCTAATAAAAAATAGGTTTTCTAACTTTTAAAAAACCTAGTTCCTATTTCATACTTTAGATCTAACTTTTGATCCTCAAAAGGGTTAGATCTAAACATGAAACATTATCAAATACATAGATCTAAGGTTTTAACCTCAAGATCATAACTTTACACAAAATCAAATCAAATAAAAAGAAATTAGACTATATAAGTAGAAATTTTTGTTATACCTTAGTTTTTTCCTTTCTTCTTCTTCTTCCTAAGCTTGATTAGGAAAGTATGAAACCATAAGAACTCTCCCTCTGTTCTTCTCCTTCAGGGCCGAACTCTCTCTTCTCTCTCTTGTTTCTACCTTTGTTCTTTTTTTTTCTCTTTCTTTAGCTTAGGAAATAAAATGAAGCTAAATGAGATATTCAGTTTACTGAAAAAAATGAATAGATATATTATATCTATCTCTCCTAATCTTCCAAATCCTTATCCTTTCTCTCTCTCATAAAGTAAGTTATTTCTTGCAAGCAATCCCAAAAGTGTTGGCCAAATAGAATAAAGATACCTAGTAAGGTAGTTTACCATCTAAAGTAGCCTCATCATTACATTCATCTCCCCTCCTTTTTCTCTCCTTGCTTGGGCCGGCCACTTGAGCATTTCCTTGGCCCAAGTTTTGATTTCTAATTCCTCATTTAACTTGCTAAAGTTGATTAAGCCCACTCTCCCATTGGGTTAAGCTTGGGCTTTGATTTAATTCTTTTTGGGCTTGAAATTTTTTCTTAGTTTGCTTACTAACTAAAATAGACTTGGGCTTCCACAACTAATTAAATTATGTCATCATTATACTTGCCCTATACATATAATATTGGGCTAATTTAACAATTTAATTTCTCTTAAATCAAATTAGCTACAAGTCCAATGCTTAATTTAATAATTGGGCTACAAATTTAATTCTTTGGGCCATAAAATCAACTTAGTTCCATACTCTTTAATTTTATCTTACGCTAATCATTTAGTTAGGATTTCCTTTCCCCTCCTTTGTAATTAAATTCGTTACTCATGTATCTTTAATTTTATAACCCAATTAGACTTGCTTTACTTAGGTTATAAAATTAATTACTTGAGATGTATAAAATAAATCTCTTAGGTTATTTAATTAGCATACCTAATATATGTATTAGGTTACATAACTTTATTCTTAATTCCCTTTATATTCAAAAATATGTATACACATCATATAATGTATATTTCTTTAATCACGTACATAATCCTCATAAGTCAAAATATATTCCACTAGTGTATTAACTTAATAGCCCTAATTGGCTTAATGAGTTACAAACACTCACATAATCATACAAGATAATCTAATAGGTTGAGACATATTTTATAAATCTCTATGATTAGGTCTTTAGTAGTTAGTTAAAATACTAGGACAATTAAATAAAGATAACACTTGAGGTTATTTAATTCAAATACCTAATTTATATATTAGGTTACCAAACTTTATAGGTATCGTAGTACCTTATCCTTAATATTCCTTCAAGTACGTATAAATTCATTTCTAGGGTTTAAAAATTTTTATAACCCATATTTTCTCTATTCTCATTTAATTAGTAAACCATATAGGTTCTTCTTTAAAAAAAATTTTAATTATTCCTCAAATTTCCATCTAGGTTTTATCTCTTAACCTTTATTTTAATCATTCAAGATCTTATAAATTTTTGGGTTGTCACATTCACCCATTCTTCTAAGAATTTCCTCCTCGAAATTACATCCTACTAATCTCTACTCTTTTTATTCATCAAAACAAGGTTTTTTAACTTAACCTTTATCTGATTTCATTCTCATTTAATGAGTACATACGGCTTCCTTCTATGAGGAACTATTCTATCATCACATTCTACCATGACTTCTCTCTAATGAGTTAAAAACCTTTCATATCTGTTGTGGGGTCATATAGACCATGAACACATAGTTTTAATGGTATTCACACCGAAAAATAATAAATTACTAGGCATGTTTACAATCACAAGGAAGGTAAACTTCCGATGCTAGTACTTTAGGTAATCAGCCTATCATACGCTTACGTCATGCATAACATATTAATTTTATTTAGCGACTATTTGCGCTACTAGATTGGATTATTTTATCCAATCGGCATATCCCCATTTTTTCGGGGTTGTTCACCTCAGACTTAGCATAAGAATCCGTACCAAAATAATTTGGTTCGGGATAATTCTCACAGAGATACTTGAATTTTCATAAATATTTATCTAGTTGAATCAATTAGCTTAGACGTATACCAATAATTCGAACATCAATCGAAATATGTGTCTGACCAAATTTAATTGGCACTTAACTTTTCTTTAAAATTCTGAAAATCATTTTATGACGTCATGATACCGTACTATATTTACAGTCCATTTGAGGATTCCGTCATTTTTGTGACTTTGTTATACTACAATATACCATAGTGGGCTGACGATCTTTGGATCACATCCAACACTAAGTAAGACTGTAATTAATAACTCCATCGTTTTTATCATCTCTGAATCAGGTTCCATGATTCATTGATGATATATAAAATACATTTTGATATTTCAAATTATTTTTGTCTAGCCGAAACAATTAGCATAGACTATTCTTTAAACAGTTCAAAATCATTGAAAATCATTTTTTGGTGTTATAATGCCACAACAGGTAACGATGTGTTAGTGGTTCGAATCCCACTTCTACAAACTTGTAACCATGGGTTCTAATAACAAAAATTCATTTATATCTTTAAAGGCACATCAGTGCGAATTTAGCTTGATGTCAAAAATTTTGAAGTCTAGCATATCTAGAAGATTTGGAATACCTATGCTTCCATCATCAACTTCAATTTCTCCAATGATCCATTGCTTAAAATTTCTTTCTATTAAAAATCCTCAATTCTTCATCCATAACTTTTCTATACCTAGTATAGTTCATCAAACATACCACACGTTATGGGTTTAGGAAATTTCCACAATAATATGAGTTTAGGAACTTATTCTAGCAATACGTAGTTCAAGAACCAATCAGAAACTGTCCATACGCTTAGGGGTTCAAAAATATACCATATGATTATGAGTCACAAACTTACCATAAGTATTAGTTTTAAGAACTCACACCTAATCTTATATTCTCTACCTATTCGTTCTACACATGAGAAAAGAATCACCTTCTCAACATACATATACGGAATAGCGCTGTAGACACTTGAAATTTCATTTCCTTGTTACTAACACGGTAGGAGGGCAAAATTATCTTTTCAATCACCCCGGTCTCTATACCGGGCCATCAACTCAACCCCGATCTCAATACCTGGGCCATCAAATCAACCCCGATATCAATACCGGGCCATCAAATCAACCCTGGTCTCAATACCGGGCCGTCAAATTAACCCTGGTCTCAATACCGGGCAATCAAATCAACTCCGGCCTCAATACCGGGTCGTCAACTCTACCCCGTTCTCAATATCGGGCCATCAAATCAACCTCGGTCTCAACCTGAGAGGTACAGGTCAGCCCTGGTCTCAACCCGGGAGGTACAGGTCAGCCTCGGTCTCAACCCGGGAAGTACAAGTCAGCCCCGGTCTCAACCCGGGAGGTACAGGTCAGCCCTGGTCTAAACCCGAGAGGTACAGGTCAGCCCCGGTCTCAACCCGGGAGGTACAGGTCAGCCCCGGTCTCAACCCAGAAGGTACAGGTCAGCCCCGGTCTCAACCCAGGAAGTATAGGTCAGCCCCGGTCTCAACCCGAGAGGTACAGGTCAGCCCAAGTTTTAACCCGGGAGGTACAGGTCAGCCTCAGTCTCAACCCGAGAGGTACAGGTCACGGAAGGTACAAGTCAGCCCCGATCTCAACCCTAGAAGTACAGGTCAGCCCCGTTCTCAACCCTGGAAGTACAGGTCAGCCCCAGTATCAACTTGAGAGGTATAGGTTAGCCCCGGTCTCAACCTGAGAGGTACAGGTCAGCCCCGATCTCCACCTAGGACGTATAGCTCAACCTCGGTATTAACCCGGGAAGTACAGCTCAGCCCCGGTCTCAATCCGTGAGGTACAGGTCATCCCCAGTCTCAACCCGTGAGGTCAGCTCAACTTAGAAAATAATCCTGAAGCATCACAACATCTCTAGAGGAAAAAATGGAAGGACCAAGTCAGCCTCGGATCAATATTGGGAACGAACAGACTTGAGTGGCTTCCAAACCTTGGAAACACCCCCAGGAAGTCAGCTGAATGCCATGCCAGCACTAATGGCAACCCCAGGAAGGGCAAAACTATCATTTTACCAACTCTAAGCTGATTCGGTAAAACTTAAGCTGAATTGATGCCACTATGGTCATAACGAACCATAACAATGATTTTGAGTGAAAACAGCGCAAGACAGCTCAACGAACAAACTGCGAGGAATCAAAGACCCGGTTATGAACTATCTTTTGGGACTCGAAAAAGGTTTTCTCCCATGTCATTGCGATGCGCTCGGCGAGGGCGTTCTAGAAAGGTATTGCAAGCCTCAAACGGACACTCCGATCAAAAGTTAAAAAGTTTCGAATCTGACATCGCATTGCTCGGGGTGCATGCACTTCGATGCAACGGGACTCGCCACGTGGGCCTTGCCACGTGGAGCTGAACCTCTACCTGCGGCAGCAGCAGGTAGAGTTGCTTCTCCTGGGTCTATATATATGAGCTCACCCCCAGCTCATTTGAAGAATTCAAAAATGCTATGAACCCCTGCCCGTTTGGTTTTCCAGCCATTTTTTTGTCTTCCAAACCCAAATTTTTTTCACTCTAACACGTAGATATACCCACATACTATCATATATAAAAAATAAACCGGTAGATTTGGACGTTTAAAGACTATGATTTGGCAAAAATCCCGTGTAGCAGTTTATTATGAGTATTTTTACAATCAGCAAGTTTATATTACTTCATTACGCTATTATACACTTGTATATCTAGTTTCATTTTCTAAATATGCCCGGAACTCAGTTCCGTGGCCGTTTTTGTTAACTTTTGGTATATTTTAGTACCTAAACGCATTTTCTTGCATTTCTAGAACTCGGATTGACGATCCATCGCTTCTAACAGCTTTTATATACTTATATATTCGTTGTTAGCAACTTCTCCGGACTGGGTTATCTTCCCAGTCCTGGTTTGGCTTTTTTTGTATATATTTAACTGTATATATACTAACTTTTCAATTCTGTCAAGCCCGGATGTCAAATCCGCGATAGTTTACTGCTTTTATATATATATATACATATATATACACCGTTCACCGGACTGGGTTATCTTCCCAGTCCCGGTTTGACTATTTTTTTTTTATATTTAACTATATATACATATATATATATATATATATATATATATATATTTCAAATCCAGTCCGGGCATCGGAGTCAAAATCCATCGCCCTTTACTATTTTTTCTATATATTTATCTACATTTTGTCCAGCATGGATCATTCCGTGGCTTTTATACAGCTTTTATAAATATATATATATATATTTCCATTCCAGTCCGGGCATCGGAGTGAAAACCCACCGCCCTTTACTATTTTTCTATATATATATTTACATTCTGTCCAGCCTGGATCATTCCGTGGATTTTTACAGCTTATACAAATATATATTTACATTCCAGTCCGGGCATCGGAGTGAAAACTATTGCCCTTTTATTGCTTTTCATATATATATATATATTATTTTATCAAGCCTGGATGACTTCGTGGCTTTTTACAACTTTTATGAATATATATATATATATATATATATATATATATATTTACATTCCAGTCCAGGCATCGAAGTGAAAACTCATCGCCCTTTATAGCTTTCATATATATAATTATATATATATATATATATATATATATATATATATACTGCTTTACTCATTTTATTAAATTGTTGCTGTAAATATTCATTTGATATGAATCGGCACTGACATTTCTGCGGGCGAACTAGATTTCTTTAAATCTCGCCAATTCTAGCTTTCAAACGGTAAAAATAGGTCCAGACAGAACCGGAAAGTTAGAATGGCTGAGATTTTTTTATATCTAGCATTTTTCTAGTTTCAGTTATAAAAGCTACCCCGCGGCCCTTAGATCGCTATCTAGTGGGAACGAGATGCTTCAGTCATGTGCGAGCCAGGATTTAAGGATGAATCCTCGGTTCTAGTGATATATATATATATATATATATATATATTGATGTACAAATTTGAGCTGTGCAGGTTTATTGGCTTCCCTCTGTGAGCCTAGGAATCGTGGGATTCATGATCCAATTGATCAGAATCTGATTCCCACGGACAAACTCCACTTTACAAATGTACCCTGCCAGTTTTTCTATAAAAATGTATATACAAATAACCTTAAAATGGTTATCCGGATTTAAGGTCTCAACATAGTGCAAATATGGTTTGTCGTGTCAGAGTCACTCCGATGGCTGTCATGCCCATGAGAAGACCGACACTTGTATATATTTTGTGGTCGGGGATGCTTCGCAACCCGACAATCACCATTCAAATTGAGCCAAAAGGCTGAAAAGATAAGATTGAAGTATCGTTATGCTTCAATTCCTATGTTAGCGTAAGGGTTTGAAAACCTGCTTTCAAACCATCATTTCAATAATCATATCAAAAAAAGAAGCTTTTGCAAATCAAATCAAACACTTTTGCAAATCAAACCAAAGACTTTTTTGCAAATCAAATCAAACCCTTCGTATATAGGTTCAACGATGCATAAACATACTTCCAATCAAAACATAGGCCCAATTTCTTTAAGTATTCACACACACATTGCAAATTTAAAAGGGAAATATTGAAAAAAATGCGGTACCGTATTTATACGAGAGTTGTGGGGGTGCCTAATACCTTCCCCACACTTAACCAAGCCCCCGAACTTAAAAATTCGATTTCAAAGATCAAGTTTCAACAGTGTCTAGCAATTAGGCCTTTTTTCAAACAAAACTCGGTTGAGTTGGTACATCCATTTCAAATCTACCAACTGGCGACTATGTACAACATTCAAATCGTCAACATAATACATGTTGGCCTTTTCCTAAAAAAACCCTTCAAAACCTTTTTCACAATAAAAAGAATAAGGGTAGATAGAACTTAGGAAGAGAGAAAGATCCGGGCTTGACCCGACCCGCGGATTTTTTAACCAACGTCGACAGGTGGCGACTCTGCTGGGGACAGCAGAGGGCTTAGGCCGCATTCAAAATCTTTTTAAAAAATCTCACTTTTATATCTGCGTATGTGTGAATGTTGCGTCTTTACATTAAAAGAATGCATGAATAATGCGTCTGTACATTAAATGAATGCATGAATGTTGCGTCTTTACATTGAATGAATGCGTGAATGCTACGTCTTTACATTGAATGAATGTGAATGAATGTTTTCCTACTTTTTAGTGCTTCACACCCATATTAATGCTTCGCACCCATGTCATCATATGCATAACGGTGAGGAACGATGTATGTGAATGTATGTTGTGTGATTCCTCCACCAGGAGGCAAACTCGTCAGTGATAAGTAATGTCTTCGAGGGCGACTAAGTCTTCGGGGCTCATGAAAAAGCACCACTCAGATTCGCTCTAGTTGAAAGATCGGATTAATTTCCCCTCTAGTAGATTGCGATGATCTGAGGACCTTCATGCCGAAAAAGCCGCGAGAGTAGCCTAAGATAGGTTAGCCTCTGATTAACCAAATCGGATGGGAAGCTTTTTCATACCTTCCTCTTTCAATTCAATGTCAAGTTTTTAATTCCAAATGTAAACGAGCACAATGTAAATATCGTAATAAAATTTTACATTCCTTGTTATATACATCTTGTCATCCCGTCATCAAAACAACTAACCTCTGTTTTGCAGGATAAGATTAAAAAACCATAAAAACACATCATGGCATGCATCCTATCCCTACATACTTCAGGAAATTGACACGCATACGTTTTATTGTAGGTGAAAAATTGGTCCTGTTACTAGATCTAAGTCTGTGACACCCCCAAATTCGGTATCTTAATTTTCACAAGATTTGGTGTTCACTGTTCAAATATCATATGACTATCTACCCATAATAATAAATATTCATTAAATAGATAAATAATCCATCATCTTTACAACATCTGAATTAATAAATACATAATCAATCCCAGGTTATACTTAACCTTAAATCTCTGTTGCGGAAACGTAAACAAATAAGTCTTAATAAATACACATAAGTCTTGAACTTTAACATTTCAATAACATCACAAGTCTTCAACACTTGTTAGCTTTTCCTTTGCCCTTGCTACTAGAAGGTTCATCACTTCGTTCATTCTTAGCTGCAATGTTATTATGCAAGAGTGAGCACGAATGCCCGCAAATATAAATGTATGACAATAATAACATGCGAGTGAAATCAAAGAAATCTGAATAACAGAAAGCTCAACTTTTGAATCAAGAATAATAATCGAGAGTCAAAATTACTTCTGAGGGTCATAAGACCTTGAACTAAGTCTTAGGTTGTCAAGTATATTAACCTTTAAACCTTTAACAGTCATAAGACTATAGACTTTACTTGTCGTATTTAGGGAGATCAGCCCTTCGTACCGATACTGTGCACAATACCTCAACGCTTAAAGCATCATCATCAATCCCCTATATTAGGGTTGTTCATCTCAGTTTGACATCAGAGTCCGCACCAAAGAAAGTTTGGTTTGGATAAACTCAATAATAGTTCTGGAATTTAGAACGCTCATCAACTATGGACTAGTCGAATAAGTAAGGGTTCGCTAGTCTTAAAGGTTTCAATAATAAATGATATTCAATTTGAATATTAACTTCTCAAGGGTATACAATCGAATAAGTATTGTATACTGAAGTGATACTTTTAAAAAAATCATGGCATCTCATATGAAATTCTGAACTTGAATAATCAAGGATAAATACTTTGCTCAATATAGAACTTATGTCTATAACTTGCTCAATAAAAAGTATAGTTAGGAAACTTGCTCAATGTAAAAGTAAGGTTTAGAAACTTGCCTCGTGCATACGCTACA
The DNA here is from genome assembly GCA_020205555.1 of Panax stipuleanatus. NCBI lineage: Eukaryota > Viridiplantae > Streptophyta > Magnoliopsida > Apiales > Araliaceae > Panax > Panax stipuleanatus. The sequence goes on from CM035116.1 coordinate 86,872,357, forward strand.
ATTATAACTCACTTCTTTAATTACTCTTACCTATTAACACATTCACAATATTAATTAATCACAGGTTCGATATGTTTATCGATTCACAACTGTGTTCTTCGAACTCATTATTAGATTTTTCAAATAATGGTTTACGTTGATTAATTAACTTATTAATTAATCACATAACTTAAATTATTAACTTGTATTAACATTTTATTACATATATAGCATGTCTTCATGTTTATTAGACTCAAAATAATGTCTTCATGTTTACAACACATTATTTAGACTTTACAAATAATGATTCAAGTCACGTAATTAATTTATTAATTATTCACGTAACATAAATTATTAAACTCATATTAACATCTTATCATATATACAACATGTCTTCATGTTTATTAGATTCAAAACACTTTTCTCGAAATTCAACACTTAGCAAATTTTTTGAAAATTTCAGACGGACGCGGCCTCTTGACTTTTACCATTGGACCCGGCGCGACCGCGCGGCTACGGAATTCTAGAATTTTCAGTTCGCGAAGAACACAGAAATTCGGCCACTTTCTCAAATTTTACACCATTACTCTGATTTATAGTGTTACTCATGAAGTACAAACTTCACAGGGACATTATATATCACTTCTAACACATTCTTAACATTTTAACACTTAAAATTATACAAATTAACACCATCAATTTCACTGTTCTTCATAACTTTTGTCAAGTTTGAAGAAAATATAAAATCTCTCCTTACGGATTCGTTATAACACCAAATTCGTTCATTCCAATCTTATTTCCTTTGTTTTAACATATACAATCATAACCATGTGTCAATTTTAATATAAACATATGATTACAACATTTATTTCACCCATATGAGTTATTCCCCATATTCAATACTCTGTACATCGTAAAATCTAATTCTTAACAAAAAAAATTGGTGTGATTAGTGTAAATCATGAATACATGATCTAACACATAATACTAACATATACGGTCACATATATGATAACCTCATACTTTAATTTCCCAAAATGATTCTTAACAGAGAGTTTTTACAAAGACGTATAAAAACTCTGTAACTTTTTCAAAAATCCAATTAAGGCCAAATTAAATAAAATTGATCATTTTAAATCATTCATTCCAATTATAAAACACGTTATAATCACACACCCATATAGATAAAGTCATATCATAACTTAATTATGAAACTAGTTTTTTACAGAAAACATAAAGTACGTAAATGAAAACTTTGGAGAAAATTTAGATTTTGAAAATTAAAGAAGGAATTACCCTTAGTAGTGAAGATGATATAATCAAAAATAATTCAATGATCTCTCCAATTTCTTTTTCACTCAATTTCTTCCTCTCTTCTCTCTAAACTTCTCTGAACCTTTCTAACTTTTTCTTTCTCTGATAATGACATAGGATAATAAGTATACGTATTATATAATGTTACCGTTGTATAATAAACAAACTAACTTCTTTTAAGGCCTTGTTTGGCTTTCTCCTAACTCTTCTTTTCCATTTATTTTAATTAACTAATTTACTATATAGTTAATTGTCACACTATTAATTAACCAATTAATTTTAATTAAATCCATTCAAATAAAATATAACAACTTTACATTAATTCACATTGTCACATAATTAATATTTTTATTTATTAATTACATCAATTCATTAATTCTCTAATTAATTATTAAATAATTAAAGTAGCATTATGCTTATTTAATTAATTCATTTAATCAAATAAACTCCATTAAATATATAATATGAACTATTAAATTACTACACATTAATTTCATTAATGTAACACATATAATTAAATTAATCTACTACAAATTCATGAATTAATTATTTAACTTAATAATTAAATCATCAAAATATTTATTTAATTCAATAAATATTCAAATATCTGTACAAAATTCTCGTTCGTCACATCTTTCCCCCCTTAAAAGGATTCTGTCCTCAGAATCCTTTGAACTATTAAATTACTACACATTAATTTAATTAATGTAACACATATAATTAAATTAATCTGCTACAAATTCATGAATTAATTATTTAACTTAATAATTAAATCATCAAAATATTTATTTAATTCAATAAATATTCAAATATCTGTACAAAATTCTCGTTCGCCACAAAGTCTAAGAAAGCACTAAGTTTATCCAGAGACATGACTTCAAGTGCTCAGCCAGAATCCACCCCTGTCTTTAGGGAAGAGTTCGAACGACTGAAGAATCAGATAGCCAAATTGGCCAGTTTTCTTAGAGAACAAAGTAAGGCTCTTAAAGGAAAGCAAGCCCAAGCTCACATAGAACCCGGAACACCTAGTGGTAGTGGTGGCAGTCAAGAGAACGAAAAGACAGATACTCAGATTCCTGGACCACAAAAAACAAGACACAACCAACAACCCCCTGAAATCACCACCCTCAACAAAGAGCAAGAAGCTGGTGACATTATGAAGAAAGTACAGCAGATGGAAGAAGCCATTCGGTCTATCAAAGGGACTGGGGCATTTGGCAGTGTCAATTATTCAGACCTCTGTATATTCCTTGGGGCTCGTTATCTCAAAAAATTTAGAACTCCTAATTTTGAAAATATGATGGATTGAGAGACCCCTACACTCACTTGAAGGTGTTCATTGGAGAACTCGGATCCTATGCAGAAGACGAGAAACTTCAAATGCAATTATTCTAGAAGAGTCTGACCGGAGAGGGTAAATCCTGGTACGCCCGTCTAGACAACTCCAATATTCACAGCTGGGAAGAGCTGGAGCATTATTTCCTCAGTCAATACAGTTTCCAGTCTTAACTGGCTCCAGACAGATACCAGATAACCATAATCAAGAAACAAAGTACTGAGTCATTCAGAGAATATGCTCAATGATGGAGACAGGTGGCAGCACAAGTCACCCCATCCATGACTGATTCTGAGATAGTCATAACCTTTATCAATATTCAAGACGCTCTATATTACGAGAGGGTCCTAGCAGGCATAGGAAAACCATTTTCTGAGATGATCAAGCACGGAGAGATGGCCAAAATGGGGTTGAAGTCTAGGAAGATAAAGAACCTGACTGCCTTGGAAGCCGTTGTTGAACATATCCAGTCCGGGAATTATGGGAGTAATCCCCGGAGAACACATAAGAAGAAAGAGGAAGAAGTAATTTAGTATTGCAAGGACAGAATCCAAGGGCGAGTCAAACAATATGCCCATTCAAAGGAGGAATTATACCCCTTTTCAAGCTCCTGCACAGCCTTCAAACCCTCCATTTGAGTAGACTTTGGAGGCCAGACGTCGGAGAACATTCACCCCAGTAGGGGATTCACTCAAGAATGTGCTGAAATTGTTAACCACACAGAAGAAGATTGTGCAACTCCTTCCACCAACAAATACTAGTGGACGGAATTTCGATCCAAGTAAGAAGTGTTCCTAACATTCTGGATCTCCGGGCCATGACACACAAGACTGTTGGTCTCTCAAGCACAAAATTCAAGACTTGCTTGACAACAGAGAGATTGTGGTAACAAAGCCCGAGCAACCGCACGTGCAGGATAATCCCCTCCCTCAGCACAAAGAGGAAAGTGTCAACATGATCAGTACAGGAAATGGAGAAGGATCCAAATACCTCCGTTATATAGGAGAGTAGACTCCATCTAGCAACAACAGCCCAGACAGTTGGGAAGTCTCTAAAAGGCAATTCCTGATCGAGCAAGAGATTAGGTTTATCAAGGAACAAATTGAATAGTTAGTAGAACTGGTCGTATACCAACATCAGATCACAAGACATATGATGAACCAGACCAACCAATCTGATGCAAATCCTCACACACCGGAGATTAGTCCCATCCTCATGAGGGATCACTACCAGTTTCATGAGCATGAATCATGGGCCGACAAGATGGCCAAAAAGGAGAATTGCCAAGGTGGTAGGAAATTAGCCTTTTAAAGGAATTTCACTAACCTGAACCAACCGATGAAGGAAATCCTCAAGATGTTAATCAACGAGGGAATGGTTGCAAATTTATTACCTCCATTAAACCCACGATCAAGGAAATTCAAGCCTGACCAAACTTGTCAGTACCACTCCAATGCACCTAGCCATGATACTGAGGATTGTTGGGCACTTCGTAACCTGATACAGAATATTATTGAAAGCGATGAATTGATAAGAATGATTCAAGATTATGGCCTCCCAGATGAATAAACTATCATTATTCCCACTGCATGGAATCAGGATACCGTGGCGGTTATTTTCTGTGATAAGGAGTCATCTCTCGCACCCTTAGTACTGCCAGGAAAAGGGGTCCAAGAAATATAAAATCCTGTGAAGTTGGTCGCACCCGAGCCTTTAATCCTACCATTCAGTACTCAGTATCCATTTATCCGTCTGAAGAGAGTCCCATGGAACTACAGGAGTAATGAAGGTTCCACCTCAAACAACATTACCATTGTGCCAAAGGATAATCCATTGTACCTGCCTCAAAGGATGATCAAATAAGTCATCAAAGCGAAAGAAAAGGTGGCTGAAGAGAAAATCAAAGAGTTCCTTAGTAAAATGGGACATAATGAAATCAAAGTGGTGTAGAACCTAAAAGACGCACCCAAGCAGATGTCCATTCAAGATCTGGTCTTATCATCGGTGGATCATCGTAACATTCTGGTGAAAGTACTGGAAGAAGCCTATCTACCACATACTGTGGATACCAAGAAATTCCGTCACATGGTAGAACACATTCTCAAAAGCAATGTGATATCTTTCACTAAGGATGATATACCTGCAGAGGGGACGGGTCATCGCAAGTCCCTGTATATAGCTGTAATGTCTTCCAGGTATGTGATCGGAGGTGTGGTCATAGATGGAGGATCATCGCTCAACATTTGTCCCTACGATACCTTGGAGAGAATGAAGATTAACCCGAACCAGATCAAAACCAGTTATGTGGTCATCCGAGCTTTCGATGGATCTCGCCGACAAGCTATGAGAGAAATAGAGCTTCCATTAGAGATTGGTCTATACACTTTCTATGTGTCCTTTCAGGTGCTCAACATCGCCACTGGATATAACTTGTTGCTGGGCAGGCCATGGATCCATATGGCAAGGGAGTGCCATCTACCCTCCATCAACAACTCAAATACATTATTAATAGCAACCTAATCACGATGAATGCCGAACCGGAATACCCTGTATGCATACAGGGATATATATCGGTGATCAATCTGGATGCAGGGATTGAACCTACTAGTTTTCAAGCCTTGGAGGTGAATGATACTCAATATCTACCAGTTGGGGCACCAGCCTTAAAGCCTAAAGTCTCCCCTGAAGTGATGACAGTGGGCCAGGAGATAGTATCTTTAGGTTTCCAATCTGGGATTAGGAAAGAATTAACAAGGTATTGTAAGTCTAGTCCAAATCCCGAGCCAGTCAGGGAGAGCCGGATTGGGTTATTTATCCTGGTCAAGCTGCTGGAATCCACATAAGCACCTTAAGGCTCATGCTTCCACCATACTGCTGCCAAACCTCACTGATTCTGGCTTCGTAAAGCCAATTAGGAAGAATCCCGCTGTTATATCAGCCATACTGTTTCCTCCAATCATACCATCTGGGGAAAGGAATTCCCCAAAGCCTGACAGTGATAGCAAAAAGGGAAACGAAAAGTTTCTATATGAAGGACGAGACCCATTTGCTAACATGCGGGTTATCATAAATTACGAGGGTATGAATGATGAGATCCCAGACAGTGACGACGAGGATCAGTTTCAAATTCCTCATATCAAGAAAGGAAAAGGGGGCAGTTCAAAGAAAAATCTCAGCCCTATTGTAAAAGATGTCTCAGTCATTATCCGAGACGAGGCAGACGAACATAATTCGTTGATCCTCTTTGTTCATGAGGATCTAACCCTGGATAACTGGAGCAGCATACCTTGCCTCAGTCAAAAATGGTAAAGGGGCAGAGAGTCCGTCTGCCCTGTAACATGCTTTCATTTACTGCTTACTTTTGATTGCACAGCTATAACAGTAACTTTTGTCATGCTTTGCCAAATGCTTTTTATATTTAAGCAGTTGCATATATTAAAGTGAAAGCATTTTTGTTTTCAGGACTCCAGAGTTGGATTTGTTTGTCACTGCTGATGAGATGCCAAATTGTCACAATAACTACAACTTTGATGTAGAACTGAACTTCGACTTGATGGATATTGATCAAGAGGATGAAGATGACTATGAGGTGCCCGAGGAGATCAAAGAATGGGTCGAAGATAAACCCAAACCAAATCTCAACCAAACCACCACCATCAATATAGGAACCTCCGAAAACATTAAAGAAATCCAGATAAGCATAGACCTCACACAAGATCAAAAAGCCGACTTGATCGAACTCCTAATACAGTTCCAGGATGTGTTTGCATGGTCACATGAAGACATAATTGGCCTATCTACTGACATTGTCATCCATCGAACGCCCATCAAAGATGGATTCAAGCCAGTCAAGTAGAAGCTCAGGTGTTTGAAACCTGATTGGAGTCTGAAAGTCAAAGAAGAGGTCGTTAAACAATTCAAAGCCGGTATCATCATAGTATCAACATACCCGGAGTGGTTGTCAAACATAGTTCCCGTACCTAAACCGGGATGGAAAGTACGAGTATGCGTGGATTACCAGGATTTCAACAAAGCCTGCCTCAAGGACAATTTCCCAGTACCTTGCATCCACATCCTGATAGAAAATACATCACAGTGCGGTATATATTCGTTTGTGGATCGTTTTGCTGGTTACCACCAGATCATGGTTGCTGAAGAGGACAAGGAGAAAACATCTTTCATCACTCCCTGGGGAACTTTCTACTACAGACAACTATCCTTCAGCCTCATCAATGCCGAAGCCACGTATCAGCGAGCCATGATGGCCCTGTTTCATGACATAATGCATAAGGAGATAGAGGTTTATGTGGAAAACATCATCATCAAATCCTGGAGGGAGGATAATCACCTTGACCATCTCAAGAAGATGTTCAACAGGTTGTATAAGTATAACCTCAAGCTAAATCCCGCCAAGTGTGCTTTTGGCGTCAAATCAGGCAAGTTATTAGGATTCCTAGTGAGCAATAGAGGCATCGAGCTAGACCTTGTCAAGATCTAAGCCATCACTGAGACGCCAGTACCTCGAATAGAGAAGGAGATACGCAGGTTCTTGGGAAGGATCAATTTTATAAGTAGGTTCATTTCCCAGCTCACAGCAACCTGTGAACCTATATTCAAGCTACTAAGGAAGAATTCCTCCACTAAGTGGAATGAGGATTGTCAGAAAGCCTTCCTTGCTATCAAGAAGCAGCTGATTGAAGCACCAGTCTTGGTACCCCCAAGGGAGGGAGTTCCCTTGGTTATGTATATGTCCGTCAATGCCAATGCAATGGGCTGTATGCTGGGATAGAAAGATGATAGTAGCAAGGAGAAAGCCATCTACTACATCAGCAAAAGATTCAGCAGTGGTGAACAGAAGTACACCTTGATCGAGAAAACTTGATGTGCATTAGCATGGGCAGCCATGAGGTTGCAACAATATTTGCATGGGCACACGACCTACCTCATATCCCGCATGGATCCATTGAAATACGTATTCAATAAGCCAATGTTGAATTGCCGACTGTCCAAATGGCAGTTGATCCTACAACAGTTTGACATTGTCTACGTGACTCAGAAGTCCATCAAAGGTCAAGGCATTGCAGATCAATTAGCCGAAGCACCATCAGGAGGGTTCGAGCCCATGGAGACTTATTTCCCGGATGATGGGATCATGACAATTCAATAACTCCAACAAGAGAATACAGTCCAACCATGGAAAATGTATTTCGATAGAGCGGTAAACATGGAGGGTGCCAGAGCTGGGGCAGTCCTTATCTCTGGTATAGGAAAACAATATCCTGTGGCTACCAAATTGCAATTTGGCAACACCAACAACACAGTTGAGTATGAAGGCTGTATAATGGGGTTGAAGTTAGCCCAATCCATGGGTATCAAACATTTATTAGTCTTCGGAGACTCTGAATTGGTTATCAGATAAACCACTGGGGCATATCACACCAAAGAACTGCAATTTATGCCTTATCATTGGCAAGTCATCAAAATATCCATGGAATTTAAAGACATAACCTTTATCCATATTCCTCGACGTAGGAATGACTTCGCTGATGTATTGGAGATGATGGCTTCCTTGATCCGCATATCCGATAGGAATGGGATTCCCGACATCAAATTCACAAGTCAGAAGGCCCCGACATACGGGAATTACATTGGAGACATATCAGATGAAATACCTCCTATCAAACAGCCTTGGTATCAAAACATCAAGGAATATCTCCGAGATGGATCTACACCCGTTGGGGCAAGCCAATCCTAGCGAAAGCGGATTCACAAAATGGCTATGAAGTTGTATCTAAGCGGAGATGCACGCAAAGCAAGTACGGTGAAGAAGTTGGAAGCGGAACCACATCAAATCTACATTCTTGATTTAGTATTGGCTTCTGACGACCATCGTCAAATCCTAATCCAAGTATTTGAGGAGGCACACCAACCTAAAACCATTGATATTTAGAAATTCAAACACCTGATCAGCCATGTATTAGATAGTAATGTGATATCATTTACCGATGACGATATACCGGCCGAGGAAACTGGGCATCGCAGACCATTGCATATCACTGTCGTATCATCTGGATACGTGGTAGGAGGCGTGCTAATTGATGGCGGATCATCCTTGAACATCTGTTCGCAGGATAACCTAGATTGGATGAAGATCAACCCGAATCAGATTCGGGAAAGCCATATAGTGGTACGAGCATTCGACGGATCAAGAAGGGATACAATAGGGGAAATTGAACTTCATGTAGAGATTGGCTCGTTCACCTTCAATATACCTTTCCAAATCCTAAAGATCATTATCGGATATAATCTATTACTGGGACGACCATGGTTCCACATGGATGGGGCTGTTCCTTCAACTCTTCATCAGCAATTGAAGTACATTGTCAATGGCAATCTGGTCACTGTCATTGCAGAACCTGATTATCCTATCCATAATCTGGGAGATATACCCCTGATCAGCGTGAAGGAGGGTATTAAGCCTGCAGTTTTCAAGCCTTTGAAGTAAGCAATCCACGATACCACTCGGAGGGTGCGCTAACATTAACTCCCTGGATATCTCCAGAAGTGATAGCAATCGGCCAAGGGATGCTTTCTAGAGGACATCGACTAGGCCGGGGATTGGGGAGAAATGGCCAGAGAATCAAGAACCCGATCCATATACCCACGCAGTTGGGAAGGGCTAGATTAGGATACTCTGGTGGGTCCAAACATCGTAATCCTCACAAGCACCTGCTAGTTAATCATCTGATTCATCTCAAGCCCGATCTCAGTGAAGCCGGATTTAAGGAGCCATTGACGAAGGTCCCCGTTATTATCTCAAACCTCATGATCCCTAAAGTCAATCAGAACGGATATAAGGAGATTGGTGATGAAGAGCCTCCCAATGATACTACTCGGATGGCCAAAGATAAGAAGTTTCTAGAGGAAATTTAGTTGCACTTTGTGAGCAGCTTCTGCCTTTCTAAATATGACATGAAGAAGTCCAATGGGGCAGACCTGTAGAATGATCAACTCATCCTCCCGGTCCTTAACTAGGGAATTGTGAACATCCCGAAGGAGGATCCAGGGACCAGTTCTAAATCAGTTATGGTCATCCTGGAAGATACCGAAAACTCTGGCAAATGTCTATCTCAGCTATCCCCCAGGATCTAACTACCAGTAATTGGACGGTCACCCCTCAGATCGTCTGAAAAGGGTAAAACCAGAAAGTGATCCGTTGACAGGGAGCTTTACCTTTATATATTTATGTCTGTTTTATTTTATCTACAACTTGTTATTGCCTATTACCATATCAACTGCTGAATCCTTTTGTAATTGACAACCATTTGTATATATATTTAGCAATTAAGTTTTTTGTCTCAAGTTTCTAAATTTGAGTATTTCTAGCCATGTCCATGACTTATCAAATTTGAGTAACGATTACGATTTCTATATAGAATTGGACTTTGACTTGATGGGGATCGAGCAAGAGGAAGTGGGTGATGACGAGGTGCCCGATTAAATCAAAGCATGGGTCGAAGATAAACCTAAACCCAACCTTGATCAAAAAACCACCATAAATATCGGAACCCCTGACAATCTCCAAGAGATACAGATCGGAACCAACATCTAACCGAGAAAAAGAACTAATCAAACTCCTAACCCAATTCAAGGATGTTTTTTCCTGGTCTCATGAAGACATGATAGGTCTATCCACCGATATAGTTGTCCATCGACTACCAATCAAGGAAGGCTTCAAACCGATCTAGTAGAAATTAAGATGGTTGAAACCCGAATGGAGCCTGAAGGTCAAAGAAGAAATCATCAAATAGTTCAAAGCGAAAATCATTATGGTGTCAACATACCCTGAAAGGTTGTCCAACGTAGTCCCAGTGCCAAAATCTAGGGGGAAGGTGCCAGTATGTGTATATTATCGAGATCTTAACAAGGCCAGCCTTAAAGATGACTTCCTAGTGTCGTTCATCCACGTGTTAATTGACAATACAACACAGCTTGAAATGTATTCTTTCGCCGATTGCTTTGCCGAATATCATCAAATTATGGTTGTTGAAGAAGACAGAGAAAAGACAGCCTTCATTACCCCTTGGGGAACATTCTATTATCAAAGACTAGCTTTTGGCCTTACCAATGCTAGTGCTACTTATCAGAGGGCCATAATGACCTTATTTCACTATATGATGCATAAAGAGATCAAAGTATATGTGGATGATATCATCATGAAGTCCCGACAGGTAGATGACCATTGCACCCATCTTCGAAAGTTGTTTTAACGACTCCGCAAATTTAATTTGAAATTAAACCCAGTGAAGTGTGCTTTTGGTGTGAAGTTTGGTAAACTCCTAGGATTTCTTGTGAGCATCCGAGGTATTGAGTTGGATCTTTCCAAGATCAAAGCTATCACAGAGATGCTCTAGCCAAAGACCGAGAAGGAAATCCGAGGCTTCCTGGGAAGAATAAACTTCATCCGCCAGTTCATATCGCAGTTGACAGCAACCTATGAACCTATTTTCAAATTATTAAGAAAGAACTCCTCGGGAAAATGGAATGAAGACTACCGAAAAGCTTTTTGCACCATCCAGAAGAGGTTGATTGAAGCACCTATATTGGTACCCCCAAGGGATGGAATTCTGTTATTCATGTATATCTTAGTTAATTCCAACTCTATGGGTTACTTACTGGGGCAAAAGGATGATATGGGGAAAGAAAGGGCGATTTATTAACTCAGTAAATGCTTCAGTTACGGAGAGCAGAAATACACCTTGATAGAGAAAACCTGTTGTGCATTAGCTTCGGTAGCCACGAGGTTACAACATTACCTACACGGTTATACAACTTATCTCATCTTTAGGATGGATCCCTTGAAATACATCTTCAGTAAGCCGATGTTGAACTGCCATTTATCCAAGTGGCAGTTAATCCTCCAACAGTTCGACATCATCTATGTGACCCAAAAGTCCATTAAGGAGCAAGGGATTGCAGATCACCTGTTGGTCGCACCAGCAAGAGGTTTTGAACCTTTGGGAACATATTTCCCGGAGGAGGAAGTGATGACTATTCAACTGACCAGTAAGGAGGATCGAGGACAGTTCTGGAAAATGTATTTTGATGGCGCATCAAACACTGAAGGCGCAGGAGCCGGGGCAAGTCTGTTATCCATCACAGGAGATCAATACCCTATGGCAACCAAGTTGCATTTAAATAATTCTAACAATACCGCAGAATACGAAGGGTGCATTGTGGGGTTAAAACTGGCTCAGTCCCTGGGAGTTAAATGATTAGCGGTGTTCAGAGATTCGGAACTAGTCATCAGACAGTCCACCGAGGCCTACACCACCAAAGAATTGCATCTACTGCCCTACCATCGACATATTCTCAGATTGGCAGAAGAATTTAAAGACATTGCCTTCATGCATATTCCCCGGAACCGAAATGATTTCACAATGCATTGGCTACACTAGCTTCATTGGTAAACCTGTCAGCAAGGAAGGGAATGCCTGTCATCTTTTTTACTATACAGAATGCACCGTCATATGGAAATAGTGTAGGGGAGATATCGGATGAGATAACACCTACTGGACAACCTTGGTACCACCACATTAAAGAATATTTGCGAGATCAATCAACCCTTGAAGGAATGAGTCAAGCCGCAAAGAAGCGAATACAGAAAATGGACATGAATTTCTACCTAAGTGGAGATGATCTCTACAAAAGAGACCCAGGTGTAGGCCTTCTGAGATGTCTAGACAGAGACCAGGCCCAACGACTTATGAATGAAGTACATGGTGGAGTGTGTGGAGTACATATGAGTGGACCCCTGCTTGCCAAGAAAATTCTAAGGACGGGACATTACTGGATATCTCTCAAAGCAGATTGCGATGATCATGTCAAGCGTTGTTATCAATGCCAGATCCATGCCAACATTATTCATACACCACCGAATCAACTGCATTGCATGACATCACCATGGTCTTTTTCCATGTAAGGAATGACCGTAATAGAACCTGTTGAGCCTAAAGCTAGTAACGATCACCGATTCATCTTCACTATGATCGATTACTTTACCAAGTGGGTTGAAGCGTCTTCCTTCCCCAAGGTCACCAAGGAGGTCATCGTTGGTTTCATTAGAAACAACGTCATCTGTCAGTATGGACAACCCGGAGTTATCATATCGGACAACGCGAAGAATCTGAATAACGGGATGATAAGGGAATTGTGCAGTAACTTCAATATCAAACACCTCAATTTGGTTATTTATCATCCGAAAATGAACAGCGAGGTGGAAGCCGCTAATAAGAATATCAAGAAGATAATGATGAAGATGTCGGCAAATCACTGTGGATGGCTTGATATGTTGCCGTTAACCCTATTTGCATACCGAATGTCGACTCAAACCTCGATTGGGGTAACACCTTACTCGTTAGTCTATGGTATAGAGGTCGTACTTCCTGTCGAAGTAGAGATGGAATCTGTGACGCCCCCAAATCCGGGTCCTCTAACCTCGGATTCGGTGCGTTACGATACTTCATTCTTCATACACATTCTATCATCTAATGCGGAACATATAAACATATGTTGTTTATTTCAGATGATTCTACAACAATTCTCCATGTTTTCTTAACCTTAACTGAATACATACCTTTAACACTCAAAAAGGTTTACATAAGATAACTAAATAGTTATTCTTGCATAATAATATTCTACTATTATACTTTGCTCTTGACTGTGTCCTTCTTCAAGCCTTCGTCTTAATCTGAAATTGGTTATCATGATATAGCAAGGGTGAGCAACAAGTTTGCCCAGCAAGTTTAAGTTCAAATGAAGATATATCATGATTGAAAAGAATATTAAGCTGATAAACTTTCAACAATATGATAGTTGTGAAAGAATATACATAAATTTTTCATAAATGAATGACCGAGTTAATAATGATGAATGGCCAACAATGAATATGAATAAATTCAACTGAACCCTATGGTGATGAAGGTGATCAGCCTTTCATACTTGATCAACATACGCAACATGCACTAAGTCTTCAAAACAAATTTGAGTTAACAAATTTTAACATGCTTGATCTAGCTGACACAACTAGCGTAGATCTATCTCATAAGCAATTGTAAACATTCTTGATCTAGCTGACACAACTAGCATAGATCCATCTCATTATCAGTTCATGAATAAAAGAACTTTAGTCCATTCACAGTTCAATAAATAGTAGAACAGGAATTCAATTTGCACAAGTGCGATTCACAATAATTCATCAGGATGAGAAAAAATCAACAATATTTATCCGCCAACATGCTTGAAAAATAATAACTCGAGTTTGAGTTAGGAAACTTACCTGTTTAACGAGCTACAGCTTAATAGCTTTAATTAACACTATTTGAATGACCTAACATTGATAATGTAGATCTATCAAAATTAGTACTGCGTATAATTGTTCATCAATACGCTTACTCGTATTATTATCTAGCCAATAATACAATCATAAGGTACATACATCTAATGTATTATCATTAATCCTGTAAGATATTCAATTGATCTTAGGTTAATGATTTAATAATTAATAATGTTTTCCTTAAGTGATAAACACTTATTAGTTCTTTAAATAATTTATTATAATTGTTTACTTAAGGAGTTTATTTAATTTCCTTCAATTGTTAACCCTCTCTTCCTTCGATTACTATTTAATATTTGTTAAATAGTAATTAACTATTTACATTTAGTTATTACTTACTAATAACCAATTATAACTCCTCATTATTTAATTTCAATTAAATAATGAATAATTAAATTATTATTTTTCTTTAAATAATAATTAATAACTCTCTCATCCTTGAATAAATAATAATTGATTTATTCACTTCATTCTTCTTTAATTATTCCTTATTATAATTAAGAGAATAATTAATTAACATTCATCTTTATTTATTATTTAAATAATAAATAATTAATTCTATAAACTTTCATGTCAAAGTAAGTAAGTAATTACTTAATTATTACTTAATCTTACTTAAATACTCTTTAATCATTATTTAATATTAAATAATAATTAATTAATTGATTAACTCAATTTATTATTTAATCTCAATTAAATAATAAGTAGTTATTTTATTAACACTAACTCATTTTAATTATTACTTAACATCATTTAAATAATAATTAAATAATTAATTACATTTCATTTTATGTGTAATTAACTTACTAGCCCATTAGTGGCTTTAAAGTTATTTATTATAATAACTTACTTTCATCTCACTCCATAAAGATACTCTAATTTTCTCCCAAAATTTCAGATTTGGGGTCCTTCACAGAAACGCTTGTAGAACGAAGCCTACAACTCGGATTTTGGTTCTGTCAAAGGCGTTGGATTCGTATCTTCTTGAATTCCAATTTCCATTTATCAAACATCAAATTCTGTTTGGTTTAGGTCCCGGAAATCAGTGTTAAAGTGGACTGATCCGCAAGGACATTCATAACAGTTACTTCGTTTTCCAGATTTGGGGTCCTTTAAGGAAACGCTCATATCTCGAGATCCACATCTCAGATTTAGGTCCATTTGGTATAGTTGGATTCGTATTTTCCCGAAATATATTTTCTATATATCAAACACCAAATTTGAGTTTTTTTTGGTTACTGAAAATAGTCCAAAAGTGACTGATCAGTAACACATTCTCAACAGTTGGGTAGTTTGGGATTTAATTCATAACTTGCTCATTTTTAAACATATTTGAGTGATTCCAAAGGAGTTTTGCCCTTAACTCATGTATCTAGCATACCAAGAAAGAAAACCTCAAATATAACTTGTATATTTCAACATGCACATGTTATATCATACTAGTTAAATAAAAATTCCTTCAAAAATCCATCTAACATCCTTTTTCAAAATTTCATCACATGAACTCATATAAATCCACAAGTCTCATTTGTTAAACTCAAGATCTAACACTCTGATCTTGATATTAACCATATTCAACATGCATCACAAGAATCTAACATATAATTACCTAGTGCATGCATGCATGTGCCTTTTTCTACCTATTTGGTATAAATCTCTCTTTTGATCTTACTTTCAACTTCAAAAATGTTTTGATCATCATATAAAACATTTATACACATATAGATGAAGGGTTTTCAAAGATCAAACTTGAGACTCTTTGTTTCATCCAAATCCAACAAATAAGAAATCAAAGCTTGAAAATGAAGAGAATCAATACCTAGTTCTTCTTGATATCCTTCTTATCTTCCCAAAATAGCTTAGATACTTAGCATGCATGAAGATCAAGACCCTCTTCTTCCTCTTGAAGTGGCTGAAATTATGCTCTCTCTTGCTCTCTCTATTTTCTTTTTCTTTCTCTAGCTAAGGAACTTGGAAGAATAATGAAATAAAATAAGTTAATGGAGTGGGTATAATTAAAAGTGTAAGTATTCTTCCACTAACTCTCTTTCTTAATCACTACTTGGTTGCTTAGTCACTAAACACAAGTGTTGGACATGCTAGGAGGGTGACATATGTCATTGGTGTTGGTTCCAAAAGATTATAACCAAGATTTTGTACAAGCTTCAAAGTTGCAAATTTTCTCCCCATTTTACCCCCATAGGGCCGAATTTTTGGGCTCTTCTCCCCCATAAGTCCTCTCTTAATTGGGCTAAGAGTTTGGGCTTTGATTAATTCACTTTGGGCTTGCAAGTAAATTCTATTTTGCTTACTAGTTAAAATGAACTTAGGCTTCCACCAACAATTAAATTGGGCCATCATAATACTTGTCCCATACATGATATATTGGGCTAGATTAATAACTTAATTGTCCTTAATCACTTTATCTACAAGTCCCATGCTTAATTAAACTAATGGGCTTGTTTAAACCATTTATTCTCCTTAGTCCACGAAATAAATTATCATTTGGGCTCTTATACATTATTATTAATATAAACACATTCTCATATATTAATAATATCAATTAACTTATATAACCCAATTAGACTTTTCTCCATAGAAGTCAACTATTGACTTTGACCAAAAAGTCAAACTCTTACACATTTTGTGTTTATTGTCCTCTCTGACTAAACTTGGTGTTCCGGATGCAACCGAGAAGTCTCAAAATTCTATCTCTAACTCAAATTTTGAGTTTTAACTTACTCCAATTTTATTGGTAATTATATTAGCTAATAAATTTCCACTTATTCCACTTCTTATTTGTCAGTCAAGGCCAACATTCACACTATGTTAATTACTGACATAGTTTTATCTAGATTCACATATCCTTAACTTAATTCATCATTCATCTTGCTAAAATATATAGCACCTTACTAAGTATATATATATATATATATATATATATATATATATATATATATATATATATATATATTTCTATACATATATTCATTTTCGTTTAACTTCATAGTATCTCTTCATGGAAAATTTTATTTCCTTAATAAATGTCCACGTATATCATTATCACATTTCTAACACTCTTCAATCCACATTGAATTTATAGGTATCACAATACCTTATTCTTAACATTCCTTCAAATACATATAACTTATTTCTAGGGTTTGGAATTTTGTAATCCCATATTTTCTCTATTCTCATTCGAATATCAGACCATATAGGTTTTACTTGAAAATTTTAAATAAATCCTCAAATTCTCATCTAGGTTTTATCCTTTAACCTTTATTCTAATCATTCAAGATTTTATAAATTCTCGGGTTATCACAGAATCACTGAGAGTGATGCTAGATTCCCAGATAGAGGAGAGCCAATGGATACAAGATCGATACGATCAGTTATCCCTGATAGATGAAAGGAGGGTTGCTGCTATCTTCCATGGCCAACTATATCAGCAGCGAATGTCCCGATCTTATAACAAGAAGGCGCAACCTCGAGAATTTAAAGAGCATGATTTGGTACTAAAGAAGATCATTTCTAGGCCAGAATGCAGCTAAAGGAAAATTTGCCCCAAATTAGGAAGGACCCTTTGTTGTCAAAGCAATTCTATCGGGTGGAGCCTTGAAATTGGAGGAGATGGAAGGTGAGGAATTCCCACAATTGATCAATTTCGATTCGATGAAACGGTATTATGTCTGAGACCCCTTTCATTTCAAACTGTAATACTTTGTCTTGATAAAAAGAAAAAAGAAAGAAAAAGAAAGAAAAAGAAAAGAAAAAAAAGAAAAATATATATATCAAGTCTAGTTTTCAATTTTGAGCCTGAACTACGAAAGACCTGATCTCCCATCTGCGGGAGTACGTAGGCAGCCATTTATGGTGCGATCTAACCTTTGAAATAAATCAAAACCCCATCAAATCAAACAAGAAAAATCAAAACCCCATCAAACCAAGCTCAAATCCAAATAAATCCCTTTCAACTATTCAGGCCAAGCCTGAACTACGAAAGACCTGATCTCCCCTCTATGGGAGTACGTAGGCAACCATTTATGGTGCGGTCTAACCTCCAAAAGAATCCAAACACTTTCACCTTATAACCAAGATATTAACCTATACAGAAATCGAAATCTAACACAAACCCGCCCAATCGACGGCACATGCGGAGAGGACCTAGAGACATCTCAGCATCACCCTGCCAAATCTAGCGCAAGTATGTCAAGACCAGTTCTATGTCGACATAATAAATCATGAAGCGAGAACAATAACAGTATACAAGGCTAAACATGCTCAAACAAGGGAAGTGAACTAAACTTGTTTCTTTATATATATACAACTGTTTATAATAGAAAAGTTGATTCTAACCTGTGGCAAAAGATAATAACAAAGTCTGTAAAGGAAAATAAAGTAGGGCTGTAAATCGGCAATAAGACGAGCTGATATAGCCAAATATCCAGCAGTCTCTACGGTCTAAGGAGCATCTCTGAGCTTGTGCTCCAGTATCTCGACACGTCTCAACATCTTTGATGCCATGTGATAAACCTCCTCCTGACCCTGCACTACGCCCTGTACGTGACTAATGAGTCCATCTACGAAAGTCTGGGTCGCATCTCTATCAATGAGGGCCTGGTCCTTGGAGGCAAGGGATGCGTCTCTCTCAGTGATAGCAGTGTCTCGACCAGCTACGGTGGTCAACATCAGAGCCCGAGCCTGATCCCTCTCAAATGTAACCAGACGAAGCTGTCTGTCCAACGCCACCATGGAAACTGAGGACGAGCACGGAACAGTACTAACAAGAGAAGCTATCAACTCTGCAAACAGAGCATCCTCAGTCGGAGATATAGGATCCTCCAAGGGCTCCTCAACGTCAATAGACCCGCCATCATGCTCGAATAAAGATCCTGTATCAACCTGGTCCCCGGAGTCTGGTGCCAAATCCGACTCTAGCCAAGCTAAGTACTCTGCAGATCAGCCTGGATGGCAGTCTCTGAACTCTACTGTCTGTCGATGAGACCAAAATCCGTAAACCAGAGCTAGATTAGCCTCGGTAACTGAGCAGACGGGGAAGCGATAATCCTCAGTCCCCTCAAATTCATGGACCTCCAGATACTGATCAAACTGGCCCATCACCGCCAGAGGATGATAGGTTATCACACACCTCAAACCAGCCAATGAAAGAAAATCCAGGTTGGCTACATGGGTGGTGAAATTCAAAAAGGAGCAGTAACCAGAGTACATAACTATCGCAAAAGGCTCCTCCATGGCACCTAGAAATGAAGTCTAGGATGCCTCATTGACAGATGAAGGCGGGCGATATGAGTAGACCTGTGATAAGCTATGTCCGAAGGAGAACCCTTGACGACGAAGCTGACTGATCGGTCTAAGGTGCGTCATAAACCAGATTTATAGGAGCACAGGGCTACCTCTAAACCCCTGATTCCCAACAGTCCGACAGAGGGATGCTGATATCAATGTCTCTGCCAAGATAAGAGGAAGTATGGTAAAGTCATCTCTAAGAGTCCTTACAGCCATCGACATCACCACATCTAGATGGTCAGCATAGAATGGCATGTATAGATATGCTATGAGGCACATAACCAGGGCGTCCACTCGGGCAGTACACCATCTCTCCTTTGAAATGGCAAAATCTCCATGATAAACGGTGAAGCTGTCATCAGATGCAAAGTGGCCTATCATGAAGTCCATAGAGATAATGTGGCTGCCACCCACCTCGGCCAATACAACTGCCCTCCTCAGTTCGGTCACCGTCATGAACTGGTGACGCATATGGCCTAACGCCATCCGAGCACATTGCCCCTCCATCGACAATCCAGAGATATGACCGTACTCCTCCAGAGTAGGAATCAACTCATCCGAGCCAAACTGGAAAATATGGCGCTCGAGAATCCAATAACTAAGCATCCCGTCAATAAACCCCTATGGAACCTAAAAGGACAACAGAGATAGGGAGTGGCCTAGCATGCGACTGACTGTAATACAATCAGAGTATGGCAACTGGTCATACCAAACCCTCAAGCTGGTAGCTATCTGACTAGGCGGAAGGTGATCCAAACGAACATCAGAGGAGGCCATCTGTAAAACTGTGTCAATAAGACCATACAGGGGTCAATCTCTATCCAATCATTTAAATATGTATGAAGTATGCATCATAACAAGTGATAATATGGCATGTGCGATGAATAAATAGAAAACATCATACATAGATATTTGTCAAATACATCAGTTTTATATACATCACTGCCATACCTATGATACATGTGAAAACTAAAAAAATAAAAAGTACAGGATACTAGGGCACAAATACCCAAGGACTAACAAAAGACCTATGGAGTCATCACAACTTCGCAGTCCAGCAGATGGAGAGACTGACTCTGATTAAACCATCGCTCTGACAAAGTTCACAAATAGCCCCAGGGGCAGCGACGGGGAACAATGGTGAAGAAAGCCTCAAATCCCCAAGAATCCATGACTGCCCGGTACTCTGGATGTAGCGAATGATACAAAGAATATATATTGAACCAATTACCCCTGGGCTGGGTAAACTCTGGAACCTGCACAACCTTAAGGTTAAGGAAACCGGTTGTTGACAGAGAAGATAAAGGAATAGAAATTAATGTAAAGATCATGTACCTCATTCGCCTGCAAGTGAATGGAGGGATGGCGGCTCAGATCCGTACCCAGTAAATCAGGGATAACTACCTGAATACCAGGAAGAAATCATGGTACAACAATGGGCTGAGGCGGAACCTCGGGCTTAGGAATGTCCTCCTCATCCAAATGAGGTTGGTCCTCACCAAGAGGACGCAGAACAGGCTCTGTCAATCGCTGGACCCACCTACTGATCCGTGGAATGGGAACATCAGAGGGAGCTCTTCGCTGGCGAACTCCAGATGAAACTCGATGGGATGAAGAACTGCTAAGTCCAGCGGAATCCATATCTGAACAATGAGTTCGTAGGAATCAAAGCGAAGTCAGGTATATTCATGTCCTTTTTAAATTTCAAATTAAATCCATGAAATATAATTTAGGTAATCACATCATGCATGTCCTACATGTGCCATTATATGTGTTCATCATTTTAACTCGCATCCTAGCATATCTATACATATATCTAGGACTCTGACATCTGACTCATGAAATTTTTTTGCCAGAGTCTCCCCTATAAATAGGACTATCCACATGCCCGAAGCATGCATTAAATCACCTTATGAGGATATACCATCACAACCAAGCAATTAAATATCAATTTAAACTATTGTTCTAACACATAGCTATAATGCATGTCTAGATTAACTAATTAATGATAATATATCGCATCCATACGGTCCATAAGATGACACGTAGACATGCATTGCATTATAAACATGTTCATCAAGCTATCTATGCATACATGTTAGATATAATGCATTTAAGGAAAGAAATACGGGTTTTCACCAACAACAACATAAAAAATGGAGTCTATACGTTACCCGTAGTACGTAGAAGAGATGTATAGTGTTGGATTGCTCTAAATCAAGCCAGAATAGTGTAGATCTGAAGAGAGGTTCGGATTTTTCAGAGAGAATATGAGAAAACTCAAGTCGAATGAATAAAAATGAGCCATCCCGAGGGTATAAGCCTGATCAGGGCAGCCTTATACATGTATGCTCTAGCCGCATACATATATGCGGTTGCCATAGGTGGGTCCCGCGACTTCTTGATTGGTAAAGTGCAGTTCGAAACGTGTTATTTTGGGTTCAGAATGGTCCCATTATTCGATAATGGTACCTTTTCGGGTAAGTTTTAAACCTTGAAAACCCTAAAAAACCCTCTGAAAAGCAAAAATTCGGTAAAGATAAAAAATCCCGATGTTGAACGCCGAAAGACCAAAAAGTCAATCAAAATCAATACTACATCTCAGAATCCATCGGCAATGAACCAGTGAATTATTCGGCTTAACCCCCGACGATGTAATCCACCGGCAATGAACTAGTGAAGGCGTCGGCTTAACCTCCGATGATGTAATCAACCGACAACGAACTACTGGAGGCTTCGGCTCGACCGCGATGGTGTAATCCGTTGGCAACAACCCAACGCAGATCGGCAAAACCCTGATGTTGGCAACAACCCAACGCCGATTAGCAAAACCCTGATGGTGTAATCCGTTGGCAACAACCCAACACAGATCGACAAAACCCCGATGGTGTAATCCGTTGGCAATAACCCAACGCAGATCGGTAAAACCCCGATGATGTAATCCGGTGGCTACAACCCAGTGAAGGCATCGGCTCAATCCCAGACGATGTAATCCGTTGGCTACAACCTAATGAAGGCATCTATATGACCTCGATGGTGTAATCCGTTGACTACAATCTAGCGCAAGTCGGCTCAGCCTCGATAGAGTAATCCATTGGTTACAACCCAGTAAAGGCATCGGCATGACCCCGATGGTGCAATTCGTTGGCTACAACCCAGCGCAGGTCGGCTTAACCACGACAACGTAATCTTTAACTTCCCCAGCAGAGGGGAGTAACCCTTTTCTAATCTCACATATCACTACATGTTTTATACATGACATTGCATCATTATATATACCATGTCATGCATTATTCGTGTCTAGTAATCTTTGTCGTGTTCATTCCATTACATTGCATAAACATGACAAAGAGGGGCATCTGTAGACACTCAAAATTTCACTTTCTTTGTACTAACCTTGCAGAAAGGCAAAAGCATAATTTTACTTCAGAGACAACCCCGAGGTAGGGAAAAAGAGCCAGGTCATCCCGGAGACGACCCCGTAAAAGATTCAAAGGACCAATGACATCTGAACATGTAGTGAATCGAACAAGGATCGCCAAGTTGAGACAGTGTCCACCAGAAACCAACTCAGCATACCTCTAAATTCGTGCCATCAACGATATACCAGCTAACTATCTTTGAAAACCAGAAGATACTTCTCAGCCATTAGCATCATCTTCCCAGACCATGACTCAGTCAGACTTGATTGGATTCCGCCACATTTTGCACAGACTTTTCAAAAGCTCGGTCTGCGCAGGTCAACTTCCTCTGAACCGTGACCATATGAGCACACTTCGAGACTGCGGGCCCCACCTAGCCCAGCAGCATACATAAATGCGGCTAGCTGCATACAAGTATGAGGCTGGCTCGGCCATCTTACAACCCCCACATTAGTTCATTTATAAAGAGAGAGAGAGATAGTTTTAGAGAGAGAAAAGACATTCTAAAGAGAGAATGGATTTGGTGGAGCTTGTAAACACCAACTTGAAGCTCTTTCATCTCATTTAGCACCTACTTGGAGTCCTGAGAGTGTTCTACGTTGACCACGAGAGTTAAAACGCTTGTTCACGCGTCCCACAAGGTGAAAAAAAGCTCTTTTCGGCTTCGTTCTTTGTAAAAGTTGTTTAATATACTAGACTAGTAATTGCCCGTGCCTGAAGGCACGACATAACGAAAAATTAGATTAAAATTTGAAAAATACTATATTACCTAAAGACGCTTTGCAATCTAAAATAACTTACAATCACAATAATAATACATACTCAATCATCAACACGTCCAACCACCAAAACATCAAGCTAGTCGCTACTAATTTCAAGAAATTTCGGCAGAGTTTCCTTTAAAAATAGATATCCAGAAAAATCTAAACATGTCAACAAAACTTACAATCATCAATACATATCCAAACCACCAAAACAACCATCATGTTTAAAACCTGTCCAGTGGAGTGTTGGATTCAAAACTGTCCCCCAAGTTTGGACGAAAATCAATTTAATACTAACAACAACCCAGAAATCATATCTAAACCATAAAATAAAAAATCCAGAATATATAACGACCTAATACAGCTCGACCAAGAAATCATAATCATAATAATAAAAATAACTAAATGTCATAAAACCCATAGCACTAATAACACTAAAGACCAAACTTAATATAAAAATAAAAAATAAAAAATAAAATCATTAATTTACTACACCGCTAATAAGTCCAAATGTCCAAAAATAATGTAGTACAAAACACATTAAACTCAAGTATCAAAACTTACTTTCTTCCATTTGCCAATAAAAACAGGTCAAACTAAGCTAATTACTACCTAATACCAACACATCTAATAAATGTCATAAAACCCAAACCACTAATAACACCAAAGACCAAAATAAAGGGTAAGAATATGTCACAAAAATCTTTAGCATTACTTGAAGACGATGAATGACAACAGGGTTTATTCCAGTCAGCATTTCTCTTGCAAATTCTTCATCAGTCCTCCAGGCAGACTAATTCTCTGCTTAAAAACATCAAATGGAAAATTAAATTAAAAAATCAAATAATGTCAGCAAAGCTATTAAAGTGACAGTTTCTTGTTATACCTTTTAGAAAAATTATTGAAGTGATTGTAAATTGTTGAATACCTTAAAGTTGACAATTTTAAAATATCTCTTCCACAAAATACTTATAGCCATTGGCTAAAAAATTGTCACAATTTCAAGCTAATATAACAACTACTTCAAAAAGTTCTTATGATGGTGACAAATAAAATTGAGAACAGTAAGGGATTAGCTTCATAGATGCCTTTGAGGGTGAAAAGAGTAAAATTGATTGTTGTCTCATAAAAAAATCCAAGAGTAGAGAACCATTCATGTGTTCTACCCCTTCTTGCAAATACTCAACATGCATTATTGCAAAATCGAACATGAAAATGACTTCTGTTCCAAAACAGAATTCTACCCTATTTAAACTTATAAAAATCACTTCATTTAATTAATGTAACAAGTGTTAAGAGTTCTTGTTTACTATCTCATCTTAATTGCTCGATTTGAGCTTGAGAATCTATAAGAAACAATATATCGAACATGATATGTGCATTATTTTTATGGACAGAGTTCATAAGCATTTGTACATGTTTCTAAAACATAATTTCCCTCCTTATTACTCCCCGTACAACAACAACTAAGCTCCTTCTTTCTGAAATCCCAACATTACCACAATAACAGTCTCAAGGAGGCATGCAGCAGTGGCCAGTGAGTTGATTAACAACTTTATTTCTTGAGCAACAATTTCTAGGGTTTGACTCTTGGTATCACAATGTATGAGATCTTAAAAAGTTCACAAAAACTAACAAAATAGTTCATAGACTTCAAACTCTTAATGATAATATAATTAAATTTAAAGCAAAAAATTAGAGAAATAAGGAAAATCATTCCTATCAGATATTTGATTCAATTTTCTGAAATTAATATGAGAGGAAAATTTCAAATTATTACCTATAACTAAATTAGAATAAAGTTCGAATTTCAAGTATTGTCCTGGTTTCCTAACAATAAGCATAACAAATAGGTAAACAGAAAATCAAAGGGTTACCTCAAGGTCGGTGGTTCCGATCACCATACACGTGGGCCAAACTTACATATCAAAAATAAATAATAAAAAATTAAATTGTAAAAATAAAAAAAAAAAAATCAGTTTCCAAAGTTCTTTTATATGAATTTGACTTCTAAAATAAGCTTGAAATCTTATGAGCAAAAATTACTGAAAATAAGAAAGAAATATAAACTAAAATTAGTTTGTAGAGGAACCTGAGGTTGCCAATTGGAGGTTGCCAATTGTAATCAGAGTGATACACAAAACATCAAAAGAGTGACAGAATTCTATGAACATGATACATGCATTATTTTTGTGGACGGAGTTCATAAGTATTTGTATATGTTTATAAAACATAATTTCCCTCCTTATTACTTCGCGCAACAACAACTAAGCTCCTTTCTAAAATCCCAACATTACCACAATAACGGTCTCAATTTCGCATAAAACAGTCCATTATTGCTTCTAAATTCAAGAATTAGAACTTACCTTGCTATGTTTATGTTTATGTTTATGGGTCAACTATAATCCTCCTCGTTGCTGCCTGCTATCCGAATCAAGGTTCAATCCTGAGTAGCAGCTTCACCCACCTTATCATGACTGTATTCAGGCGGTTGAGTATAAGGGAATGAAGTAAATAGAGACAACATTTTTACACAGAGGAATGAGACCTTTCGTAAAAATGGAGGAATAGAGCACAGTATAATACGTTTACGCTCAAGTAACAACTATATAAAACAATTATGTAACAACTGACATTAAAGTTGAGCCTAGGCATAGAAGTGAGTACAACCATACACTTGCAAATAATTAAAATGTACATTTTAATCTTTAGATTATACTATAGTAAGGAATTTAAGATTCCCCATCTCGAATTCGTTGTTATCTATTCTCTCCAACACTATCAATTTAATTTCTTACAATCAATATAAAGCAAGGGAATTTTTTTTGTTTAATGAATAAATAAAATTTGCTCAACATTGAAACAAAAAGCAAAATCAAATCTTTGAATGTATACAAAATATATAAATTGCAAGCGCTGCTAAAGTATAAATAATCACTTTCTAAACAAAAAGATAACATAGAAAGCAAATAACCTGCTTTTAGAGGATTTCAAGCAAGAAATGTCCAGAACAGTTAACTTAAATCAGCCAATGTATTCATTAAGCACAAAATTATTCTCAAAAGATTTCTACCCAATCCATTTCAATTATACAAATCTATTTACAAATTATTTTCTATCTAAAACAACCCATGTATTCATAAATATATACATTCAATGCAATAAAGGATAATGAAAAGAGAGATAAAAATCAAACCTTAGTTCCTCTATCAAAAAAATTGGGACGACATAGAGTATAATATATAGCTCTCTGACACAATTTGGAAGGAAATTTATTAAACAATCTCTGAATGATAGAATCATAGTTCGAAGGCAAAAGCCCGATTTAGAAGTGCTAGTCGACAGATCTCATGTGGGTTCATGTACTCAAGAACAGAAGCCACAACACTCTCAGGTAAATCGCTGAGACTGGGTTTCGGCGACAGAGCTGAGGACACCTCCCTTCATGAGAAAATAGAAGAAAAACCAAAACCCATTAAAGCACCAGCCTGAAAATCAAGGTTTTGAACAGAAAATGGAGATGACTATATGTAGAATTACAGGGACAGGGGAAGAGGGAAGAGGGAAGAGACTAGAGAGAGGAAGTGTGGAGAAGAGGAGAGAGAGAGAGAGAGAGAGAGGAATAAGTCTGCAGTTGGTTATGAATATTTAAATCTGAGAGATTTTACATGAACAATCAAAGTTAAATCAAGCATGTTTAATCCATTGAAAACGTGGGTCGATCTTAAAACGGCCCTAAACTTGCTCTAAAATGGAAAAAGAAGAAGAAGAAGAAAAGATCATAACTAAAATAATAGTAATTACACAATTCAAAGATAAAGAAGGAAGTGAGTACCTGGGAAGGAGAAGGGGGAATAGAGAAGCCGAGATCAGCTGCGATAGAGAGTGAATTGGACATGCCACCAAGGCACTTGAGGGGCTTCCATCAGAGTAGGAAAAGTATTCCACTGATTAATCAGGTAGTAGGAAAATTAAAAAGAAAAAAGAAAAAAAGAGAGGGGGAATAGTTTTTGTTTTAAGCTCAGACATAATATTGGAGAATGAGATCTGCCGGAACTGATGGCAATGTAGTGCTAAGTAGCCCGAATATCTTGCCCTAAACCAAAATTAGATATTGAAATAAATATAAATAAATAGCCCCAATGTCTCAAAAGAGGATGATGAGAATTAAAGTATTGAAATGCCAGTAAGGCATAACTGCAAATCCCACATGAATCCACCTCCCACCTTTTTTTACTTACTTTTCCTCATTGCTATTAATAGAATATGTATCAATGTATACTTAATTATATAGTAATTTCTGTGTTCTTTCCTTTACATAGTCCACCACTCTTTTAGTTACCAAGCTGACTCAAATAGTATACCTAATCAATACCTATTTTCATCCATTATTTCATTACCAAACAACCTCAAGAACATGGCTTAATGAAAATTAAGCCCAGCTGATCACATTTAGTTCTAGCTCCTACTCACATTTTATATAATATTTGACCATTGCTAGCTTTTTTTTCTCTCTCTTTTTTTGGTCAAAAGGCAACAGAAAGTAAATACCAAAATTCAAAAGATCGATTCGGATTTTGGTTGTTACAATATGTTCCATACAATACTGAAAATATAATAAATAGAACAACATCCTAAAGTATAATTTCATGAAATCAAATTTGAAACTACCATAAAGAAAAAATTAAACTTCACCTTTCTGATGTTAATGTCCACTTCAAAATTATACTTCACACACAACTGAGCAACGCAAGTGTCTTAAAAATCCAAAGCTGAAACCCTTGAATAGCTACATGCAAGGACGGATCTTATTTCCTTGTCACTTATTAGTTTTAATTTTTCTATCGTTTTCCTTCCTCTAATCCTCACACTTTTAAAGTTCAAAACAAAACGAATATATACTTTGAAGTTAGAGCACTGATTCAAAAGTTATCAAATAATCAAACACAAAATTCATAATACAAATATCAAAAATTGCCATAATAAAAGTTGAATAGAATATAAAGTTTCAAATTATATTGGTGAATGAGCTTTGCAATTTGCAAACTGAAGTAGGAAGCCAGGAAGGGGAAAACATATATAATCGAATAATAGTGAAATTTTAACTATCAAACAAAAAAAGCCTTAATTAGTAATCTATTAAGTCCAAAATATAATAAATACATCAAATAAATTGAATTGGGTTTAATACCAAGTCTCAAATCAACAACAAATTCAAACAAACTACTAATTTTAAATAATATAAGAGGGGATTCAGCAAGGAAGGCTATGAAGCATTTTATGTGCACAACAATTAGCGAGCATTGACCAGATATTTACGACAAAATTCACAATATAAAAGAGGGGATTCACTGAAGCCAATTACCAAGCACCTTGTGTGCAACAACCAGTAGCAATCATTGGCCATATATTTAGGACAAATTCATAATATAAAAGACGTGATTGAGAATTATGGTACTTGAATTAATACACTAACGCCCATAAGAAAGACAAAGGGAGAAAAATATGGGGAAAATAAATAATCACCTGTGATATTGGGGCTTCAAGTCTTCAACGCTATAAATGTTACACAGTTAAGGTTTTGGCTCAGTTTAATGATCCTTTCATAACTATTTTGGGCCAATCTGTAGTGACCATATCACTCTATTAAAGAGGGAGAGAGAAACAGATGAAGATGAAGGTGGGACTGTTGAATATAGGGCTTCGGAGTTACCTTCACCCGGGCTACAACCCACCCCACCCCAAGCGTGGCTCCGCCCATGGCTATATGATCTTTGATCATTGAAAGCTAGCGAACCAGATTAGCTTTGAATTTCACTTTAATGCTTGTTTCTATAAATATAAATTTCTTCAACACCCAAGCAACACAAAACAGGATTGATTGGGCCTAAAATTACTCTTCATCCTGGTAAGGTATGTCTAGCTCACATATAATTAAAGTTTAATACCTAGAGTTGTCATGTTTGGTAACTTGAAACAAAAAAATTTAATCCAAAACAAAAATTTAACCCTGCTCAAACTGCTCACCCGAACAATAGATACCCAGAGGCAAAAAAATCCCTAGAATGGTAAATAAACCTCAAGTTCACTCATTATAAAGTAAAAAGTACCTATGGTGACTTAAAAGTTTACACGCAATAGAAGAACCAAATTTCACCAACAAAAAAGCAACCTAAAACACCAGTCTTTATCAAGATTCGAACTTCAGCTCAAACAAATGGATTCAACACCCAATTTAAACCCTTTCTATATGAAAATTAGTCGACAAAAATTACAGTCAAAGCTATAAAGAGCCTCCAAACACCTACCAATTAATAATTTACCTCGAAAAACAATATATGAAAATATATGAGTTATGATAAAGACCAATTTAAAAGAAATCTTACGAAACCCTGTCTTCCCAAATCAGTAGTAATCGGATTAACCATAAAAGTCCAAGTCTTATATCATAATTAAGTGTAAAAACCAACAAAAATTACCTAATTCTACAAAAACTATTATGAACACCAATCTTTCTTATAAGGGGAAAAATAGTTAACCCATTTAAAAAGCAAAGCTGCAGAACCCAACAAATCAAGTTCCAAGGTTTTTTTACATACCTTGGGTATTGGACGCTCTGACCTCAAATCAAGTTCCAAGCTTTGATTTTTCTTAAGGGAGAGAGGAAAAAATGCAAATAGAAAAAACTGTAAAAATCTCTTATGAAAAAAAAACTCGATGAGATTTATGTGCGTTGATTTTTATGGTACTGAACAATAATTGCCAATCGTAGGGGATAAATTCAAAACCTGGATCTCTCAGTAGAGCCGTTGAGGATTGGCGAGAAGCCTTTAAAACCCTACAAACCCTTCTTCGCTAATCGTCTATTCACCTCCATACAAAAACCAAATACAGAGAGAGAATAGGGAGATGGTCTGCGCTGCTCGCCGGCGGGAGGATCAAAAAGTAGTGCAAAGATTGTGTTATAAAAATTGGGGAAAAAGAGATGGGAGAAAGAATACGGAGAAAATTATAGTAATATATCTATACACATGTATGTCTTTGGTAGACACACATATGGGCGGGCTGAGAAAGAGGAAGAGAGAGATTGGGCGGGATTTTTTTTGTTAGATGAAATGTGTGTCTTTAGATTAAATTAAAGTGAATCTGAGCCGTTGTTGTGGTTTCTCAAATTGAAGATTCAAAATGCGTTCTGTTTTATTATATAGATCGATGATATATATTGTTTAAATCTAGTTAATCTTGTTGTTTATAAGCATATTGTGTAATAGTTGATAGATATTACGTTTCTATCGGTTATATTGTGCTTATTGTGTTGTAAATCGAGTACGGAGGCTAGATCTACTTAGATCTAAGCTGAATCTAGCCTTTGAGAGGTTATTAAGCATGAAGCTTTAACCTGTGTGCTAGATCAGTTTAGATTCATGGTAGATCTACTTATTTATTATTTTAAATGATCTCAGTTATCTCGTATATCCCTAGATTTGTATCTAAAGGTGAAAGGGGTCTGAAATGGCTTGAAACGGTGATTTCAACCGATAAAATCATCTAATATCAAAGCCGAGGACATTGTATATATGTATTCCCTCATAAATAATGTGAGCCTAGGAATCCTGGTGTTGAGATCCCTGAATGCATCCCGACTTGATTCCCGCGATGGATCGATTTTGATGATGTAATGTTTAAATAGCGTAAATATCATTGTATATGTAATATTTGGATCTTGAAGACGAGCTCGAGGGGTTAGTCCCGAGAAGTCGGATTCAGGATCCCGCGATAGTGAAAACTTTAATTGTGGGTGCTTGGTTTCATCGAGATGGCTTTCATGCCCGATGATGATCAGACCCTTTTTGACGTTTACATGCATATCATCAAAATGATTTCTAATAAAACCACATAGAGCTTTCAATCATAATAAAGCGACTCGGGGTAGATCACCTTATGAACGTAAAGATAAAAGGAATTATTGACGTGCTCAATTCTTAGTCTGGCAAAGGATTTGAAAACCTTGCTTTCTAAAACATCAATTCAATTCATAGATCTTGTTAAAAATGAACTTTTTGTCAAATCAAATCCTTCGTACCAAGGCGCAAAAGAGGTACAACACTACTTTCAAATAACCCTAAATAAAGACTCAGAATAAAAAAATGACTAAAGCTTTCAAACTAAAACACACACACACACACACACACTTTATGCATAGAAAATCAATAAGATGCGGTACCGTGTTTTCACGGGAGTCGGGGGGTGCGTAACACCTTCCCCCCGCTTAACCTAGCCCCCGAATTCCACGAATCTCGGGTTTCAAGACCAATCTTTCAGAGTCACATATTGGACCATATTGTGAAAACTATTAAAACTCGGATGAGTTGGTACATCCATTTAAATCATACCAACTGGCGACTCTGTCTCATTCGGTCCAATCATCAGAATTAAATAAATAAAATCAATCTTTTCAAAGTCGTTGATACTTACGTCGATTTTCGTAAAACTTCACCCTTTAATAAAATCCAAAGACATAGCAAATGGAAAGGGTAAAAACAAACAAACTTAGGAAAGACGAACATTTCCATTTCCTCTACATTCGAAAAGGAGAGACAAACGCGATAACAAACAAAAAGATGAAAATCGGAACACAGATTTTTCCCGGCGTCGACACCATGTAATGAACGATGTAGTGTTATACTACCAAGAAGCATTTTAATATAAAGGTTTTATTGAAATTCTTGTGAATGTGATTGAGTTATTATTGATTGTAATAATAACCGAATGAAGAAATAAATAATAATGAAAATGTTTTTGCATTAACAGAAAAATGCCGCCAAGAAGACGTCCAAGAAATCAGGAAGAAGAGCCTCGTAACGAGGAGGGGCAGGGGAATAATAACCCGATGGAAGAGTTTGTGAATCTACTTGCTACAGCTCTCAATAGAATGAGAGATAACATATGTGATAATCCTAGGGTAGGTCGTGGAACTACCTTTAAGGAGTTTAAGATAATAGGTCCGCCTGAGTTATGCGGAACGATGGACCCTATAGCTGCCCACGTTTGGGTAAAAGAAATTGAGAAGACATTTGTCATAGAAAATGTTGGTGAGGCGCAGAAGACTTATTTTGCGACTTACATGATGAAGGGGGAGGCTAACTACTAGTGGGAGGCAAACTAGGGTAGGGCCAGAACTGAAGTGGTTACGTGGACAAGGTTCAAAGAATTATTCTTTGAGAATTACTTACCCACAAGCATGCAGGGAAGGATGGAGATTCAGTTCATAAAACTGAAATAGGGGGACATAATAGTTCCCTAATATGCAACCAGGTTCAATGAACTGGTGAGGTTTGCTCCACACCAAGTGGACACGGAGTTGTGAAAGGCGAGACGGTTCTAGCAGGGATTGAAACCCTGGCTCTTTAGCCGTATATCAGTTTTCTAGAGTGTTACCTTTGGAGCTGTGTTGGAGAAGGCGATTATCACTGAGGGTGGTAGTGAGGCGTTGACCTAATACCATAAGGAGAAGAAGAATAAGGGGAAGACGGACGTGTCAGTCAAAATCGAGGGAGCCAGTGGGAGTGGCCAAAAGAGGAATGGTTTCAGCTCCGAGAATACAGGAGTAAAGCAGGAGTTTCCTAAGAGGAAGATGGAGGCATGCAAGAATTACGGTAAGACTCATCTAGGAGTCTACCTCAAGGGTAAGGTGGTCTGTTATAACTGCGGACAGGAGGGGCATATTTTGCCTAACTGTCCCAGTCCCAAGAAGAATCTCGGTTACTTTGTGTGTGGATCTACGGACCACATGGCATGGAACTGTCCGAAGAAGGGTTCAGATAGTGGGAAAAGAGCTAGCACTGGTAAGCTAGCGATTGGTGGCGCAGTACCACAGGATAGATCGACTACCCGCACGTTTAACATGACGGTCCAGGATGCGATAGCATCGAGCGACGTCGTAGCAGATATTATCCCGGTCAACAACATAAATGTATATGTATTGTTTGATTCGGGTGCAACGTGTATGTTTATAGCATGTGAGTTTGCTAAACAATTAGGATTACTTCCCGAAATACTTGTAATACCTTTGAATATTTAGGTAGCAAACAAAGAAGTAATTCCTGTTGATTCTGTTCATATGAGTTGTTGTATACATATTAGAGGTAACAAATTTTTGGTAGATCTAATACCGATAAATTTGGGAGAATTCGATGTAATTCTAGGGATGGACTTGTTAGTTAACCATGGGGCGATGATAGATTGCCAAAATAAGAGTGTGAACCTTCGGATTTCTAAGAAACCCAAGGTAGTGTTCTACGCTAGTAAATCACCGAAACGCTCTTGTTGTCTAACCATAGCACAAGCCAAGAAACTGTAAAAGAAGGGATGCGAAGGTTACCTGTGCCATGTTATTGATACCCAGTGATTGGGAGCAACATTGGAACAGATACCTATAGTCAACGAATATGCGGACGTCTTTCCGAGTGATTTGCCAGGTCTTCCACCTGATAGGGAGACCGAGTTCGTCATAGACCTTGCGCCAGGAACAGAACCAGCTTTGAAGGCACTGTATCGTATGGCGCCAATGGAATTGAACGAGTTGATTATTCATTTGCAAGAACTGTTGGACAAGAAGTACATTCAATCAAGTGTTTTTCCATGGCGGTGCTGTTTGTAAAGAAGAAGGATGGATCGTTGAGGCTTTGTATCGACTATCGAGAGTTGAACAAACTAACGATAAAGAATAAATACCCATTTCCCAGGATCGATGATCTATTTGATCAGTTGAAAGGGGGAAAATATTTTTCGAAGATAGATTTACGGACGGGGTATCACCAGTTGAAGGTTAGAGCAGAGGATGTACCTAAGACAACATTTAGGACTCATTACGACCATTACGAGTTCTTAGTGATGTCGTTTGGGTTAACAAATGCGCCAGCCGCATTCATGGATATGATGAACAGATTGTTTAAACAATATTTGGACAAGTTCGCCGTAGTGTTCATTGATGATATTCTAGTCTATTCTAAGACGAAAGAAGATTACGCTGAACATTTAAGATTAGTGTTGGAAGCACTAAGGAATGAGTGGTTGTATGCGAAATTCACTAAGTGTGAATTTTTGTTAGAAAGAGTGCAGTTTTTGGGGCACGTCATTGACAAGGAAAGGGTTTCAATAGATCCAGTAAAGGTGGAAGTCGTGATTAACTGGGAACAACCGAAAACGCCGACTAAAGTGCGAAGTTTCCTAGGGTTAGCAGGTTACTATCGGAGGTTCATCCAGGACTTCTCGAAGATAGCTACTCAACTGACAAATCTGGCAAGGAAGGCTGTGAAGTATGTGTGGACAGAGAAGTGTGAAGACAGCTTTCAAGAGCTGAAGAAGAGGTTGAGTCAAGCATCGGTATTATCTTTACCGGATGAAACGGGGAATTTCGTACTTTATAGTGGTGCGTCACATAAAGGACTGGGTTGCGTGCTCATGCAGCATGGCAAGATCATTGCGTATGCATCTAGGTAGTTGAAGGAGTATAAGAAAGGTTATCCTACTCATGACCTTGAACTTGCCGTAGTGGTTTTTGCCTTAAAATTTTTGAGGCATTACTTATATGGGGAGAAATGTGAGATCTACACAGGCCATAAAAGTCTGAAGTATATCTTCACACAGAAGGAGCTGAATATGAGGCAGAAAAGGTGGTTGGAGTTGATAAAGGATTACAACTGCAAAATCTTGTATCACCTAGGGAAAGTGACGTGGAGGCCGACGCCTTAAGTAGAAAAGGTCGGGAGAAGCTGTCAATGTTAACAGCTCAAGATGAGTTGATAACAGAGATGGAAAGAATGGAATTAGAAGTGAGAGGTCGAAGTGAGGAAGGGGAGAAATTGTTTGCGATGGAGGTTCAACCCTATATCGTGGAAAAGGTGAAGGAAGTGCAACTCAGAACTGATGAGTGCGAACGGATAAGGAAGAAGATTGTCGATGGTACCGAGGATGTGTACAGTCTTGATAACGAAGGGTTATTGAGATTTGAAGGAAGAATTTGGGTTCCGTGTGAGCCAGAGTTGAAAGAGGAGATCATGGATGAAGCACATCACTATAGGTACTCGATTCATCCTGGTAGTACCAAGATGTATCAAGACCTTTGAACGAATTTTTGTTGGCCAAATATGAAGAGAGAGATAGCAGAGTACGTTAGTAGGTCCTTAACTTGTCAGAAAGTTAAGGCCAAACATCAACGACCCAGTGGTTTGCTACAATCATTGAAGATTCTGGAGTGGAAGTGGGATCATATCACGATGGACTTTGTGGTGGGATTTCCAACAACGCAGAAAGGATACGATGCTATTTGGGTAATAGTGGATCATTTGACAAAGTCAGCTCATTTCTTGCCGATAAGAGTCAAGTACAACTTTAGACCAGTTAGCTAAGCTTTATGTCAAGGAGATTGTCTCAAGACATGGAGTGCCAGTTTCGATTGTGTTAGATCGCGACCCGCAATTCACATCGAATTTCTGGAAGAGCTTGCAAGAGCAGATGGGAACGCAACTGAGGTTGAGCACGGCGTATCATCCACAGATGGATGGACAAAGTGAAAGAACAATTCAAAAGCTAGAAGACATGCTAAGGTCTTGCTATATGGATTTCGAAGGGAGTTGGGACGATCATCTACCGTTAGTAGAGTTCACCTACAATAACAGTAATCATGCTAGTATAGGCATGTCGCCTTACGAAGTATTATATGGACGGAAGTGCAGAACGCCACTGTGCTGGGATGAAGTGGGAGAGCGTCAAATGTTAGGACCAGAGATGGTGCAACAAACGGCGGAAGTGATTAAGTTGATACGAACGCAGCTGGTAGCAACTCAAGACAGACAGAAAAAGTATGTTGATCCACATCAGAAGAACAGAGAGTTTAAAGTCAGTTCGTATGCATTCCTGAAGGTGTCGCCTTGGAAAGGGAAGATACGCTTCGGGAAGAAGGAAAAGTTAAGTCCTAGGTTCATAGGACCTTTTGAATTTTTGAGAAGGGTATGAGAGGTAGCATATGCGATAGCATTACCTCCAGAGTTGGGACATATCCATAACGTGTTTCACGTATCGGTATTGCGTCCCTATAAGCCGGATTACAAGCACGTAATCGAATATGAACCAATCCAAGTCGAGAAAGACTTAACATATGAGGATATTTCTTATTCAAGTCATTGATAGGAAAGAACAAGTTTTGAGAAGTAAAGTCATACCTTCGGTGAAGGTGATATGGAGGAATCATAATGCCGAAGAAGCAACGTGGGAACTCAAAGACAAGATGAGGAAGGCTTATGCTCATCTATTTGATTAACTTGTATCGTAATTCTGGGGATATAATTCTTATAAGGGCATGGGGGGGGAGATTGTAACGCCCGAGAAAATCGAACGTTTATGTAAATAAATTTTATTTGATTTATTGAATAAAATTTGATTATTTGTTTATTAAACTGAGTAAGCCAATCAAAGGTCGTTCTATGACCTAGAGAATGCAGAAATGGGGAGGATTTTGGCTACGTGCTAGAAATAATTGATGTGAATTTACAAGACGAAAATAAAATATTTTTGAGAAAAGACGAAATAGGCACTATTCACATATAAAACTCTAAGGGTTAGGGTTTGAGACCCTAAGCCTTTTGGGAGTTCGGAATGTCGGAATGACGGAATGACGTTCTGTTGAAAGATTTGACGGTAATATACAGTGAAAAATTAAGTTAGCCGGGAAAAATTTTCTCGGAAGGAAATCACTATTCATCCGTTTCTGCTTGGGAATTATTATTGAATTTTCGAGAAACGTGTAATGATAGGATTTCAAGACGAGGTGGAATATGTAATAATATTTCACTTATGGTTCACGAAGTTTTAGCGTGAGGACTTAAAATCCTAAGTGTTAGGGAAAGTAAACTAAAAGAATAATTGTTTAAGTATAATAATAAATGATTATTATATGGAATGAATACGCGTATAATACGAGATATTGTACGAATATAATACAAGAATTAATACGATGTATAATACGATATTTATACGAAGTAAACATATTGAATTTGAATTAAATTTTATAGCTATATATATATATAGAGAGAGAGAGAGAGAGAAGAAGAAGAAGAAGAAGAAGAAGAAGACTGCTTGTGATTTGCTAAGCAAACCAATCAACCAAGGAGCTAAGAAGTCATTGAGCCTTCTACCAAGAATACCAATAACTAACAAAGGTATTAAGTGTGACGCCCCCAGAGTAGGTCCAGTCAACCCAACCCATTCTGAGTCGCCAAATACATGGTACAGAATCCAAATACAAACTTTATATCACACGGTCGTACAAAATACGACCACACAACTGTGAGTGTCAATACAAATATGTAGAAAATATTAATATTAAAACTAAGTCCTCATTACAATTATTATCACACTATTTATTAGAAATAGTGAGGTCTACTACTGCTCTAACCCGGACCATCACTCTGTTCCCCGACTAGTTCCTGCGACATTTTTATTTTCTAAAGAGGACAATAGATGAAAAGAGTGAGCTCAACTAGCCCAGTAAAGAATATTATGACTAAGATAATGGAAAATAAATTATCTTTAGTCTTCAACAATTCAGATAAAATATTATGGACAACCAGTTTTAGATCAATATTCGCAGCGAAAATAACAATTCATTAGAAGAGTTAAGTAGAGAATGAAGTCTACTATCTTCTGTGATTTAAAAGTCCATCATCAATATTTTATCCCTGTAACATCAATCAATATACATCTCGAATCAAATATTCATCTTTGCACTACAGGCCAAAGATATTCATTTGTATCACCAGTGGTCATGTTCATCTTAACACCTATTCATCTTTGCACTACGACCAAAGATATTCATCAGGTAATCATTCATCTTTGCTCTACAGGCCAAAGATATTCAGTTATATCACCATTTAGAACTGAGGATGATGAAAAATCATATAAATAACGAATCCAGTGAGATAAAGGACAAAGATTTGGGATTCGTAATTTAGTTTATACAAGTTCAAGAATACTCCGTAATAATCAATTCTGGAGCAAAATTCAAGAATAAAGCTCAAAACTTGAATCCAATCAAAGATAGGAACCTTAACAAGCAACTTGGACAAATAGAAAAAAATTTAATTTTTTCGTGAATAGTGTCGTATACGTGAATAGTGCCGTATACGTGAATAGTAATCCCGATGGAAAAAATAAGAATTTCATAATAAAATCCATGACAATATGTTGGTATAATGATATTGAAAAGAATAACATCATTTATAAAAGAAAATAACATCCCTTACCTCAAAAGAATAGTACTTCTGGCTGAAATATCGGATATAATACCGAAGAAAACTTGCACTGAATAGTAACACTCAAAATATCTAAATACTCACAAAAATACGCTCGATATTATAAAGAGAGAAAACTTCTGATTCTGGTATGATTTTGAATTCTAACCTAAGCACCCTATTTATAGGAAAATGCCAGGACACCAATATTGACTTTCTGCTACTGGCGGCTTCATACACCCACCTCTCTTGAAAAAAAAAGATCAGCATTTTCCAAGCAATGACAAAAGTGGGGCCCACCATTTTATTTAAAAAAATATTTATTTTCAAAACTTCAATAATTCATAATAAATAGCCCTTTTATCCGAAAAATATGAATTCTATATCCTTTTCATAAGAAATTTAATTCTCTACAACTTTGTAGAAGGAAGTTTTTTCAAAATCCCAACCGAAATTAGCTGAAATCCACAAACGGATGATTTTTCACACCAAAATACTGATAAAAATACCTCAGCACTAATTCCTTCTTTTATATCCACAAAAATAAATATTTCCTTATCATATAAATCAATAATTAATTATTCACAAATAATATTACAGAACTATAATATTGACAACCAGGTCGTTCCTAGGAAAGAGGGAGCCTTCCGATAAGAATTTCTCCTTACTGGAGCGCAATTAAATAATCCCTCCTAGACAGAACTTCCTTAGACATTGTCAATAATGCTATCTAATAATATTATTCAAATAATATGAATTATTGAGTTGATAATGTGAAATACTGTGCAGTGATAATTATTGAATCAATAATACAAAATATCAACGGTAGCAATTATTGAATCAATCATATAAAATAGTAACGTAGCAATTATTGATATAAAATATCAACGTAGCAATTATTGAACCAGTAAAATATTATGCAATTATTGAATCAATAATATAAAATATTAAACAGTAATTACTGTAACAATTATTGAGTAAGTGACTTCTTACGTAAGAACCAATAATTCGAAATACTGTGCAATACCGTGTGCTACTGTGCACAACGCGTATTACTGTATTTTTATCACCGGGTATTTCAACAGTTTAACCGTAACAGTTTTACCGTTTATTTATAAAAAGGTTATTTCTGTCGCTTTCTATATCCGACAGTTATTCCGTTGTGGGGCCCACAAATGGCTGCGCCGTCGTACGAATATTCTCCGACAACAAGAATATTTCACGACCAAACGAATATTCCCCGACAACAATGAATATTTTATAACCACTTGCTCATTTTGAAATATTTGCACATTTCACCCATAACTTTTCACATTTATCAAATCAACACCTTACTATTTCGAAATAATATATAAAAAAAATTAAATCTTTATTTATAAAATTCGGGGTCTTACATCCTCCCCTCCTTATAAAATTTCATCCTCGAAATTGACGTACGTACCTGGGGTGTCGAAGAGGCGAGGATACCTCGCTTTCATTTCTGATTCTAACTCCCAGGTCATTTCCTCAATAGCATGATTTCTCCACAAAAAT
The DNA here is from genome assembly GCA_020205555.1 of Panax stipuleanatus. Classification (NCBI taxonomy): domain Eukaryota; kingdom Viridiplantae; phylum Streptophyta; class Magnoliopsida; order Apiales; family Araliaceae; genus Panax; species Panax stipuleanatus. The sequence continues at coordinate 86,912,697 of CM035116.1, forward strand.
TTAACTTGAGGTATAATTTTCGAGCGTAGGACATGCTCCTTTCTATCCAAAATCTTGACAGGTACCTCCTCATACGTTAAATCTTCAGCTATCTCATCAGGTTCTAACTCAATAATGTGGTTTGGGTCTTTCACATATTTACGATGCACGGATGTAAGACCCCAACTTTTATGAATAAAGATTTAATTTTCTTTATATATTATTTCGAAATAGTAAGGTGTTGATTTGATAAATGTGAAAAATTATGGGTGAAATGTGCAAATATTTCAAAATAAGTAAGTGGTTATAAAATATTCATTGTTGTCGGGGAATATTCGTTTGGTCGTGGAATATTCTTGTTGTCGGGGAATATTCGTATGACGGCGCAGCTATTTGTGGGCCCCACAACGAAATAATTATCGCATATAGAAAGCGATAGAAATAACCTTTTTATAAATAACGGTAAAACTGTTACGGTTAAACTGTTGAAATATCCGGTGATAAAAATACAGTAATACGCGTTGTGCACAGTAGCACACGGTATTGCACCGTATTTTGAATCATTGGTTCTTACGTAAGAAGTCACTACTCAATTATTGTTACAGTAATTACTGTTCAATATTTTATATTATTGATTCAATAATTGCATGATATTTTATTGGTTCAATAATTGCTACATTGATATTTATATCAATAATTGCTACGTTGATATTTATATCAATAATTGCTACGTTGCTATTTTATATGATTGATTCAATAATTGCTACCGTTGATATTTTGTATTATTGATTCAATAATTGTCACTGCACAGTATTTCACATTATCAACTCAATAATTCATATTATTTGAATAATGTTATTAGATATCATTATTGACAATGTCTAAGGAAGTTCTGTCTAGGAGGGGTTATTTAATTGCGCGCCAGTAAGGAGAAATCCTTATCGGAAGGCCCCCTCTTTCCTGAGAACGACTTGGTTGTCAATATTGTAAGTCTGTAATATTATTTTTGAATAATTAATTATTGATTTATATGATAAGGAAATATTTATTTTGTGGATATAAAAGAAAGAATTAGTGCTGATGTGTTTTTATCAGTATTTTAGTTTGAAAAATCATCCGTTTATAGATTTCGAATAATTTATGTTTGGAATTTGGAAAAACTTCCTTCTATAAAGTTGAAGAAAATTAAATTTCCTATGGAAAGGACATAGAATTTGTATTTTTCTGACAAAAGGGCTATTTATTATGAATTATTGAAGTTTCGGAAAATAAATATTTTTTTTATAAAATAGTGGGCCCCACTTTTGGTTTGTGTGGAAAATGCTGATTTTGGTGGGCCCCACTTGTGGTGGCTAATATTTTGGTCAAGGAAGTGTGCGTAGAAAAATATTAATATTTTATTAATTTAGTCTAGTTTGGCATCCTAAACTTTTCCTATAAATAGGGTGCTTAGGTTAGAATTGAAAATCACACCAGAATCAGAAGTTTTCTCTCTATAATATCGAGCGTATTTTTGTGAGTATTTAGATACTTTGAGTGTTACTATTCAGTGCAAGTTTCCTTCGGTATTATATCCGATATTTCAGCCAGAAGTACTATTCTTTTGAGGTAAGGGATGTTATTTTCTTTCGTAAATGATGTTATTCTTTTTAATATCATTATACCAAAATATTGTCATGGATTTTATTATGAAATTCTTACTTTTTCCGTCAGAGTTACTATTCACGTATACGGCACTATTCACAGAAGAATTAAATTTTTTTTATATGTCCAAGTTGCTTGTTAAGGTTCTTACATTTGATTGGATCTAATTTTTAAGCTTTATTATTGAATTTTGCTCCATAATTGATTATTACGAAGTATTTTTGAACTTGGATAAACTAAAATACGAATATTTAATCTTTGTCCTTTATCTCACTGGATTCGTTCTTTAAAATATTTTTCATCATCCTCAGTCCTAAAATGTGATATAACTGAATATCTTTGGCCTATAGAGCAAAGATGAATGATTACCTGATGAATATCTTTGGCCGCAGTGCAAAGATGGACAGGTGTTGAGATGAACATGACCACTGATGACACAAATGAATATCTTTAGCCGTAGTGCAAAGATGAATATTTGATTCGAGATGTATATTGATTGATGTTACAGGGATAAAATATTGATGATGAACTTTAATATCATAGAAGATAGTAGACTTCATTCTCTACTTAACTCTTCTAATGAATTATTATTTCCGCTGCGAATATTGATCTAAAACTTGTTGTCAATAATATTTTATCTGAATTGTTGAAGACTAACAATAATTTATTTTTCATTATCTTAGTCATAATATTCTTTACTGGGTTAGTTGAGCTCACCCTTTTCATCTATTGTCCTCTTCAGGAAATGAGAATGTCGCATGATCTAGTCGGGGGACAGAGTGATGGTCCGAGTTAGAGCAGTAATAGTCCTCACTATTTCTAATAAATAGTGTGATAATAATTGTAATGAGGACTTTGTTTGAATATTAATATTTTTTACATATTTGTATTGACACTCACAGTTGTGTGGTCGTATTTTGCACGACCGTGTGATATAAAAGTTTGTATTTGAATTATGTACCATGTATTTGGCGACTCAGAATGGGTTGGGTTGACTGGACCTATTCTGGGGGCGTCACAGTTGGTATCAGAGCTTAGGGATATGGTCTCTGGCGGAGATCGTGGAATAGAACTAGGAGGGGAGAGACGAGTAAATCCTTCACTAATATATTCTACCTAAGCTTATGTGGTATTTAATTGGTCAGTCGGAGAATAGGGTTAATATATGATATGTTAATTTGTTTAATTAACCCTTGTTTTATGGCAGTATTTGAGAATGGCAGCTGAGAATGTTAACAATGAAGTGAATGAGAACGTGGAGACACCTTTAATCACCAACCAGGAGAACGTGCAACAAGAAGGCAATGTTCATCCTGAAAACAATGCTGGTCAGACGATAAACGATGAGATGTTTAGAAGTTTTTTGCAGTTTATACAAAACCAGACGAGAAAGACTCGTGTGCAAAATACAGGTGGAGATAATAACAACTCGCGGCTTGTCACTGCCAAGCATTTCAAAGAATTGGGACCACCAGAATTTCAGGGAAAGCCGGATCCGATCAAGGCGGAGACGTGGGTTAAGCAAATTACCAAGATATTTGATGTCTTGGGATGCACAGAGGAACAGAAGGTTCCATTTGCCACCTTTATGTTCCGTGGAGAGGCAGATTACTGGTGGGAGTCTGTGAAGCGTACCCAGCCTGCCACACTCAAGATGTCTTGGGAAGCGTTTCAAAAACTGTTCAATGACAAGTACTTTTCTGAAAGTATTCGTCATATGAAGGAGGTAGAGTTTATCAGACTAGAACAAAATAACATGACTGTGTCCCAGTACGAGGCTAAGTTCGCGGAGCTGTCCAGGTTTGCAACTCATTTGGTGGAGAATGAGGAACGTATGACGCGGATGTTTCTGAGAGGTTTGAAACCTGAAATACGTCAATACCTCATTTCTCACAAATTTTCTCTATATTCGGATGTAGTGAACAGGGCCCAGTTGTTAGAACGAGATAGTGATTATATTCAACCAAGGGACAACAACCAAGGTCATACCGGTGGCAGCAGTCATCAGAGCAATGACAACCAGCAGGGAGGAAAGTATGACAGAAGCGGTAACCACTCCGGTGGTAATCGTGGCCATGATAGTAGAAAAAGTGAATCGAGGGGAGATTTCAAGAAGAGAATGTATAACAATGAGAATGTGAAGACGTCAACATCAGCACCAGCATCAACTGTTTTTAGGGGAGGAGAACGACCACCGGTCGTATGCTATAAATGCAGGAAAGAGGGACACATCAGCCCAAACTGCCCACAACAATTTAAAGCATGCTATAACTGTGGAAAAGAAGGATATATAGCTCGAGATTGTCCTGTTGCGAAACCAAATCCAGCGGCGGTGGTGATTCCAAAGGCTGTTTTAGACAAGTCAAAGTCGGTGATTCCTGGAAGAGCGTTTGTCTTGACAGCCCAAAACGTAAGGAATCCACATGAGGTGATTACGGGTAAGCTAATCATAAACTCTTGCGAAGTTTACACCTTGTTAGATACCGGTGCTACCCATTCCTTTATTTCACCTGCTTGTGCTCAACGTTTGAACTTGACTTCTGATAAATTAGACTTTGACTTATCTGTTGAAACTTCGTTGGGAGAAACCTTGGTTACATCCACAGTTTACAAATCTTGCTTGATTCAGATTGGTACCCTTACCTTACCTGTTGATCTTATATCTTTGAAAATACTTGCATTTGACGTGATTTTAGGAATTGACTGGTTAACCACTTATCATGCCAAAATTGATTATTTTCGTAAGGTTATTAGTTTTCATATTCCTAATCAACCTGTTATGCAAATCAAAACCACCAAACCACTAAAATCAGTCACTATCATTTCAAGTCACAAAGCTATTCGTTTACTGAAAAACGGATGTCAAGCTTTCTTAGCACATGTCACTGATCTAAACCAGAATACATTAGGTTTGAATGATATTTTTCGTTGTTAATGAGTTTCCTGATGTATTTCCCGAAGAACTTCCCGGTCTACCCCCAGAACGTGAAGTTGAATTCTTTATTGACCTTGAGCCCGGTACAAAACCCATTTCTAAAACCCCATATCGAATGGTTCCTATTGAACTTCAGGAGTTAAAGGTCCAATTACAGGAATTGTTAGACATCGGTTTTATTCGTCCTAGTACGTCTCCTTGGGGTGCTCCTGTTTTATTCGTAAAGAAGAAAGACGGGAGTATGCGACTTTGTATTGACTATCGAGAATTGAACCATATCACCATCAAGAATAGGTATCCGCTACCTCGTATTGATGACCTGTTCGACCAGTTGCAAGGAGCACAATTCTTTTCAAAGATCGATCTTCGTTCTGGATATCATTAGCTGAAGATTAAAACTGAGGATATTCCAAAGACTGCTTTCAGAACTCGGTACGGGCATTATGAGTTATTAGTCATGTCTTTTGGATTGACTAATGCTCCTGCTACTTTCATGGATATGATGAATCGTGTATTTAAGGAATATTTGGATCAGTTCGTTGTTGTCTTTATTGATGACATCCTCATCTATTCTAAAAGCCGTGAAGATCATGAGCACCACTTGAAGCTGGTACTTCAAAAACTTCGTGAGAACAAGCTATATGCCAACTGAAGAAATGCGAGTTTTGGCTTGAGGAAGTACCATTTCTTGGGCACGTGGTATCGAAACATGGAGTATCTGTTGACCCGACGAAGATTGAAGCAATACAAAGCTGGGAGTAACCTAAGTCGGTGACCGAAGTACGAAGCTTTCTGGGCTTAGCTGGTTATTATCGGAGGTTCGTAGAGGGATTTTCTTGAATCGCTACTCCATTAACTCAGTTAACTCAGAAAGATACAAAATTCATTTGGAGCGAGGAATGCGAGAAGAGCTTCCAAGAGCTCAAGAGAAGACTTATCTCGGCACCTGTTCTGACAATACCATTTGGTTTGGATGGATTTGTTATCTACAGCGATGCTTCGGGCAAAGGGTTAGGATGTGTTCTCATTCAACATGGAAAAGTCATAGCCTATGCCTCTCGATAACTCAAAGAATATGAGAGGAATTATCCTACTCATGATCTAGAGTTGGCAGCTGTTGTTTTTGCATTGAAAATCTGGAGACATTACCTGTACGGGGAGAAAATGGAGATTTATACATATCATAAGAGCCTTAAATATTTCTTCACTCAAAAGGAACTCAACATGCGGCAACGACGTTGGCTTGAGCTCTTGAAAGATTACGATCATACCATCCAATACCATCCTGGAAAAGCGAACGTGGTAGCTGACGCGTTGAGTAGAAGATTATATGTGGGAACGAGTGCGATGATGTCAAGTATACGCGTAGAACCAGCTTTGATTGATAAAGTTAAAGATGCTCAAGCTACGGATCCGGAGCTGATGAAGATGAAGAAGAAGGTGCAAGAAGGTGCCATTCCAGAAGTAAGAATAGATGGAGAGGGAATACTTCGAGTCAACTCCAGACTTTGTGTTCCTAACGATTCTGACTTGAAGCATAGAATCATGATGGAAGCACACAACACACCATTTGCAATCCATCCTGGGAGTACCAAAATATATCGTGATCTTCGACATACATTTTGGTGGAGCAATATGAAAAGAGAGATCGCGGAGTTTATTTCGAGATGTTTAACTTGTCAACGTGTAAAGGCGGAGCATCAAGTACCGAAGGGTCCATTGCAACCACTTGAGATTGCAATATGGAAGTGGGAACATATTACGATGAATTTCGTTACGGGTCTTCCCAAGGTTTCTCAAGGCATAGATGCGATTTGGGTTATTGTTGATAGATTAACCAAGTCTGCTCATTTCTTGCCGATACGAGAGACTTATTCCCTTGAACGTCTTGCTCATATGTACGTGAATGAGATTGTAAGATTGCATGGCATGCCAGTATCCATAGTTTCGGATCGTGGCCCAAGATTCACTTCACGATTTTGGATCAATTTGCAGAAAGCTATGGGCACGGATTTACGATTCAGTTCGGCTTATCATCCTCCAACAGATGGACAATCAGAAAGGACTATTCAAACTCTTGAAGATCTATTGAGACTCTGTGTTCTAGACTTCAAAGGGAGTTGGGATAAGTACTTACCATTGGTGGAATTCTCCTACAACAACAGTTATCAGGCAAGTATAGGTGTGGCTCCATTCGAGGCATTGTATGGGAGAAAGTGTCGCTCTCCAGTATGTTGGGATGAGGTGGGTGAAGCAACATTATTGGGACCGGAGTTGGTACGTATGACTACAGAAAAGATTCAAATGATCCGGCAACGGATACAAACCGCACAAGATCGACAAAAGAGTTATGCGGATCTTCATCGAAAGGACATGAAATTTAATGCTAGGGACCATGTGTTATTACGTGTTGCTCTGTGGAAGGGAGTTACGAGGTTTGGCAAGAGAGGAAAGCTCAATCCACGATTCATTGGTCCATTTGAGATCATTGACCGAGTAGGAAAAGTGGCCTATAGACTCGCTTTACCTCCAAGCATGTCTCGTGTTCATAATATTTTTCACATATCCGTGCTTCGTAAATATGTGAAAGATCCAAACCGCATTATTGAGTTAGAACCAGATGAGATAGCCGAAGATTTAACGTACGAGGAGGTACCTGTCAAGATCTTGGATAGGAAAGAGCATGTCCTACACTCGAAAATTATACCTCAAGTTAAAGTTTTGTGGAGAAACCATGAAATTGAGGAAATGACCTGGGAGTTGGAATCGGAAATGAAAGCGAGGTATCCTCACCTTTTCGACATACCAGGTACGTACGTCAATTTCGAGGATAAAATTTCATAAGGAGGGGAGGTTGTGAGACCCCAACTTTTATGAATAAAGATTTAATTTTCTTTATATATTATTTCGAAATAGTAAGGTGTTGATTTGATAAATGTGAAAAATTATGGGTGAAATGTGCAAATATTTCAAAATAAGCAAGTGGTTATAAAATATTCATTGTTGTCGGGGAATATTCGTTTGGTCGTGGAATATTCTTGTTATAGGGGAATATTTGTATGACGGCGCAGCTATTTGTGGACCCCACAACGAAATAACTGTCGCATATAGAAAGCGACAGAAATAACCTTTTTATAAATAACGGTAAAACTGTTACGGTTAAACTGTTGAAATATCCGGTGATAAAAAAACAGTAATACGCGTTGTGCACAGTAGCACACGGTATTGCACCGTATTTTGAATCATTGGTTCTTACGTAAGAAGTCACTACACAATTATTGTTACAGTAATTACTGTTCAATATTTTATATTATTGATTCAATAATTGCATGATATTTTATTTGTTCAATAATTGCTACATTGATATTTATATCAATAATTGCTACGTTGATATTTATATCAATAATTGCTACGTTGCTATTTTATATGATTGATTTAATAATTGCTACCGTTGATATTTTGTATTATTGATTCAATAATTGTCACTGCACAGTATTTCACATTATCAACTCAATAATTCATATTATTTGAATAATGTTATTAGATAGCATTATTGACAATGTCTAAGGAAGTTCTGTTTAGGAGGGGTTATTTAATTGCGCGCCAATAAGGAGAAATCCTTATCGGAAGGCCCCCTCTTTCCTGAGAACGACCTGGTTGTCAATATTGTAAGTCTGTAATATTATTTTTGAATAATTAATTATTGATTTATATGATAAGGAAATATTTATTTTGTGGATATAAAAGAAAGAATTAGTGCTGATGTGTTTTTATCAGTATTTTAGTGTGAAAAATCATCCGTTTATAGATTTCGAATAATTTATGTTTGGAATTTGAAAAAACTTCCTTCTATAAAGTTGAAGAAAATTAAATTTCCTATGGAAAGGACATAGAATTTGTATTTTTCTGACAAAAAGGCTATTTATTATGAATTATTGAAGTTTCGAAAAATAAATATTTTTTTTATAAAATGGTGGGATCCACTTTTGGTTGGTATGGAAAATGCTGATTTTGGTGGGCCCCACTTGTGGTGGCTAATATTTTGGTCAAGGAAGTGTGCGTAGAAAAATAATAATATTTTATTAATTTAGTCTACTTTGGCATCCTAAACTTTTCCTATAAATAGGGTGCTTATGTTAGAATTGAAAATCACACCAGAATCAAAAGTTTTCTCTCTATAATATCGAGCGTATTTTTGTGAGTATTTAGATACTTTGAGTGTTACTATTCAGTGCAAGTTTTCTTCGGTATTATATCCGATATTCCAACCAGAAGTACTATTCTTTTGAGGTAAGGGATGTTATTTTCTTTCGTAAATGATGTTATTCTTTTCAATATCATTATACCAAAATATTATCATGGATTTTATTATGAAATTCTTACTTTTTTCGTCGGGGTTACTATTCACGTATACGGCACTATTCACGAAAAAAATTAAATTTTCTTTTATATGTCCAAGTTGCTTGTTAAGGTTCTTACCTTTGATTGGATCTAATTTTTGAGCTTTATTCTTGAATTTTGCTCCACAATTGATTATTACGAAGTATTTTTGAACTTCGACAAACTAAAATACGAATCTATAAATTTTGTCCTTTATCTCACTGGATTCGTTCTTTAAAATATTTTTCATCATCCTCAGTCCTAAAAGGTGATATAACTGAATATCTTTGGCCTGTAGAGCAAAGATGAATGATTACCTGATGAATATCTTTGGCCGTAGTGCCAAGATGGACAGGTGTTGAGATGAACATGACCACTGATGATACAAATGAATATCTTTGGCCGTAGTGCAAAGATGAATATTTTATTCGAGATGTATATTGATTAATGTTATAGGGATAAAATATTGATGATGAACTTTTATATCATAGAAGATAGTAGACTTCATTCTCTACTTAACTCTTCTAATGAATTGTTATTTCCGCTGAGAATATTGATCTAAAACTTGTTGTCAATAATATTTTATCTGAATTGTTGAAGACTAACGATAATTTATTTTTCATTATCTTAGTCATAATATTCTTTACTGGGCTAGTTGAGCTCACCCTTTTCATCTATTGTCCTCTTCAGGAAATGAGAATGTCGCATGATCTAGTCGGGGGACAGAGTGATGGTTCGAGTTAGAGCAGTAGTAGTCCTCACTATTTCTAATAAATAGTGTGATAATAATTGTAATGAGGACTTAGTTTGAATATTAATATTTTTTGCATATTTGTATTGACACTCATAGTTGTGTGGTCTTATTTTGCACGACCGTGTGATATAAAAGTTTTTATTTGAATTCTGTACCATGTATTTGGCGACTCAGAATGGGTTGGGTTGACTGGACTTATTCTGGGGGCGTCACAACGGATATGTGAAAAACATTATGAACACGAGACATGCTTGGAGGTAAAGCGAGTTTATAGGCCACATTTCCTACTCGATCAAGGATCTCAAATGGACTAATGAATCGTGGATTGAGCTTTCCTCTCTTGCCAAACCTCGTAACTCCCTTCCATGGAGCAGAACGTAATAACACATGGTCCCCAACATTAAATTCCACGTCCTTTAGATGAAGATCCGCATAACTCTTTTGTCTATCCTGTGCCGTTTGTATACGTTGTCAGATCATTTGGATCTTTTCCGTAGTCATACGTACTAACTTCGGCCCCAACAATGTTGCTTCACCCACCTCATCCCATCATACTGGAGAGCGACACTTTCGTCCATACAACGCTTCGAATGGAGCCACGCCTATACTTGCTTGATAACTGTTGTTGTAGGAGAATTCCACCAATGGTAAGTACTTATCCCAACTCCCTTTGAAGTCTAGAACACAGAGTCTCAATAGATCTTCAAGAGTTTGAATAGTCCTTTCCGATTGTCTGTGCGTTTGAGGATGATATGCCGAACTGAATCGTAAGTCCGTGCCCATAGCTTTCTGCAAACTAATCCAAAATTATGAAGTAAATCTTGGGTCACGATCCGAAACTATAGATACTGGCATGTCATGCAACCTCACAATCTCATTCATGTACATATGAGTAAGACGTTCAAGGGAATAAGTTTCCCGTATCGGCAAAAAATGAGCAGACTTGGTTAATCTATCAACAATAACCCAAATTGCATCTATGCCTTGAGAAACCTTGGGAAGACCCGTAACGAAATCCATGATAATGTGTTCCCACTTCCACTTTGGAATCTCAAGTGGTTGCAATGAACCCTTTGGCATTTGATGCTCCGTCTTGACACGTTGACACGTTAAACACCTCGAGATGAACTCCGCGATCTCTCTCTTCATATTGCTCCGCCAAAATGTATGTCGAAGATCACGATACATTTTGGTACTCCCAAGATGGATTGCAAACGGTGTGTTGTATGCCTCCATCATGATTCTATACTTCAAGTCAGAATCGTTAGGAACACAGAGTATGGAGTTGACTCAAAGTATTCCTTCTTTATCAATTCTTGCTTCTGGAATAGCACCTTCTTGCATCTTCTTCCTCATATTCATCAGCTCCGGGTCTGTAGCTTGAGCAGCTTTAACTTTATCAATCAAAGCTGGTTCTATGCGTATACTTCACATCATCGCATGGGTCCCCGGAGTCTTGAACTCTATCTCCATCTTTGTAAATCACACAAAATAGGTCTTGATAGCATTGCATTCGTTCCCGCGTATGATCTTCTGCTCAACGCTTCAGCTACCATGTTCGCTTTTCCAGGATGGTATTGAATGGTATGATCGTAATCTTTCAACAGCTCAAGCCAACGTCGTTGCCGCATGTTGAGTTCCTTTTGAGTGAAGAAATATTTGAGGCTCTTATGATCCGTATAGATCTCCACTTTCTCTCCATACAGGTAGTGTCTCCATATCTTTAATGCAAAAACGACAGCTGCCAACTCTAAATCATGAGTAGGATAATTCCGCCCATATTCTTTGAGTTGTCGCGAGGCATAGGTTATGACTTTCCCATGTTGTATGAGAACACATCCTAACCCTTTGCCCGAAGCGTCGCTGTAAATGACAAATCCATCCGAACCAGATGGTATCGTCAGAACATGTGCCGAAATATGTCTCCTCTTGAGCTCTTGGAAGCTATTCTCGCATTGTTCGTTTCATACGAATTTTGTATCTTTCCGAGTCAACTGAGTTAATGGAGTAGCGATTCGAAAAAATCCCTCTACGAACCTCTGATAATAACCAGCTAAGCCCAGAAAGCTTCGTACTTCGGTCACCGACTTAGGTTTCTCCCAGCTTTGTATTGCTTCAATCTTCGCCGGGTCAACAGATACTCCACGTTTCGATGCCACGTGCCCAAGGAATGCTACTTCCTCAAGCCAGAACTCGCATTTCTTCAGCTTGGCATATAGCTTGTTCTCACGAAGCTTTTGAAGTACTAACTTCGAGTGGTGCTCATGATCTTCTCGGCTTTTAGAATAGATGAGGATGTCATCAATAAAGACAACAATGAATTGATCCAAATATTCCTTAAATACACGGTTCATCATATCCATGAAAGCAGCAGGAGCATTAGTCAATCAAAAGACATGACTAAGATCTCATAATGCCAGTACCTAGTTCTGAAGGCAGTCTTCGGAATATCCTCAGTTTTAATCTTCAACTGATGATATCCAGAACGAAGATCGATCTTTGAAAAGAATTGTGCTCCTTGCAACTGGTCGAACAGGTCATTAATACGAGGTAGCGGATACCTATTCTTGATGGTGACATGGTTCAACTCCCGATAGTCAATACAAAGTCGCATACTCCCGTCTTTCTTCTTTACGAATAAAACAGGAGCACCCCAAGGAGATGTACTAGGACGAATGAAACCGATGTCTAGCAACTCCTGTAGTTGGACCTTTAACTCCTGAAGTTCAATAGGAGCCATTCGATATGGGATTTTAGAAATGGATTTTGTACCAGGCTCAAGGTCAATAAAGAATTCAACTTCACGTTTTGCGGGTAGACCGGGAAGTTCTTTGGGAAATACATCAGGAAACTCATTAACAACGAAAATATTATTCAAATCTGACGTATTCTGGTTTAGATTACTACCTTCAAACTCTTGTTTTAGCCAACAAAGATGGTAGCAACCTCCTTTGATTTCTTAACTCACCGAGTTTTTCTTCTTCTGTTTCTATTCTCTCTCTGTCTTTCTTCTTTTTCTTCTCTATATTATACGTAGTTATAAACTGATATAATATAAACGTATATAATATATAATGCATATTAATACCTTATTATAACTGATGTTAGTTATATTTTTTTAAAAATCAAAAGTCACTAAGGCTTGTTTGGCAAAAACTAAATTAAAATAGAAAAACAAAATGCCTTAAGCTTTGTTTGGTAAAACTAAATTAAATCACTTTAATTTAATTTAGTAACTCATTTACTATATAGTTTAATTGTCACACTTTATTCAATTAAATTCTAATATTCAAATTCAATTAAATTAAAGTTAATATCCACTTATTAAATCAAATTGCCACATAAATCAAATTGCTACATAATTATAATTCCCATTATAAATTATAACTTCTTTTAACAAATCATTAAATATCCAATTTAATTATTAAATTAAATTGAAACAACATTATAATCTTTTAACAATTCATTAAATCATAACTACAAAATTTAAAACTTAATAATTCATCTAATTTAATTATCTCAATTAAATTAAAACTTCAACTACAAAATTACTAAACATCAATTTAATTAATATATTACACTTAATTAAATCACTCCACTGCATAATCACATTAATTATTTATTCAACTCAATAAATAAATCAACTAAAATATTTATTTAATTTAATAAATATTTAAAATTAAATATAAAAATCTCGTTCGTTACATCTGTCCCTCATTAAAAGGATTCTGTCCCCAGAATCACGACTCAACTAACTCACTCAATTAACTCATTCATCACATTTGTTAATGATTGAAATTAATTTTTTTAAAAGTCATAATTCTACTTGGGTATTGGATACCGGCTGTGGTACTCACTTATGTAATATTGTGTAGGGACTAGTCAGAAGTAGAAAGCTGAACAAGGATGAGGTCGTCCTACGAGTGGAAAATAGAGCAAAGGTTGTTGCATTAGTTGTAGGGACTTATTGTTTAGCACTGCCTACGGGCAAGACCATTACTTTAAATAATTGTTATTTCGTTCCTACTCCTATAAGAAACATTATATCAATGTCTGTATTGGATATGGATGTGTTTGAAATTGTAATAAAGAACAACAGTTGTTCTATTTATAATAAGAATGTTTTATATTGTGTTGGTAAACTGTTGAATGGACTTTATATACTTAACTTGTATGAAAATATACTTCAAATTGAACAAACTAAGAAATAGAAAAGAGATGATGTTAATTATACCTATATGTGACATTGTAGACTCAGTCATATCAATGAAACAAGATTATCTAAGTTGCATAAGGATGGGCTCTTAGAGCTATCTGATTATGAATAATATCCAACTTATGAATCTTATCTCATGGGAAAAATGACAAGATATCTCTTTAGTGGAAAAGGAGAGAGAGTTACAGAGTTGTTAGCGTTGGTACACACAGACGTATGTGGACCTATGACAACGAATGCACGAGGATGGTATTCTTACTTTATTTCTTTCACTGATGATCATTCAAGATTTGGATATGTGTATTTAATGAAATACAAATCTGAATCATTTGAAAAGTTTAAAGAATTTAAAAGTGAAGTAGAGAAACAAACTGGCAAGAGTATTAAGATTCTTCGATCGGATCGAGGAGGAGAATACTTAAGTGGCGAGTTTCTCAATTGTCTCAAAGAAAATGTAATAAGCTCACAATGGACTCCACCAGGAGCACCATAGTTGAATGGTGTATCTTAAAGGAGAAATCGAATATTGTTGGACATGGTTCGTTCTATGATGAGATATACCGATCTTCCAGTATTATAATAGGGTTATACCCTAAAAGCGGCTACACACCTACTAAATAAAGTCCCCTCAAAATCCGTCCCCAAGACTCCATATGAGATGTGGATAGGGAGGAAACCTAGTCTTAAGCATGTTAAGAGTTGGGGATGTCCAGCTTATGTGAAAAGGTTTCAAAATGATAAGCTTGTGACAAGATCTGATAAGTTAACATTTGTGGGATATCCTAAAGAAAGTTTAGGATACTATTTCTACAATCCTACTGAATAAAAGGCGTTTGTTATGAAACACGTTGCCTTCTTGAAAAATGAGTTTATCCTTGAAGGGGCTAGTGGGAGGAAAATAGATCTTGAAGAAATTCAAGAACCACAAACCACTACAGATCAAGTGGATGACCCTGTCCAAGTAGAAGAACTTATTGTACAACACCCTATTCGTAAATCTGGAAGGCTCCTGAATATACATGATACGAATGGATTTGTCATAGAGGATGACGATGAGGTACACATCATGAATGATGATGATGATCTATTGAATTACGAACAGGCTATAAGTAGTAAAGATTCAAAGAACTAGCAAGAAGCCATGAAATTCGAGATTGACTCCATATATAAATCCAAGTATGGACTTTGGTTTCAGCACCTGAGGGCATTAAGTCTATTGGGTGCAAATGGGTCTTTAAGAGAAAGACTGGAGCGGATGGAAAGGTAGAGACCTATAAGGCCAGATTGGTTGCAAAAGGTTTCAAACAAAGGCACGAAATTGACTATGATGAAACCTTCTCACCAGTAGCTATGCTCAAGTCCATTCGGATTTTGCTTGCGATTGCAGCTTATAATGACTACGAGATCTGGCAAATGGACGTGAAAACTGACCTTCTTCAATAGAAAACTTAAGGAAGATGTGTATATGACATAGTCAGAGGATTTTGTTTTAACGGTTGAAACAAACCAAGTCTGTAAGCTACAACGATCCATTTATGGATTAAAGTAAGCTTCTCGAAGGTGAAAAATCCGTTTTGATGAGACAATCAAAGAGTTTGTTTTTATCAAAAATGAGGATGAACCATATGAGTATAAGAAGGTTAGTAAGTGTAACGAACCCAAAATTCATACAATATAATTCTCGACATCGGTCGTTAACAATACAACGAACTTCTAACTTTACATTATTATTCGATATTAAAATCACTAAAAATGCGGAATAATTAAAACTTTTATATAATTCTTTTTTTATTGCCCTAAATCTCAACCTTTATCATTACATAACTTTAATTCAAATTTATTTTATGAATCGCTTCGTCAAAGTTATTATAAACTAAAATTTACAACCAGGTTCAACAACCTTTATACATCGGAAAAATTTAAACTTTACAACTCAACATCTGTTAACCATCATACATTATCAAATACATTATCTGAAACCTTAACCATGGTCCAAAATAATAACAATTCAGCCAAAGTATATAAATCTTCATGCATTACATCTGATTCATTTCTTTCAAGTAGCATATAGCGTTACCTTGAATCCTTAACCTGCAAAAGTGATTATTTGTGTGACGAACGAGAATTTTGTAAATATATTTGAATATTTATTGAAATAAATAAATATTTTTAATGATTTAATTATTGAATTAAATAATTAATTCATGAATTTGTGGTAGATTAATTTAATTATATGTGTGAAATTAATTAAATTAATATGTAGTAATTTAATAGTTCAAAGAATATATTTAATAGAGTTTAGTTGATTAATTGAATTAATTAAATAAGCATATGTTACTTTAGTTAATTTAATAATTAATTAATAAATTAATAAATTGACATAATTAATAAATAAAAATATTAATGATCTGACAATGTGATTTATTGTGATTTATCTTATTTTATTTAATTGATTTAAATAAAATTAATTAATCAATAAGTAAGGTGACAATTAACTATATAGTAAATTAGTTTATTAAAATAAATGGGGAAAGAAAAGAAGAGGAAGGCAAACAGGGCTTTAGGAGAAGTTTATCCGTTGTTAATACAACGGATACTTATATAATACCTATAATCGTTGTTCTAAGTCATTATTCTAAGTCATTATCAGAGAAAAGTTAGAGAAACTTGAGAGAGAAATCAGAGAGAAAAGAAGAAGGCATTGAGAGAAATTGAGAAAAAAAGAATAGAGAGATCATTGTGTTGTTATCAATTAATTATCTTCATACTAACTAAAGGGTAATTCTTCTTTATGTTTTCAAAATTAAAGTTTTCCATATACGTATTCTAAAGTCTGTGAAAAATTGAGTTTTCCAATTGGGTTATAATATGGCTTTATCTATATGGGTATGTAATTATAACATGTTTTCTAACGTATATACATGTTTTAAAGTGATCAATTTTATATAATTTAGCCTTAATTGGTTTTTCGAAAAGTTACAGAGTTTTCTACGATGTTGTAAAATTTCTCTGTCAGTACTTATTTTTGGAAAATTAAAGTGTAAGGTTATTATATATGTGACCGTATATGTTAGTATTATGTGTTGGATCATGTATCCATGATTTACACTGATCACACCAAATAACTTTGTTAATAAATGGGTTTGATGAAATTATAGAGTATTGAATATGGGTGAATAACCCATATGGGTTAAATTAATGATTGAATCATATGTTTATATTTAAATTGATACATGAATATGATTGTATATGTTAAAACAAAGAAAATGGAATTGAAATGAATGGATTCGGTGTAGTAACGAATCTGTAAGGAGATTTTTATGTTTTTCATTAAACTCTTGAAAGTTTTGAAGAACAGTGAAAATTAATATTTTGATTTGGGTAATTACATGACTTGGAATGTTAAGAACATGTTATAAGTGATATATAATGTTCCTGTGAAGTTTATACTTCATGGATAACATTATAAATCAGTGTAATGATGTGAATTGGGAGAAAATGGGAGAAAATCTGTGTTCGTTCGCGAACTTCAGATTCTGAAATTCCGCAGCCGCGCGGCCGCGCCGGCTGCAAGGCAAAATGGCGCGCGGCCGCGCCTGTTCGAAAATTTTGAAAAAAATTGCTAAGTGTTAGAAATTTGTGAAATGTGTTTTGAGTCTAATGAACATGAACACATGTTGTATAAATATAATAAAATATTGATATGAGTTTAATAATTTATGTTATGTGATTAATTAATAAATTAATTACGTGACTTAAATTATTATTTGTAAAGGTTAAATAATGTGTTATAAACATTAAGACATTATTTTAAATCTAATTAACATGATGACATGTTATGTATGTAATGAGTTATTAATACAAGTTAATAACTTAAGTTACGTGATTAATTAACAAGTTAATTAATCAACGTAAACCATTATTTGAAAACCTAATAATGAGTTTGAAGAATACTATTGTAAATCAATAATCACATCGAACTTGTGATTAATTGATATTATGAATGTATTGATAGGTAAGAGCAATTAAAGAAGTGAGTAATAATTGTAGCTTGCGCACGAGGCAAGTTTTCTAAACTCAAATCTTTATATTTGAGCAAGTTTCCTAACAATATTCTTTAAATTGAGTCTATCCCTAACTTATTATTATTGTTGGACAGGTTTCCTAATCTAAACTCTTTAAATTAAGCAATTGCTATGCTTAATTACTATTGTTGAGCAAATTCTTACTCTTGAATATCCAAGTTTAGAATTTCACATGAGATGCTATGATTCTTTTAAAAGTATCATTTAAGTGTACAATACTTATTCGATTGTATACCTTGAGAAGTTAATATTCAATTTGAATATCATTTATTGAGTTATCCAAACCAACTTTATTTGGTGCGGATTCTGATGTCAAACTGAGATGAGCAACCCTAATATAGGGGATTAATGAAGATGCTTTAAGCGTTAAAATAATGTGCACAGTATCAGTACGAAGGGCTTATCTCCCTAAGTACGAGAAGTAAAGTCTATAGTCTTATGACTGTTAAAGGTTGGAAAGGTTAATATACTTGACAACCTAAGACTCGGTTCAAGGTCTTAATGACCCTCAGAAGTAATTTGACTCTCGATTAATATTCTTGATTCAAAAGTTGAGAAGTAATTTGACTCTTGATTAATATTCTTGATTCAAATGTTGAGCTTTCTGTTATTCAGAATTCTTTCACTCGCATGTTATTATTCTGTCATATTTTTATACTTGCGGGCATTCGTGCTCACTCTTGCATAATAACATTGCTGCTAATAATGAACGAAGTGATGTACCTTCTAGTAGCAAGGGCAAAGAAAAAGTTAACAAGTGATGAATACTTGTGTTGTCATGAATAATGTTAAAGTTCAAGACTTATGTGTGATGATTTAAGACTTATTTATTTACGTTTCTGCAACAGAGATTTAAGGTTAAGTATAACCTGGGATTTATGATGTATTATTATTTTAGATGATGTAAGATGATGATTTATTTATCTAATAAATGAATTTCATTATTTATGGGTAGATAGTTGTATGATATTGGAACAGTGAACACCAAATCCTGTGGAAATTAAGATACTGGATTTGGGGGTGTCACAAGTTGGTATCAGAGCCGTAGGTTATGAACCTTAGGTGGGGGGAAAACCTTAGGATAGTAGCCTTCGTGAAGATAGTAATGACAACTCTGATTGAGTTCTAAGAAAGAGAATAAAATTACCTTATGTGCTATGTGCTTATGTGTTCATACTTGATAGAGTATTGATTAGCATCACGTAAAAATTAAGACTTAAAATTTATTTTGGTTAGGAGCATGAGCCAGAGATTGACTCAGAGGAGGACCCTGAGGAGGTCGAGATCCCGGCTGAGGCAGCCGAGGAGGAGGAAGATGTAGACCCTGAAGAGGAAGAGGAGAAGGAAGACCCTGAGGAGTTCCCATCGAACTCTGTCAGTGCTGATATGTATAATTTATTATATGATCGCAATGTAGAGTTACGAGATACAATTCAGGAGTTGAGAGAGCAGTCAGTTGCTCAGGGTGGTGAGATTGAGACACTCCACACCCGTCTTGGCAATGTGGAGTGGGATTTGGTTCATGAGAAGGGCCAAACTGAGCAGAAGACAGAGGAGATAGAAAGTTAAAGAGTGAGTTGAAAGAGAAATCTGAAAGACTCGCCATAGTGGAAGAAGCTTGGGTGAGAAATGCACGACTGTGCAGATCTGGCAGAGAATGATGCGCGTGCGAAGAGAGTTAAGGCTGCAGAGACGTGCTACACGTTTCTAAGGGCAATGGATGAGGCCCAGGACCGAGTTATGAGATATCCAATTCAGTTCGAGGGACTGCCTGGGTATATGTTAGATCGCAGGACTATGTCCCGCATTATAGAGGAGGAATGTAGTGAAGCTGTCCAACGCCTTAGTAGGTCGTGATAGGACAATATGATATTGTTAATGTTTAAATAATCGTAAATAATATAAATTTCGATGTGATTATAAACAAAGGAATATTGTGATAATGTAAATCCTGTAGAAACTTTATTTCAGGATAGTTGATGTAAATGGCAGAAATGCTATCGTATTATATTAAAAGCTTTTGGTTTTAATAAAATAATAAAGTTGTTCAAGATGATATGGGTTCAGTGAGTATATTAAAGTATTTAACATTATGTGATACTCTTTGGAGTAGTTAATGTAAATTCCGATGTGATTAAAAAATAAAGGAATATTTTGAGAAATTAAATCCTGAAGATTCTTTATCTTGGGATAGTTGAAGTAAATGGCAGAGATGCTATAGTACTATGTTTAAAATTTTTGATTTAAATAAAATATCAAAGGTTATTTGAAAAGAAAAGAGTTAAAGTGGTTATGTTAAATATTTGAGTTAAGTCTTAAATATTTAAGAGATCGAATAAAGATCTAATGAGCATATATTCTTAACAGAAATAGGCCGCCAAGAAGGAGACAAAATCGTTGACAAGCCCAAGAAGGTTCAACCAATAATAACAATGATGCCAATGCGAACCCCGTTCAGCAGTTGGTAAATCTGTTGGCTGGAGCGATGACCAATCAGCCTCAAGCTCCACCAAACACCTCATTTAAAGACTTTAAGGCAGTGGGACCGCCAGATTTTAAAGGTTCCACGAACCCGATAGAAGCTTAGACTTGGGTTATGGAAATAGAGAAAATTTTTGAGGTCGCCCGAGTTAGGGAGGACCAGAAGACCGCTTACGCAACATTTATGTTAAAATCAGAAGCCAGCTACTGGTGGCAGGCAAATAAGATCAGGGGAGGAGAAGGAGTAATAACCTGGGAAAGGTTTAAGGAAATATTTTTCGAGATGTATTTCCCGACCAGCTCCCAAAATCAAATGGAGGTGCAGTTTCTGGAGTTGAAGCAGGGGAATATGTCTGTGCCCGACTACGCGACAAAGTTTAACGAATTGTCTAGGTTTGCCCAATATCAGGTGCATACTGACGAAAGAAAGGCTAGGCGTTTTGAACAGGGATTGAAACCCTGGTTGTATAGCAAGGTGTCAATGTTTTAATTGAACACTTTTGCTGGAGTTCTGGAGAAGGCCATTCTCGCTGAGGGTGGAAGCGAAGCGGTGTCTAAGTACAATCAGGATCAAAAGAAGAAGAAGAATGATAGTGAAGGAAACAATAAGGCTAGTGACAGTCACACAGGGGGAACTAATAATCATAAACAAAAATGGAATGACAACCCGTCGTCTGTAAGTCAGCAAGGTAGTCAGAAGAAAAAGTTAAAACCATGCCCAACCTGTGGGAAGACTCATTTGGGAGTCTACATGAAAGGAAAAAGAGTTTGCTACAATTGTGGTCAAGAAGGCCACATAGCACCTAACTGCCCTAACCCTAAGAAGGGCGCCTGCTACACGTGTGGGTCAAAGGATCACTTGGCTAGAGACTGTCCAAAGAAGGGATTTGGAGGGGCAAGGTCAGGTGGAAATAAGGGAAATAATAGTAGAAATCCTCTTACAAGTATCGGACCGACTTCGACAAATCGACCAACTGCAAGGACATTTAACATGACCGTACAAGACGCTGTGCAGTCTCGTGATGTGGTGTCAGGTATCATTCCGATCAATAAAGTCAATGCTTATGTTTTATTTGATTCGGGTGCTACTTGTTCATTTATATCCGATGACTTTGCAAAGAATTTAGAATTGCTTAAAGACGAATTAGAAATCCCTATGAACATAGAGATTGCGAACAAGGAAGTAATTCCTGTTAAGTATATACACAAGAACTGTAGAGTGGATATTAAGGGTAACGTTATGAATGTAGATCTTATCCCGATTAAACTTGGGGAATTTGACGTTATCCTGGGAATGGATTGGTTATTCAATTATGGAGCAGTAATTGATTGCCAGAAGAAATGTATTAACCTTATGACTCCGTCAAAGGTTGTGTTTTATGGTAGCAAATCGCCTAGACAAGCGAGTTGTCTGATGATGATGCAGGCCAGGAAGTTATTAAGACAGGGCTTTGTGGTGTATTTAGCCAACATAGTCGATAGTCGTAAAGAGAATCCAAAGTTAGAAGAAATACCAGTCGTAAGAGACTTCGTGGATGTTTTCCCAGATGATCTGTCAGGACTTCCGCCTGACAGGGAAGTAGATTTTGTTATCGATTTGGTGCTAGGAACGGCTCCAATATCGAAAGCACCGTACCGGATGGCTCCGGTAGAAATGAAGGAATTGATGGTACAGCTGCAAGAGCTATTGGACAAGAAATATATTCAACCGAGCGTATCATCGTGGGGAGCGCCGGTATTATTTGTTAAGAAGAAGGATGGAACGATGCGACTCTGCATCGACTATAGAGAATTGAACAAGGTTACCATTAAGAATAGGTATCCGTTGCCAAGGATTGATGATCTGTTTGATCAATTAAAAGGAGAGAGATATTTCTCGAAGATAGACCTGAGAAGTGGTTATCATCAGTTGAAGGTGAGGCCAGAAGTTGTCCCGAAGACAGCGTTTAGGACACGATATGGTCACTACGAATTTTTGGTTATGTCATTTGGTCTAACAAATGCGCCTGCAGCATTTATGGGCCTAATGAATGGAGTGTTCAAGCCGTTTCTGGACAAATTCATAGTGGTTTTTATTGATGATATATTGGTCTATTCTAAGACCAAGGAAGAACATGTTGAGCATTTGAAGTTGACGTTAGAAGTATTAAGAAGAGAGAAGTTGTATGCCAAATTCTCAAAGTGTGAATTCTGGATTGAAAGGGTGCAATTTCTCGGACACGTGATTGATAAGGACGGAATTTCGGTGGATCCCTCCAAAGTCGAAGCAGTGATGAATTGGGATCAGCCGAAAACACCGTCAGAAGTAAGAAGTTTTCTTGGATTAGCCGGTTATTACAGAAGATTCATTCAGGATTTTTCCAAGATCGCAACTCCATTAACGAATTTGACTAGGAAAGTTGTGAAATTCGTTTGGATGGAGAAGTGTGAGGAAAGTTTTCAAGAACTTAAGATAAGGTTAAGTACAGCACCTGTGTTGTCCCTTCTGGATGACACAGGAAATTTTGTGGTATATAGTGATGCGTCACACAAAGGGCTAGGCTGTGTGCTTATGCAAAACGACAAAGTCATTGCGTATGCGTCACGATAGTTGAAAGATTATGAGAAGGGATATCCAACCCACGATTTGGAATTGGCTGCGGTGGTATTCGCTTTAAAGATTTGGAGACACTATCTCTATGGGGAGAAGTGTGAAATATATACAGACCATAAGAGTCTGAAGTATATTTTCACACAGAAA
This sequence comes from Panax stipuleanatus, assembly GCA_020205555.1. NCBI lineage: Eukaryota > Viridiplantae > Streptophyta > Magnoliopsida > Apiales > Araliaceae > Panax > Panax stipuleanatus. The sequence goes on from CM035116.1 coordinate 86,935,911, forward strand.
GACTTGAATATGCGCCAAAGAAGGTGGCTGGAGTTAATAAATGATTATGATTGTGATATCTTATACCACCCAGGCAAAGCGAATGTTGTAGCCGACGCCTTAAGCAGAAAGGGTCGGGAGAAGTTGATGATGCTGACAACACAGGAAGAATTGATTTCAGCAATGGAAAAGCTGGAATTGGAAGTAGGATGTCCAATTGAGATTGATGAGAAACTCTTTCATATGCAAGCTGGTACAACTTTGTTGGATAAGATTAAGGAAGCTCAAATACTAGATAAGGAATGTGAGGAAGTAAAGAAAAAGATATCTGAAGGGACTGAACTTAGATTTAAAATGGACAGCGAAGGATTGTTGAGATTTGAAAGTAGAGTTTGGGTACCGCCAATACCAGAAATCAAGGAGGACATTTTGAGCGAGGCTCATAGTTCGAGGTATTCCATTCATCCCGGGAGTACCAAGATGTATCAGGATTTACGACAACACTTTTGGTGGCCAAATATGAATAGGGACGTGGCCGATTGTGTTGCCAAGTGTCTGACTTGTCAAAGGGTCAAGGCAGGACCAAGTGGTTTGTTACAACCTTTAGAAATCCCAGAATGAAAATGGGAACATATTACAATGGATTTTGTTGTTGGCCTTCCGACGACCCAGAAAGGCTATGACGCAGTATGGGTTATCGTCGACCGATTAACGAAATCCGCACACTTTCTTCAGATCAAAATCAGATTTAACCTAGAACAATTGGCGAAGTTATATGTAAAAGAGATTATTTCGAGGCACGGGGTGCTAGTGTCAATTATTTCTGACCGTGATCCGCGCTTCACATCGAATTTCTGGAAGCGACTGCAAGAATGCATGGGAACACAGTTGAGGATGAGCACCGCTTATCACCCTCAGACTGATGGGCAAAGTGAAAGGACAATCCAGACCTTAGAGGATATGTTGAGAGCCTGTATCATAGATTTTAAAGGCAATTGGGATGATCATTTACCGCTTGTAGAATTCGGTTATAATAATAGTTACCACGCTAGTATTGGTATGCCGCCTTACGAAGCGTTGTATGGTAGAAAGTGCAGAACTCCACTGTATTGGGATGAAGTTGGTGAAAGACAATTGCTAGGACCAGAGTTAGTCCAACAAACGGCAGAAATAGTTAAAGTGATTCGGACAAGATTAGTAGCGGCTCAGGATAGGTAGAAGAAATACGCCGATCCACACCGCAAGAATGTAGAGTTTGAATCGGGTAGTTTTGTATTTTTAAAGGTCTCTCCTTAGAAGGGAAAGATTAGATTTGGTAAGAAGGGAAAATTGAGCCCGAGGTTCATTGGACCCTTTGAGGTACTCCGAAGAATTGGAGAAGTAGCCTAGGAGGTAGCTTTACCTCCGGCACTGGAGCATGTCCACAACGTTTTTTATGTGTCGGTATTACGATGTTATAAACCCGATTAAAAACATGTGATAGAATATGAACACTACAATTTGAGAAAGATTTATCATACGAAGAAGTTCCTGTGCAGATAGTTAACAGGAAAGAGCAAGTTCTCAGGCACAAAGTAATACCTTCTGTTAAGGTAATTTGGAGGAACCACAATGCTGAAGAAGCTACGTGGGAATTCGAAGAGAATATGATGAAGAATTATCTACACTTATTTTCTTGAATAGGTGAACGTGATTCTGGGGACAGAATCCTTTTAAGGGGGGAAAGATGTGACAAACGAGAGTTTTGCAAAGTTGTTTGAATATTTATTGAAATAAATAAATATTGATAATTTTGCAAAGTTGTTTTGAATATTTATTGAAATAAATAAATATTGAGAATTTTGCAAAGTTGTTTTGAATATTTATTGAAATAAATAAATATTTTGGTTATGAGAATGTGATGGGACGAAATTATTAATCGAACCGCGATTCTGAGGACAGAATCCTTTTAAGGGGGGAAAGATGTGACAAACGAGAATTTGTAAAGATATTTGAATATTTATTGAAATAAATAAATATTTTTAATGATTTAATTATTGAATTAAATAATTAATTCATGAATTTGTGGTAGATTAATTTAATTATATGTGTGACATTAATTAAATTAATATGTAGTAATTTAATAGTTCAAAGAATATATTTAATGGAGTTTATTTGATTAATTGAATTAATTAAATAAGCATATGTTACTTTAGTTAATTTAATAATTAATTAATAAATTAATAAATTGACATAATTAATAAATAAAAATATTAATGATCTGACAATGTGATTTATTGTGATTTATCTTATTTTATTTAATAGATTTAAATAAAATTAATTAATCAATAAGTAAGGTGACAATTAACTATATAGTAAATTAGTTTATTAAAATAAATGGGGAAAGAAAAGAAGAGGAAGGCAAACAGGGCTTTAGGAGAAGTTTATCCGTTGTTAATACAACGGATACTTATATAATACCTATAATCGTTGTTCTAAGTCATTATTCTAAGTCATTATCAGAGAAAAGTTAGAGAAACTTGAGAGAGAAATCAGAGAGAAAAGAAGAAGGCATTGAGAGAAATTGAGAAAAAAAGAATAGAGAGATCATTGTGTTGTTATCAATTAATTATCTTCATACTAACTAAAGGGTAATTCTTCTTTATGTTTTCAAAATTAAAGTTTTCCATATACGTATTCTAAAGTCTGTGAAAAATTGAGTTTTCCAATTGGGTTATAATATGGCTTTATCTATATGGGTATGTAATTATAACATGTTTTCTAACGTATATACATGTTTTAAAGTGATCAATTTTATATAATTTAGCCTTAATTGGTTTTTCGAAAAGTTACAGAGTTTTCTACGATGTTGTAAAATTTCTCTGTCAGTACTTATTTTTGGAAAATTAAAGTGTAAGGTTATTATATATGTGACCGTATATGTTAGTATTATGTGTTGGATCATGTATCCATGATTTACACTGATCACACCAAATAACTTTGTTAATAAATGGGTTTGATGAAATTATAGAGTATTGAATATGGGTGAATAACCCATATGGGTTAAATTAATGATTGAATCATATGTTTATATTTAAATTGATACATGAATATGATTGTATATGTTAAAACAAAGAAAATGGAATTGAAATGAATGGATTCGGTGTAGTAACGAATCCGTAAGGAGATTTTTATGTTTTTCATTAAACTCTTGAAAGTTTTGAAGAACAGTGAAAATTAATATTTTGATTTGGGTAATTACATGACTTGGAATGTTAAGAACATGTTATAAGTGATATATAATGTTCCTGTGAAGTTTATACTTCATGGATAACATTATAAATCAGTGTAATGATGTGAATTGGGAGAAAATGGGAGAAAATCTGTGTTCGTTCGCGAACTTCAGATTCTGAAATTCCGCAGCCGCGCGGCCGCGTCGGCTGCAAGGCAAAATGGCGCACGGCCGCGCCTGTTCGAAAATTTTGAAAAAAATTGCTAAGTGTTAGAAATTTGTGAAATGTGTTTTGAGTCTAATGAACATGAACACATGTTGTATAAATATAATAAAATATTGATATGAGTTTAATAATTTATGTTATGTGATTAATTAATAAATTAATTACGTGACTTAAATTATTATTTGTAAAGGTTAAATAATGTGTTATAAACATTAAGACATTATTTTAAATCTAATTAACATGATGACATGTTATGTATGTAATGAGTTATTAATACAAGTTAATAACTTAAGTTACGTGATTAATTAACAAGTTATTAATCAACGTAAACCATTATTTGAAAACCTAATAATGAGTTTGAAGAATACTATTGTAAATCAATAATCATATCGAACTTGTGATTAATTGATATTGTGAATGTATTGATAGGTAAGAGTAATTAAAGAAGTGAGTAATAATTGTAGCTTGCGCACGAGGCAAGTTTTCTAAACTCAAATCTTTATATTTGAGCAAGTTTCTTAACAATACTCTTTAAATTGAGCAAGTTTTCTATTCCTAACTTATTATTATTGTTGGACAGGTTTTCTAAACTAAACTCTTTAAATTTAGCAATTGCTATCCTTAATTACTATTGTTGAGCAAATTCTTACTCTTGAATATCCAAGTTTAGAATTTCACATGAGATGCTATGATTCTTTTAAAAGTATCATTTAAGTGTACAATACTTATTCGATTGTATACCTTGAGAAGTTAATATTCAATTTGAATATCATTTATTGAGTTATCCAAACTAACTTTATGTGGTGCGGATTCTGATGTCAAACTGAGATGAACAACCCTAATATAGAGGATTAATGAAGATGCTTTAAGCGTTAAGATAATGTGCACAGTATCAGTACGAAGGGCTGATCTCCCTAAGTACGAGAAGTAAAGTCTATAGTCTTATGACTGTTAAAGGTTGGAAAGGTTAATATACTTGACAACCTAAGACTCGGTTTAAGGTCTTAATGACCCTCAGAAGTAATTTGACTCTCGATTAATATTCTTGATTCAAAAGTTAAGAAGTAATTTGACTCTTGATTAATATTCTTGATTCAAATGTTGAGCTTTCTGTTATTCAGAATTCTTTCACTCGCATGTTATTATTCTGTCATATTTTTATACTTGCGGGCATTCGTGATCACTCTTGCATAATAACATTGCAGCTAATAATGAACGAAGTGATGTACCTTCTAGTAGCAAGGGCAAAGGAAAAGTTAACAAGTGATGAAGACTTGTGTTGTCATGAATAATGTTAAAGTTCAAGACTTATGTGTGATGATTTAAGACTTATTTATTTACGTTTCCGCAACAGAGATTTAAGGTTAAGTATAACCTGGGATTTATGATGTATTATTATTTTAGATGATGTAAGATGATGATTTATTTATCTAATAAATGAATTTCATTATTTATGGGTAGATAGTTGTATGATATTGGAATAGTGAACACCAAATCCTGTGAAAATTAAGATACCGGATTTGGGGGTGTCAAAATTTGCAAGATTGAGCTCGATAGCTCAGCAAGATATAACAGTTTTCATGCATCACATAGCATATAACAACATGCTCAACATACATCTCATAAATATTGGACTAACATAACATACATGCTGCAGTTAATATAACAAGTATCAAGATTGAGTTCCTTACTCAATCAGCATTCATTACTCAATCAACATAGTCATAAATTAACTTTAACGTTTCATACTTTCGACATATATATAACACATCATGCTATTTGAAATAAAGATTTAAAATAGTTCATTATCAAGTTCACATAGCAAATAGGAACTGAAAGACTTGCCTTTATCGTTGTTTACCAATAACAGTTTAACAGCTTACAGCTATCTGCACTTCACGTGCCCTACACAATTATATAATCATGCACATCAACTATTAGTCACATAGCAACGCATAGTAGTTGTAATGTAAACTTTACTCTACATTTCATAACCCTTCTTATTAATCAATACACAATGTTCAATTTGATGTGTTAACTTTCGACTTATATCTCACTATATTTCTTTTTAGTAATATTCGAAATTCATTCAAGTGTTTAAGTTTTGCTAGGACTACTTATTGGTTTTATATTAACCCCATTTTATATCTTATAATGTTCATTTCATTTGACTTAAAACACTTTTCACGTTCATTAACACTTGTCACGGCGTTTCGACGTTCATTCGTCACACGCCTAAATCGTCTCTCTTGTGTATGCTTAGTGTGCCTATATAACTTATCTAATACATCATTTATTAACGTTAACCATCATTATATTTACTAACATAGCGTCAGAAGCACTACACTTGCATACGTGCATGCCCGACGCCCTCCGATTGCCTCTGAATAAACATCAGTCCCAAAGATGACCATTTTGACCCTTGCTACTGACCTCAAATTGAAAAACTTAAAGAACGAAAGTTGTAGGTCTACTCGTGCTCGTTCTGAATCATCTTGAATCTCCTCAATCGGAGTTCGTATGAAAAAGTTATGGCTGTTTTACTACAGGAGGTCAAAAAAATCCCGCACTGACTACCATTCCGGCGTAGCTGTGCCAATAGCAGAATGCTACGCGATTTTTTTCCCAGTTTTGTTGTTCTTGCGAATTTTCTGACCCTTTCTCCTTCTAATCTTCATAAGTTAAGCTATACACATCCAATTGAGTTTGTTTTCGACTCTATGGATTTGTAATTCATAGAACTATAACATACCAAGGAAATCCATAATTTACAGAAACATTAAGTAACCTAAATTTTGACCTAAAACTCATGTTCATATTAGTTTTACATGTTTTAACATGTTTTAGCGAAATCATTCACCACGGGTTCGATTCCTAACCAAATCAATTCGTTTAAACTTCATTGTTTTCGTCTTTCAATATACTAACAACATATATTATCAATTTAAGGTTTCCATCATAAATTCATCATCAATTTTAGTCTCAAAGTAAACCAAAACATATATATTACTACCAAAACTCTAATCTTCCTCTTTCAACACATTCCTACGAATCTGATCACTATAAAACCACTTTTAGATGTTATAAAATGGATGAAACCTACCCATTAACATATATAACCAATTACTTAACAAATCAACCCTATAATCCATTCTTCGATGGAGAACTCAAGAGAATGACAAATAGAGTTTAAAGTTGGATTATTTACCTTTGATTAGCTATAAAGCTTGGACAATCTCCTTGCTTTTCTTTGCTTCTCAAATCTTCACATAGAATATCTCTTCTCTTCCTCTCAATTTCTCTCTTTCTCTCTTCTTCTCTATGTTTTCTTCTTCTTAGCCTTAGGAATATTATTACATGAATAAAACTGACAAAGCCTTAATAATATTTTTAACGCATCAGTTAAAATACAAATAGCTGTTTAAAATACCAAAGGTCATAAGACCTTGTTTGGCTAGCATCAAATAACACCTTTCTAATTTATTTTTTATAACTTTCATATTAAATGGTACACAATCGTCACACTTTATTTAATTTAATTACTTAATCAATATAATTCCAATTTTATTTAACAAATCACTAGCCCTCTAATTTAATTATTTAATTAAATTAGGACATCACCAACACATTAATGTAATAAAATACGCACAAATTATAAAATTATTTATCATCCATTTATTTAATATCATCATACTTAAATAAATTATTCCATAATAATTTCCATTGAATATTTATTTTAATCCATAAATATTTCAACTAAAATAATTATTTTATATGATAAATATTTTAATTATTTACGAACCTCACAATCGTAACATAATAACATATTACATTTATATGTAACATACATTACTCTCTCATTTTATTAAAACATGTCATAATAAGAATTTTATTCATTAAATTCTTATTTTAATTATTATACATTAATTCACTATTTTAATTAAGTGAATACTCACATTATTTATGAGATTAACTCATAACAAATTCATTGCCACAAGGCATAATAATTAAATTATATTATTCCATAACATAACTTCCAACTTAATTAAATTAGCTTAATTCCCTTTTCAAACAATTCCATTTATCTTCTTCAATAGTTAAATTAAATTAACTACTAAACCTCATTCTTCCATCATATGAATATATATATATATATATATATATATATATATATATATATTCTATATTCACACCAAATCATATATTTCAAAATATATAACACATATATACACATATCCAAATTTAAAACATCTCATAATAAGAATTTTATTTATTAAATTCTTATTTTAATAATTTTTAAAAATTCGGGTTGTCACAGTAAGAGCGCTGTATCATTCCTTGTATTATATGTGTAGACACTCGAAATTTCGCTTTCTTTGCACTAACCTTGCAGAAGGGCAAAAGCATAATTTTACTTCGGAGACAACCCTGAGGTAGGGCAAAAGAGCCAAGTCATCCTGAAGATGACCCCGTGAAAGATTCAAAGGACCAATGATGTCCGAACATGTCATAAACCGAACAAGGATCGCCAATCTGAGACAGTGTCCGCCAGAAACCAACTCAACAAACCTTGAAATATGTGCCATTGACGATAAACCAGCTAACTGCCGTCGGGAACCGGAAGATACTTCTCCGCAATCAGCATCATCTTCCCAGACCTCGACTGAGTCAGACTCGATTGGATTGCGCCGCATTCCGCACAGACGTTCCGAAAGCTCGGTCTGCGCATGTCAAATTCCTCTGAATCGGGACCACAGGAGCACGCTTCGAGACGGTATGCCCCACCTAGCCTAGCCGCATACATATATGCGGCTAGCCCCACACATGTATGCGGCTGGATCGGCTAGGTTATAACCCCCACACTAGTACATTTAGAAGAGAGAGATATAATTTTAGAGAGAGAAAGACATTCTAGAAAGAGAAGGGCTCGGGTGGAACATAAAAACACCAAGTTAAAGCTTATTCATCTCATTTAGCATCTATTTGAAGTCCCGGGAGTGTTATACGTTGACCACGGGAGTTAAAACGCTTGTTCACGCGTCCCCCAAGGTGAAAACACGCACTTTCTAGCTTTGTTCTTTGTAAACGTTGTTCAAAATACTAGATTGATGATATCTATTGCTTAAATCTAGTTAATCTTGTTGTTTATAAGCATATTATGTAATAGTTGATAGATTTTACAGTTCTATCAGTTATATTGTGCTTATTTTGTTGTAAACTGAGTACGGAGGCTAGATCTTCCTAGATCTAAGCTGAATCTAACCTTTGAGAGGTTATTAAGCATGAAACTTTAACCCGTATGCAAGATCGATTTAGATTCATGGTAGATCTATGGATTTATTGCTTTAACGGTCCCGGTTACCCCGTATAACTCTAGATCTATATCTAGAGGCGAAAGGGGACCGAAATGGCTTGAAATGGTGATTTCAACCGATGAAATCATCTAATATCAAAGCCGAGGACATTGTATATATGTATTCCCGCATAAATAATGTGACGCCCCCAAATTTGGACCACCACAGGGTCACTCGAATTCGGTTTGTCACGTTCTAAAATCTAACACCACAATAAATATTATGACTAAATGTCGCATTGCACAGCGGAATAATACACAACTATTATCGAATAGATTACATTTAGACAATATAATTTATTCACGTCCCAAGGTCTCGTAACTTAAGCATCGATTACATAGCTTAAACATACTTTAAGCATATATAAACCTAACTAATACATAATAGCATAAGTTCTTATTACAAATCATAAAGTTCTACATAAATAAAGCTACTCAGTAGCCTTTCCCTTGCCTTTGTCGGTGCCCGAGGGTCTGCACTGCTCTGCCTTAACTGAAATATTTAGGGAAAGTACGAATGAGCAACAAGTTTTCTCAGCAAGTAATATATAATAAGGGTAAAGAGTTTTATCTCACGAGTTTAAAATATCAAAGTATAATCTCTAAGATAGTTCAGAGTTTCAGAATAATATCATGAATAACAAGTATCAACAATTCTCAAAATCAAATCTTTGGAATATGAAATGATGGTTCAATATAGATCAACCGATATATATGAATTTAAAAGCTATCAACGTATCCAACTGGATAAAATAATTTATACTGAGCAGTCACTAAGGACTATTGAACATCTACTAGAATCATCAATATTAAACTGATAACCCAAAAGAAATAAGTACAATAGATGATCAGTCTACAATACTTTATGTTATGCATAACACCACAATAATACTCACGCGTGTGTTGGGGCTTCTAACAATATACACTCCCCTTACCATAAGGGTTGTTCAACTCAGGTTTCAAGATTTTCGCACCAGTCAATTGGTTTGGACAATTTTATAAACATGCATCTAGCCGAATCAAATGGCATAGACACTTTCACAATATTCAAGAACAATACCAAGTTCAACATGAATAATAGCTTTCATACGACTTAATGAAATAAGAGTTCAAGTATGCTAACTCAATTTAAACGAGTAAGTAAGGAAACTAGCTCGCAATATACAAGAATAGAATACTTGCACCGTAAAAGAGTGTAAGTTAGAAAACTTGCCTTATGCGTAGTCTATCCACGAAATTAATCGACACTTTCGAATCCTATCGTAATATAGTTACGTATATATATGATATCCATTAGTCATATATTTCAACATCATATCTTATCTTGGATATACAATCAATACATAAACTAAGTTTTAACCTAGTTACCCCGTCATACTATATATAGCATCATATTAATTCACAAGTCTCGATTAATGTACTTTTATCCTTTACGTTCCTCTTTTTGAGTTAAACAAGTTTACACATCTTTATTATTATATAAGATCACAACGAATAGTAAACATACTCTTTTTAGCATGTTATAACATTATTATAAGTTAACCGTCAAATTGGATTCAACCATCAACATATGATATCACATAACATATATGCATATTAAAGGATACTTTCATGATTCCCAAGTCCATCTAAGTTCTCTCTTTCATGATATGGTTCTAAGTTAGCACTTTTGACAACTTACGGTCATGAAAATCACAAACTCTAACATGCTTGCCTTTTTAAACACATAAGGTACTCATATAACTTTTATTAGGCATGTTCATGAGTATTCATATCGTATACATGCAACTAGCATCATTTTGGTTTGAAATTATGCTTCGTTTTATGCTCCACTTGAATCACGACACTTAATCATGGTATATATAAATGTATGATACATGAGTGAGTCTAAGAGTACTATCTCATATGTCCATAAATATTAGAGTCGAAATCTTAATGTAACATGTCAAGGTTCACGATCAAGGCTCATATTTTCATTAGTAAAGCTTGCTAATAAGGCCTAACATGTTCATGCTATCTATATACATATGTTAACATGTCCGATATGCATTTTTAGGCCACATAGACATGCTTGCAAAATCAGAATATATATATGGTATTTACATATCAATATCCACCTTCAAAACTTACATTTTCGTTAGAAATGTTCAATAATGGGGTTCGCATGTTCATATTCCATCATGAAACTTATGTATGCAAGTCAACATGTATTTCATGTGTTTCTAGGTCATACTAACATGCATCAAAAGTCAGAACGTAATCATGCTTCATATATGTTAACGTTCGTTCATGAAACTTTAAGTATACTTCAACACTATATGTCGTTTCATAATTCTTGCATGCAATCATAGCCAAATCATGTTTACATTATTTCCATATACTCATATAAGTATGTCAAACCCATTAGCATGCTTGTTTAGGTAGTATAGACACGTTAGTACTTAACAGCCTTGAAGCAGAAACAGAAAACTACAGCAGGGTGCCAGCGCTGCTGCACAGCATCCCAGGGTTAAACCGGCGCAGCTGCGCCACTACTGGTTCGCACCAGACAGCAGGCAGCTACGGCAGTTTCCAGCCCAATTACCAAAATTCTTCACGATATCAATTTTAAACAGCCATGGAGTACTTCAAACATGTATACAAGTTCATATAACAACTAAATAAGTGTCTTACAACCCAATTACAATCCAATTTGGCATAATCAAGATTTGAAACTTTGACAATACACAAAATGGAGAATAAGGATGAAGAACAGGTAATATACCTTCTGCTAAATCATGAACTGAACTTGCTGCTATACTCCCACTCACAATGCTGCTATACTATCAATGTATTCTCCCTCTCAATACTTAAGCAAAATCTCAGCAAATGAATTTAGAAGGAGATGGGTTGTATTTATAGAGAAAATGATATCCAGACATTTCATTCTTCCATTGAATCAAACCATCAGATTGGTGAATTATATGAAGGTTATGGAGTGGTAGGTAAATGGTAGTTGAATGAAATCATGAATCCCACTCCCTTGCTCATCATGAGCTATAAAGCTAAGAGTTTTGCTGAAATTGAGAATAGAGAGAGTAGGCATAGGCGTTGAGCTATTCACGTGTGTATGATATATGACCCTCATTGTGGGACAAGAACTCAGCATTTGGACAATCATACAACACTTAGTTATTCTACACATGCTAAGGTTACATATATATAAGTCCACTTAAGTTATATAATATATACTTTAAGCTATAATTTAAGTCACAATGTACTTCACATAATGTAATAAGTGTAATTTGCACACATATAATCCATGTACATTTTATCATGCCGGTATAATTTACTCGGATATTATTACATTACATTATCTCCTTTGTTATTAAATTGTTCACCATTTATCCATGATATATTATTTTAATGTCCACACACTCACATAGTCACATATGCATTGATATGTAACTTAATAAATCTTACTATATGGTTCCCATATATAATATAGTCATATTGCACTTTACACTTCATATAATATATAGGTAGCCACTATACATAATACATTTAATTATCACATGCTTGCACATAGAAATTAATAAATTACTTATCTTATCAATTAATTAATAATATTATTAATTAATCCCTTCCTCATTAATCAATGTAATTATTAATCTTTATAACAATTGATCACATTAAATAAATATAATATTTATAAACACGTTGCTTATTATTATTATATCTTTAATAATAATAATCACATATCATTAATTAATCACCATTAATATTCTATAACAATTAATTAATATTCTTTAATAACAATTAACAATTAATATAGATTAATTATTCACTTAATAATTCCTTAATATTTCTCACCACTATGCCACACAAGGCATTCAACGAGTTTATCACAAACTCCATAATTTCTCAATTATCATAATTATTCATTTAATATAATTGAGTTAACTCATCTCATAACACAAAATCATTTATATTCAAATAAATTCTCATTTCCATTAATATATTCATTTAATCATATATGAAAATTCTCGGGTATTACATCCTCCCCCCCTTATAAAAATTCCGTCCCGGAATTGATACAAGGTTGCACAAATAGATGGGGATAATCCCTCATCATCCTATCTTCTTACTCCCACATAGCCTCCTCGACATCGTGGTTACGCCAAAGTACCTTTACAGATGAAATAATTTTATTTCTCAAAGTTTGCTCTTTCCTATCTAATATTTGGACAAGAATTTCTTCGTAAGCTAAGTTCTTCTCCACTTGAATGGGCTCATAAAAAATCACGTGCTTGTAGTCGGCCTTGTACGGTCGCAACACGAAAATGTGGAACACGTTGTGGATGTGCTCCAACTCGGGTGGTAATGCAACTTTGTATGCCACTTCGCCCACTCTCTTCAGTATCTTGAACGGTCCTATGAATCTTGGATTCAACTTTCCTTTCTTTCCGAAACGGATCTTTCCCTTCCATGGAGATACCTTCAAGAATACGAAACTGCCGACTTTAAAGTCTCGGTGCTGGCAATGCAAATCTGCGTACTTTTTCTGGCGGTCTTGAGCTGCTACTAGTCTAGCTCTTATCACTGTCACCACATCTGCGGTTTGTTGTACCAATTTTGGTCTGAGTATTCTTCGCTCTCCAACTTCATCCCAACATAATGGTGTTCTGCATTTTCTTCCGTAAAGAGCTTCGTACGGTGGCATGCCGATGCTCGCATGATAACTATTGTTTTACGCAAATTCAACTAAGGGTAGGTGGTCATCCCAATTTCCCTTTGAAGTCCATCACGCAAGTCCTAAGCATGTCCTCCAGCGTTTGTATTGTTCGCTCACTCTGTCCGTCTATTTGAGGATGATAAGCGGTACTCAACCTCAACTGTGTTCCCATTCTCTCTTGCAAGCTTTTCCAAAAGTTCGACGTGAAGCGCGGATCTCGATCAAAGATAATTGACACCGGCACTCCATGTCATAAAATAATCTCCTTTACGTACAGACTCGCTAACTGATTCAAACTATAGCGGATCTTGATCGGTAGAAAATGTGCGGTCTTTGTTAGTTGATCCATGATAACCCAAATGACATCATATCCCTTCTGTATGACTGGAAGTCCTACCACGAAATCTATCGTAATATGCTCCCACTTCCACTCCGGTATTTCCAACGGTTGTAGTAAACCACTTGGCCGCTGGTGCTCTGCTTTAACGCGTTGACAAGTCAAACATTTACTAATGTACTCCGCGACTTCCCGTTTCAGATTGGGCCACCAAAAGTGTTGCCTCAAATCTCGGTACATCTTAGTGGCTCATGGATGAATAGAATACGTCGTATTGTGTGCCTCGTGCAAAATTTCTTCTCTCAACTCGATTACCGCTGGTACCCACACTCATCCTTCGAATCTTAAGATACCGTCTTTATCTATTCGGAATCTTTCTTCTCCATTTTCTGCGATCCTCTTTCTGATTTTCTCGCACTCACCATCTTTCTCGTGTGATTCCTTTACTTTATCCAACAAGGTTGGATGAGCTTCCATTACGAACAACTTCTCTTCAGACCTCTCCGGTCCCTTTACCTCTATTTCCAATTTTTCCATTTCCCTTATTAACTCCTCCTGAGTTGTCAAGTGAAATAATTTATCCCTTCCTTTCTTGTTCAGAGCGTCGGCAACTACATTTGCCTTACCCAGGTGATAAAGAATATCGCAGTCATAGTCTTTGATCAATTCTAACCACATTCTCTGACCCATATTCAACTCCTTCTGTGTGAAGATATATTTCAGACTTTTATGGTCCGTGTATATCTCACATTTCTCTCCGTATAAGTAATGCCTCAATATCTTTAACGCAAAAACTACTGCCGCTAACTCCAAGTCGTGAGTAGGGTATCGTTTTTCGTAATCCTTTAACTGTCATGATGCATACGCAATGACCTTGCCGTGCTGTATGAGCACACATCCAAGTCCCTTGTGTGATGCATCACTATATACCACAAAATTTCCTGCATCATCTGATAGTGATAACACAGGCGCCTCGCTCAATCTCTTTTTCAGTTCTTGAAAACACACTTCGCATTTGTCTGTCCATACAAATTTCACCGTCTTTCTTGTCAGATTGGTCAACGGGGTTGCTATCTTAGAAAAATCTTGGATGAATCTTCGATAGTACCCAGCTAACCCTAAGAAACTTCTTACCTCTGTTGGTGTTCTCGGTTGCTCCCAATTACTCACTGCCTCTACCTTTGCAGGGTCTACTGAGATTCCATTCTTATCCACCACATGGCCTAAGAAATGAACCTTCTCCATCCAAAATTCACACTTAGAAAATTTTGCATACATCTTCTCCTTCCTTAGTGCCTCCAAAACAATCTTCAGATGTTCGGCGTGCTCTTCCTCAGTCCTTGAGTAGATCAAGATGTCGTCGATAAAAACTACCACGAATTTATCCAAGTATTGCTTGAAAACTCGGTTCATCAAGTCCATGAATGCTGCCGGAGCATTCGTCAATCCGAATGACATTACCAAAAACTCGTAATGTCCATAACAGGTTCGAAACGCAGTCTTTGGTATGTCCTCTTCCCTTACCTTCAGTTGGTGATATCTTGTCCGTAGATCTATCTTCGAGAAACACTTCGCTCCTTTCAGTTGATCAAATAAGTCATCTATCCTCGGTAGCGGATATCTGTTCTTGATCGTTATTCTGTTCAATTCTCGATAATCGATACAGTAGGAGACACACTCGGTTGTATGTAACCCTTATCCAATAATTCTTGCAGTTGTATCGTCAATTCCTTCATTTCTACTGGTGCCATACGATATGGAGCTTTTAAAATTGGTGCCGTTCTCGGTGCTAAGTCTATTATGAATTTAATTTCTCTATCTGGCGGAAGACCAGGAAGATCGTCCGGAAATACATCTCAAAATTCATTCACTACGGATATATCCTTAATTTCTACTCCCTTTTTCCGAGTATCTATGATGTAAGCTAAATAACCTACACATCCTTTCCTTAACAATTTCTTGGCCTGCATCATCGTAACGCAACACAATTGCTTAAGCGATGAGCTACCATAAAACACTACCTTAGACTTACTCGGAGTCTGAAGGTTCACACATTTGTTCTGACAGTCAATTATTGTAGCATGGTTATACAACCAATCCATTCCCAGTATTACGTCAAATTCTCCCAATCTAATAGGAATCAAGTCTACGCTCAGTTCATGTTCTTTAATGTTTGCGCGATAATTTCGATAAACGTATTCTACAGGGATTATTTCCCTATTCGCAACTTCTATGTTCAAGGAATCTTCTAATCGTTCTCGGGGTGTATTAAGTTTACTAGCAAATTCTTCAGATACAAAAGAACAGGTGGCACCCGAATCAAATAATACATAAACATTTATATCATTGATTGGGATTATACCTGACACTACGTCCTTTTCAGCCACTGCGTCCTGGACGGTCATGTTAAAGGTTCGGGCGGTCGATCGGTTGGGCTGCGCAGGTCCACCAATCATTAACTTGCTACCTCGTCCCTGACCTCTGCTAGTCCCACCACTTCTTTTCTTTGGGCAATCCTTTATCTGGTGCTCCGTTGATCCGCAAGCAAAACATCCCCTGATTTTCTTAGGTTTTGGGCAATTTGGCGATATGTGCCCCTCTTGGCCGCAATTATAACACGTGCTTTTTCCTTTCCAGCATTCTCCCTGATGACTTCTTCTACACTTATTACAAGCTTCACTCCTTTTCTTAAAACTCCCTTGGTGACTCCCACCTTGATTGTTATTTTTGTTGTTGTTGTTGTTGTTGTCCCATTTTCTCTTCCCGTGATTACTACCTCCCCTACTGCTTCCTCCACGATACTCACTACCAGTGTTTTTATTTTTCTTCTCCTTATGATACAGACTTAAGGCCTCACTGCCACCTTTCGCAATGATTGCCTTCTCTAACAATGTCGCAAAGGAATCAATTTGGAGAACTGATACCTTATTGTACAACCACGGCTTCAGCCCTTGCTAGAAGCGTCTTGCCTTCCTCTCTTCATCCCCCACTTGGTGCTCTGCAAACCGCGCTAGTTCATTGAACTTAGCTGCGTACTGTGCCACCGTCATGTCACCTTATTTTAATTCTAAGAATTTCACCTCCATTCGGTTCTTATGCTCTTCCGGAAGTAGTTCTCGAAGAATAGAGTCTTGAATCTATCCCAAGCTATTATCCTTTCTCCAGCTCTTTGTTGATTAGACTCCCACCAGTAGTTGGCTTCGCCTCTCATCATATATGTAGCGAATACAGTCTTTTGGTCTTCACTCACACGAGCGATAGTGAAGGCCTTCTCGATATCCTTAACCCATGTCTGCGCAATGATTGGGTCGGTAGTACCCTCGAACTCTGGGGGTCCTACACTCCTAAAGTCCTTAAAGTTTGAGACTAGTACTCCTTGAGGATTGGGGCGAACGGATTTGTTGTTCCTTCCCCTAAGGGCCTCTCTTAATAGATCTACTAGCTTCTGGATCAGGTCTACTTGTTCCCTCTCATTGTTCACTGACTCCTCAGGTGCAGTCAATCTACGTCTGGGCGACATTATCTGCATCACAAATTTTCATTTTATTATTACTCAGTTATATTACTTAAGTATTTCTTTTAATGCTAAAGACATAAAATTTTATAACACATTTCTGAAATAAGCTTCATTTATATTCATATGCCAAATCGTTTCATTACATGATTTCGCCTAGCATATTTTTATAAATGTTATCACATATATCCCCTAATATCACAAAAGACGGGGAACACTAACATACTACCATACTATCCCTCTATAAAAAGCTTACTCGGGGTTTACAAAACTGTCCCACACTTTACACAAAAAGTTGGGATTTACACATAGTATATACATCACATAAAGTAAATACTACTAAACTACTACTAGACTGACTAAGGGTCTCATCCCATCATTCCACGCTCCACAGCGCTCTTGTACTCGATCTGTGCTATGTATACTACCAGTTCTCGACTCATAGTATGTAGGGTCTGTCCCTGTTCCGCCGGGTAGTGGTACACACCATCAATCACCCTCTCAAAAGTCGAACGGAACACATACCCCATCTTGTTCATCTTCCTCTTCTTGCATCTAACCTCATCCTCTAGGTCGTCAGCTCTCTCGTTAGCCGCTTCCCACTTCTCCTCGAAGTGTATCCTATCTATAACCTTCAACTCTAGCTGAGTACGAAGTGCTTCCTTCTCAGTCTTCTCACTCAGCTCCCTCTACTCGACCTCTTCTAGCTTCCCTGCCAGATCTGCATTTTTGGATACCGACTTGTGAAATAGGGTTCCCATCTGGATCCCTGCCTCCTTGCGGTAAGCAATCTCTAACTCTAATTCCTGCATGGTCGGTTTCCTCTAAATGTCTTCGTCCCTCAGTTTCTGGAACTCTGACTCTCTCTCTTGGGCCTCAGCCTCCAACTCCTAGACTCTGCAGTCCAACTCTAGAATCCGCTCCTCATACTCGCCTAACATCTGCTCCTCTATAGTAGCCTCATCAAAGTCCTCCACTGGCTCATCCCCCATTGCTCGTCCTCCATCGGCTCCTCCTCTAGATCGGACTCTATCTCAATCTCGTCCTCGTCGTCAGACTTGAATGGTGCAACAGCCTGCACTAGTATAGCCTCTAGAGGTGCCTCGTATACTACATGTATATCCCTGGGCTCCTCCTCTACCACTCTACTAGGTACCCCTGTGTCTGCCATCCTACAATCACAAACACAAGACAAATAAATAGCAACTCCATTAGAATGTTAAATAAAACATAAGTTCATTGTATAGAATGAAGTTACATTTCATAACATACTAAGTCTCTCTAGGAAAACTCTATATGAGTTTTATCTCCTTCTAACTTTCTAAGTTCTCCTAAGTTATAATCTAAGGACACTCGCTCCTAAGGTTTATAACTACAGCTCTGATACCAACCTGTAACGCCCCCAAATTCGGACCGCCACAGGGTCACTCGAATTTGGTTGGTCACATTCTCATGGTAAATGCAATAATAACTAAAATCACACAATCACAGCGGAAAATCTAATCTAGAATAATTTACAATGATTTATTATAATTATTCCCCCAAGTCTCACAACCTACAGTACTTAATAGATTACATAATAATATCAAATATAGACTTATTACATAATCTAACTTAAGCTTAAACATAGTCAACTCCAGTCTTACTACATTAACTTAATATAACATTATAATATTTAAAACATAAAAAGAGACAAGCTAGTCGGTAGCCTTGCCCTTGCCCTTGTTGATACTCGTTATTCATGATATTATTCTGAAACTCTGAACTATCTTAAGGATTATACTTTGATATTTCAAACTCGTGAGATAAAACTCTTCACCCTTATTGTATATTACTTGCTGAGCAAACTTGTTGCTCATTCTTGCTTTCCCTAAAACATTTCAGTTAAGGCAGAGCCGTGCGGACCCTCGAGTACCGACAAGGGCAAGGGCAAGGCTACTGACTAGCTTGTCTCTTTTTGTGTTTTAAATATTATAATGTTGTATTAAGTTGATGTAGTAAGACTGGAGTTGACTATGTTTAAGCTTAAGTTAGATTATGTAATAAGTCTGTATTTGATATTATTATGTAATCTATTAAGTACTGTAGGTTGCGAGACTTGGAAGAATAATTATAATAAATCATTGTAAATTATTCTAGATTAGATTTTTCCGTTGTGATTGTGTGATTTTAGTTATTATTGCATTTACCATGAGAACGTGACGAACCGAATTCGAGTGACCCTGTGGCGGTCCGAATTTGGAGGCGTCACAAATAATGTGAGCCTAGGAATCCCGGTGTTGAGATCCCCGAATGGATCCCGACTTGATTCCAACGATGGACCGATTATAATGATGTAATGTTTAAATAGCGTAAATATCATTGTATATGTAATATTCAGATCTTGAAGACGAGCTCGAGGGGTTAGTCCCGAGAGGTCAGATTCAAGATCCCGTGATAGTGAAAACTTGAATTGTGGGTGCTCAGTTTCATTGAGATGGCTTTTATACCCGATGACGATCCGACCTTTTTTATGCTTTTGACAAACATATCATCAAAATGATTTCTAATAAAACCACAAAGAGCTTTTAATCATAATAAAGCGATTCAGGGGAGATCACCTTATGAAAGTAAAGATAAAAGGAAGTATTGAAGTCCTCGATTCCTAGTCGGGCAAAAGATTTGAAAACCTTACTCTTTAAAACATCATTTCAATTCATACATCTTGTTAAAAATATAAACTTTTTGTCGAATCAAATCCTTCGTACCTAGGCGCAAAAGAGGTACAACACTACTTTCAAATCACCCAAAATAAAGACTTAGAATAAAAAATGAATAAAGTTTTCAAAATAAAACACACACACACATACACACTTTATGTACAGAAAATCAATAAGATGCGGTACCGTGTTTTCACATGAGTCGGGGGGTGCGTAACACCTTCCCCCCGCTTAACCTAGCCCCCTAATTCCACGAATCTCGGGTTTCAAGACCAATCTTTCAAAGTAACATATTGGACCATATTGCTAAAAATTTTAAAACTCGAATGAGTTGGTACATCCATTTAAACCATACCAACTGGCGACTCTGTCTCATTCAGTCCAATCATCAAAATTAAATCAATCTTTTCAAAGTCGTCGACACTTATGTCGGTACCTCTTTCCTAAAACCTCACCCTTCAATAAAATCCATAGACATATCAAATAGAAGAGGGTAGATAAGCTCAACCAAAGGAAAGACAGAAATTAAAACCAAAGAAAAAAGACTTCTGTAAAACAAAGAGAAGAATTTTTCCCAGCGTCGACAGGTGGCGACTCTGCTGGGGATTAAAAAGGGCTTAAGTCGCGTTCAATCCTTTTAATTTTCATTTTGCACATGCATCTTGTGTGAATGATCCTTGTGTGTGATAATTGTCTCGATCTTTAAGCATTTTGTATTAGTACCTCGCATAATATATTAGTTCTTCGCACAATGTCATCATATTACATACGGTGAGGATGTGAATGTATGATAATGTATGTTGTGTGGTACCTCCATTAGGAGGCAATCCCATCGGTTGTTTATTAATGGACTCCTTTGGGTGTTTCCATTGTGAGGCTCAGGAAAGGCACCACTCAAATCCGTTCCAATTGAAAAATGAATGTTTTCATCAAGTAAATTGTGAAGATTTGGGAACCAATTTCAAATAGCCCGTGAGAGTAACCCTAAGATAGGTCAGCCTCTGATAAACCAAACGCGTGGTAGGCCTCTTTATGCCCTATTTACTCTTCCGCGTATATAAATGGCAATCATTTGAAACTGTCATTTGTATATCCTTTTTATCCTGTCATCAATTAAACTAACCCATTGTGTTACAGGAAAAGATTAAAAAACCATTAAACTAATGCATAGCATATTATGCATCCCTGTCCACCAATATCCATGCTAAACTAGATATCAGTTTTGTGCAGATTGGTCCTAGAACTCGGTTTTGAGCCAAGAAGGCCCGTTCACCACCGTTCAAAATAGCCGAAGGAAGCTCATCGGAACCCATCCCTGTATCTCAAGATGAATTCGAGGAGTTTAAGAAAAAGATGGCCGAGATGATGACCCTGTTAAGAGAACAGTGTAAAGTATCTCAGGAACCTAAGCATAAGAGTTAGACTAAACCCTCTGTGCAAGGAGATATAAAAATACCAAAAAAGGACTGTGATACCCAGATGTCCACACCTATCTCTCCCCTCAATGTTGAAGTATCCAAGGAGGCCCTGATCCAGAAGACGATATGGGAAATTATAGATCTCTGGGAGGATGAAGAAACTGGAGATATCAGGAGGAAGGTTATGTTGGGTTTGTACGAAATTGTGACGCAATCAAATTGCAAAAATTAGCGGAAGCATGGTATATCAGAGTTTAAAAAATTTCTACAAAACCATTACCCAGATCATCCTTTATGCAAATTATTAATTTAAAACGATAAATAAGAAGTTATGGAATCATACCCTTGTAGAACGAAGCTTCTACAGGTACGAGTTCAACTCCTTGTTCTTCGTGATCTCCTTGAATTTCTGGGTTAGATTCCTTCCTTTGATCAACATTAGCCACCCAAGTATTTGGCTAAACCTTAGTTTTCTATCCTCTATAGAAAAGGAGTACTCTCCAACAATTGGAATTTCATCAACTGATATCTATTATAAGACTCCTCTTATATAGATATTGGTCAACCCTTCTAATCCTATTAGACATGGGATTTTATTTAATTAATTAAACTCCTTTAATTAATTTAGGCTTCCCACCACATTGGGAATAATTAATTAAATTACTTAATTAATTTGTCTCCTAATCTTATTAGGAATAAATGAGAGTACTAATATTAAATTAATTACTAAACCATTTTAGAAATTAAAATAATAATAATTGTAATAGAATTAATAAGACTCCTCTTATTAATTTATATTTAATATTTTCAAAATATTAAATAATAAACATTAAGAAATTTAATTTATGCTATCACCATAGATTAAATTAATTATACTTAATGCATTATTACGATTATGCCATTACCTTCTTAAATAATTATTCTTCCTTTTATGGTGTGACCCTTTAGGTTCTCCATATTAAACCGGTTATGAATAAATCAATTAGAACATTTCTAATCTTATTTAAATAAATAAAACAAACTAATAATCTATTTAAATAAATAATATTTATTCTACAATAGGGATAAGCCTCCCTAGCGATCAACGACTTTCCAGATAATATAGATTCCAACATTAATCATAAAAGAACCTGTGAGTAAATAGTTACCGTACAATTCAATCCTTCCACCATACATTGTCCCAATTAAATATAAGACATGGATTTACTGTCAAGTCTTATTTTATTTAATTATATGTATTTCGATTAGAAAATGCACAATTCCAAATAATGCAAATTAGAAACTCCTTTCTAATTTTATTTCACATTGGCCAAGGATTCCTGGGTTGTCATTTAACGAATCACATAGGACATATCTCCTCTTTTACTAGAGGTGGTAGATTCTTTATTGATTATTCATTATCTCCATATGTAAGTCATTATACCCAAGCATACCCTTTTATATACCCTAAAAGGCTTTAAGGAATAAGTCAAAGTATAATTCATTACATACAAGATACTATGACGATCTCAAGTCCAAGGATCACTTGTACTACTATCACATTAGGAATTCCTATTGGCAGGCGAGTAAAACTCCATTAGGTATTCCATAGCGAGTCAATTCAGTGAGCTTATTCTCCAATAAACACCTACATACTTGCTTTAGTGTCTCCACACAAATAATTATGAGATCAATCATTCTCATCCAATGAGCAAGCAACGTATGTACTAATCTATCCGGATTTACTAATTCCCTTTTAGTAATCCCATGATTAGGAACTATTTTAGTTTTTAAGCTTTCTAAGAATTTAGATCTCATTAGCATGATCAACATCATGATTCTAAAAGCATTGCTTAAAACTATGGGTTATTTACATATTATAAAAACAGCACCATGTAGATAAGTAAATGCCTTTAATAAATGAATATTTTATTAATAAATAAATAAGATTGTTTACAAAGTATGTGCTTTATCATCATACATGATTGGCTTGTATGCACACTACTATCAATCTCCCACTTGCACTAAAGCCAATCGCCATGGTATCTCATACCCATCTTCTCTAAGTGACGATCAAACTGCTGTTATGTTACAGCTTTAGTAAATGGATCTGCAATGTTGTCTTGAGAGTCTATACGCTCCAAGGTGACGTCTCCTCTTTCAATGATCTCCCTGATCAAGTGAAATTGCCGCAACACGTGTTTAGATTTCTGATGAGACCTGGGTTCCTTAGCCTGTGCAACTGCTCCTGTGTTGTCATAGTAAACGGGAACTGCTTCTCCAATGCTAGGAACCACACCAAGTTCAGTTATGAACTTCTTCATCCAAACAGCTTCCTTTGCAGCTTCACTTGCAGCTATATACTCTGCCTCTGTCACTGAATCAGCAACTGTTTGCTTCTTGGAACTCTTCCAACTCACTGCGCCTCCGTTCAAGGTAAAAACATACCCCGAAATAGATTTACTGTCATCTTGTTCCATTTGAAAATTTGAGTCTGTGAAGCCCTCGAGTTATAATTCAGACCCACCGTAAACAAGAAAAATATCCTTAGTCCTTCTCAAGTATTTTAGGATATTCTTCACTGCCTTCCAGTGCTCTTCTCCTTGATTCGACTGGTATCTGCTCATTATACTAAGTGCATGAGCAACATCCGGTCTAGTACATATCATACCGTATATGATAGATCCTATTGCAGAAGCATAAGGGATCTTACTCATACGGTCTCTCTCCTCAGGTGTCTTTGGGGCCTGTTTCTTGGAGAGATTTATTCAGTGGCTCATCGGCATGAGACCTTTTTTGGAATCTTCCATTCTAAACCTCTTTAGCATTGCATCAATGTACGTTCCTTGGGATAAACCAAGCATCCTTTTAGATCTATCTCTATAGATCTTTATCCCCAAAATTTAGAATGCTTCTCCCAAGTCCTTCATGGAGAAGTGTTTAGATAACCAGATTTTAATCGATTATAGCATATGAATGTCATTCCCTATCAGTAATATATCATCAACATATAATACAAGGAATGAAACTGCGCTCCTACTAACCTTCTTGTACACATATGGTTCATCGTCATTTTTGATAAAATCAAACTCTTTGATTGTCTCATCAAAACGAATGTTCCATCTACGAGAAGCTTGCTTCAATCCATAAATGGATCGTTACAGCTTACAGACTTGATTTGTTCCAACCTTTGAAATAAATTCCTCTGGCTGTGTCATATACACATCCTCCTCAAGTTTCCCATTGAGGAAGGCCGTTTTCACGTCCATCTGCCAGATCTCATAGTCGTTATAAGCTGCAATCGCAAGCAAAATTCGAATGGACTTGAGCATAGCTACTGGTGAAAAGGTTTCATCATAGTCAACTCCTTGTCTTTGTTTGAAACCTTTTGCAACCAGTCGGGCCTTATAGGTCTCTACCTTACTGTCCGCTCCAGTCTTTCTTTTATAGACCCATTTACACCCAATAGGCTTAATGCCTTCAGGTGGTGAAACCAAAGTCCATACTTTATTTTCATACATGGAGTCCATTTCAGATTTCATGGCTTCAAGCCATTTCCCTGAGTCTTTATTACTCATAGCCTATTCGTAATTCAGTGGATCATCATCATTCATGATGTGTACCTCATCGTCATCCTCTATAATGAATCCATACCTCTCAGGTATCTTCGGTACTCTTCTAGATTTACGAACAGGGTGTAGTATAGTAGGTTCTTCTACTTGGTCAGGTACCTGACTTTGATCCGTGATAATTTGTGATTCTTGAACTTCTTCAAGATATATCTTACTCCCATTGACCCCTTCATGGATAAACTCCTTTTACAAGAAGGCAGCATGTTCCGCAACAAACACTTTTTGATCTGTTGGATGATAGAAATAATACCCTAAAGTTTCTTTAGGGTATCCCACAAATCTACACTTATCGGATTTAGTCTGTAGCTTATCATTCTCAAACTTTTTGACATAAGCTGGGCAATCCCAAGTCTTAACATGGTTAAGATTTGGTTTCCTCCCCTTCCACATCTCATATGGAGTCTTTGGGGCAGATTTGGTAGGTACCTTGTTAAGTAGGTATGCAGCCGTTTCTAGGGCATATCCCCAGAAAGAAATTGGAAGGTCGGTAAAACTCATCATGGATCGAACCATGTCCAACAGTGTTCGATTTCTCCTTTCAGATGCTCTATTTAACTGTGGTGTACCTGGAGGAGTCCATTGTGAGATTATACCATTTTCTTTGAGACAATTGAGAAACTCACCGCTTAAGTATTCTCCACCTCGATCTGATCGAAGTATCTTTATACTCTTGCCCGTTTGTTTCTCTACTTCACTTCTGAACTCTTTGAACTTTTCAAATGATTCTGACTTGTATTTCATTAAATACACATATCCAAATCTTGAGTGATCATCAGTGAAAGTAATAAAATAAGAATACCCACCCCGTGCACTTGTTGTCATAGGTCCACAAACTTCTGTGTGAATCAATGGCAACAACTCTGTAACTCTTTCTCCTTTTCCACTAAAAGGAGATTTAGTCATTTTACCCATGAGACAAGATTCACAAGTTGGATATGATTCATAATCAGATAACTCAAGGAGCCCATCTTTATGCAACTTGGATAATCTTGTTTCATTGATATGACCGAGTCTACAGTGCCACATGTAGGTATAATTAATATCATCTCTTTTCCTTTTCTTAGTTTGTTCAATTTGAAAAATATTTTCTTGTAAGTCAAGTGTATAAAGTCTATTTTGCAAATTTCCAACACCATATAAAACATCGTCTTTATAAATAGAACAACTATTGTTCTTTATAACAACGTTAAATCCTTCCATATCCAATACAGAAATTGAAATAATATTTTTAATAATATTTGGAATATAATAACAATTATTAAGATAAATGGACTTGCCCGAAGGCATTGCTAAATAATAAGTTCCTACAGCTAATGCAGCAACCTTTGCTCCATTCCCCACTCGTAGGATCACCTCATCATTGTTCAGCTTTCTACTTCTGACCAGTCCCTTCACATTATTACATATGTGAGAACCACAGCCGGTATCCAATACCCAAGTAGAATTTTGACTTTCTGAAAAATTAATTTCAATCATGAACAAACCTTGATTGGAAGTCGAAGCTTCTCCAAGCTTCTTCTTTGCCAGAAACTTCTTGCGGTTCCTCTTCCAATGACCCAGCTTGTTGCAATGGTAGCACATTCCTTTGCTAGCTAGATCAGATTTCTTTTGTTCCTTTATGTTCACTTTGCCCTTGGTCATCCGAGATCGGAAGAGCTCCTTAGATATCTCATATCTAGCAGTCCTACTTTGTTCACCATACAACTCCTTGAGGTGAATCAATATAGTAGGAGCATCCATGTTTTCGTGCTGACGCTGAAGCTCGTTATTCATGGATGCGAGCATGATGCATTGAGCCACAGATGCATCATCTTGCCACTTTACAATGGTGGCAATCTCTTCCTCAGAGGCTGTTTCTGGAACAGTTCCAGGGACAGGTGAGTTTAGGACATAAGAAATCTTTTCAGCATGTGAGAACTATTCTCAGATTTCTTAGCCAGTCCGTATAATTCGGCCCGGTAAGCTTATTAGCATCAAGTATGCTTCGCAGTGAAATTAGTGATTTTGACATTTTTAAAATTCTAGCATGTGAAAAACAACATTTTAGCAAACATTCATTTTATTAATTTTGCATACCAAAATAAATTTAGGTCTTTATTTTAAATTGGTATCTCCCACTATTTTTATCAAACTATATTACCCTCACTTATATAGTTCGGCAACATCTAATTAAAGATTTGCTAGTGAGAATAAGGATCCCATTTTAAATGTATATAACCTTGTGGATAGCACAACAAGCGATATACAAATAAATAGGTAGACAACTCTTGTCAATTACATCACTATATAACTCCTTTTATTTTGCCTCTTAAATCATAATGGTCAAGTGTGTGCACATCCGAACTAAAATGATTTAAGTTAAGTCCAGCCTAGCACTTCCATAAATTCAAAAAAGAAAAATGTTCGTCCTTATGGATAGCACAACAAGACTAGATCGTTCAATTTTCTTGATAAGCATCAAATGTGATTAATTAACATCTTAAATACACAATACTCGCCTTGTGGATAGCACAACAAGCTCATATTAAATATTTAATACTCTATTAATTTATCATGCTAGAAGGCGACGTTCGATATTCCAAATATCATTTGAACGCTTCGGACTTAATATTATTTTTTTGAGGGGTTTGTTATTATTTGTCTCATCTTGTTTAGCGCACATGCACATATATATATAAAATACGCGTCATTTTATTAAACATGCGAAGCATGTTTGCATAAAATATGATATATATAATATTTAGCATGCAATATAGAATATTATATTCTACCCGGATTGATTATGAACTTTTATTCTAGTTTGGTTCACTAGAGCCACCAAGTGAACCAAAAGGTCAAACCTAGGAGTGCAAGAATTTAAATTTAAATATAACTATTACATTTAAACCCGGGCTCCATACAAACGGGTCTTTATGCGCTCCTTGCTCCTTGGTCTCCAATTTCTTCAAGATAATTCTAACTATTTCTATTACATTAAACTATTTAATTTAAATAGAAACATTAATCAGCAGTCAAGGGGAAGTACATAGGAGGGAGATAGAATTTTACATCAAGAATTTTTTTTTAGAAAAGACGAGGTACACAGACCCCATTTAATAAAACCCATTCATTCAAGCATTCAACTAAAATAAAATCCAATCACATTGGTCAAATAGTCCATAATCAATCCCCATTTATTATCATACATATCACCATATATATCAATAAATAAATATTCATCTCATGAATTAAAAGATTCCATATATATATGAGTATCATTTAATGGGCAATTTTAAATTGCATGAAATCCAATTTCAAGATTAAAATAAACTCTTTATTTTAATTATAAAATTATTTAGAATATAATATATAAATATATCATATATATATAATATAAATTCACATTTATTTTTTAAAAAGAAGTCACCTTCTTTTATTAAAATAGTCCTGCAGGTTTATTAAAAGAGTCCTTTCCTGATGGGTCATCTTCTTTTTGGAGTAAGAAAGAGACAACACCTTTTCTTTGCAGAATTCAAGATTAGCACCCAAAAAAAAAATTGTGATTAGTCCCAAAAAAATAAAACGACATTTTTTTTTCTTAAAAAAAATAATTTAATACAATAAAATTATGCCCAATAAATTATTTTAAATATATACCCATATGTATGTGAAATCAAAAATAAATTAATAATTGCATAAAGGTTTGACTCTGATGCCACCGTTGGGTTTGTACGAAATCGTGACGCAATCAAATTGCAAAAATTAGCGGAAGCATGATATATCAGAGTTTAAAAAATTTCTACAAAACCATTAGCCGGATCATCCTTTATGCAAATTATTAATTTAAAACGATAAATAAGAAGTTATGGAATCATACCCTTGTAGAATGAAGCTTCCATAGGTACGAGTTCAACTCCTTGTTCTTCGTGATCTCCTTGAATTTCCGGGTTAGATTCCTTCCTTTGATCAACATTAGCCACCCAAGTGTTTGGCTAAACCTTAGTTTTCTATCCTCTATAGAAAAGGAGTACTCTCCAATAATTGGAATTTCATCAACTGATATCTATTATAAGACTCCTCTTATATAGATATTGGTCAACCCTTCTAATCCTATTAGACATGGGATTTCATTTAATTAATTAAACTCCTTTAATTAATTTAGGCTTCCCACCACATTGGGAATAATTAATTAAATTACTTAATTAATTTGTCTCCTAATCTTATTAGGAATAAATGAGAGTACTAATATTAAATTAATTACTAAACCATTTTAGAAATTAAAATAATAATAATTGTAATAAAATTAATAAGACTCCTCTTATTAATTTATATTTAATATTTTCAAAATATTAAATAATAAACATTAAGCAATTTAATTTATTCTATCACCATAGATTAAATTAATTATACTTAATGCATTATTACGATTATGCCATTACCTTCTTAAATAATTATTCTTCCTTTTATGGTGTGACCCTTTAGGTTCTCCATATTAAACCGGTTATGAATAAATCAATTAGAACATTTCTAATCTTATTTAAATAAATAAAACAAACTAATAATCTATTTAAATAAATAATATTTATTCTACAATAGGGATAAGCCTCCCTAGCGATCAACGACTTTCCAGATAATATAGATTCCAACATTAATCATAAAAGAACCTGTGAGTAAATAGTTACCGTACAATTCAATCCTTCCACCATACATTGTCCCAATTAAATATAAGACATGAATTTACTGTCAAGTCTTATTTTATTTAATTATATGTATTTCGATTAGAAAATGCACAACTCCAAATAATGCAAATTAGAAACTCCTTTCTAATTTTATTTCACATTGGCCAAGGATTCCTGGGTTGTCATTTAACGAATCACATAGGACATATCTCCTCTTTTACTAGAGGTGGTAGATTCTTTATTGATCATTCATTATCTCCATATGTAAGTCATTATACCCAAGCATACCCCTTTTATATATCCTAAAGGGCTTTAAGGAATAAGTCAAAGTATAATTCATTACATACAAGATACTATGACGATCTCAAGTCCAAGGATCACTTGTACTACTATCACATTAGGAATTCCTATTGGCAGGCGAGTAAAACTCCATTAGGTATTCCATAGCGAGTCACGTTCAGTGAACTTATTCTCCAATAAACACCTACATACTTGCTTTAGTGTCTCCACACAAATAATTATGAGATCAATCATTCTCATCCAATGAGCAAGCAACGTATGTACTAATCTATCCGGATTTACTAATTCCCTTTTAGTAATCCCATGATTAGGAACTATTTTAGTTTTTAAGCTTTCTAAGAATTTAGATCTCATTAGCATGATCAACATCATGATTCTAAAAGCATTGCTTAAAACTATGGGTTATTTACATATTATAAAAACAGCACCATGTAGATAATTAAATGCATTTAATAAATGAATATTTTATTAATAAATAAATAAGATTGTTTACAAAGTATATGTTTTATCATCATACATGATTGGCTTGTATGCACACTACTATCAGGTTAGACAGATGGAGGACGCCATCTAGTATGAAAGGGGCAGGATCCCACGGGAGCTTGAATTATTCGGATCTATGTATTTTCCCGAAAGCGAGATACCCTAATAAGTTCCAAATCCCAGAGTTCAAGAAATACAATGGATTAGGGGATCCCTACACTCACATAAAGGTCTACATAGATGAACTGGGAACTTACACCGAGGATGAAAACCTTAGGATGCAACTATTCCAGAAAAGCCTTACCGATGAAGCTCGAACGTGGTACGCTCGAATAAATAACTCCAAAGTTAAAGGTTGGGAAGATTTGGCCCATGCTTTCCTCAACCAATATAACTTCCAATCCCAGATGACAACTGATCGCTACCAGGTTACCAAAGTCAAGAAACAGGGCAATGAGTCATTCAGAGAATATGAACATTGGTGGAGGCGAATGGCGGCCCAAGTTAACCCACCAATGGATGAAGGTGAGATGGTGACAACTTTCATTGACATACAAGAAGCCCTTTCTATGAGAGAGTCCTCGCTGGGTTAGGAAAATCCTTCTCCAAAATGATAAAGCATGGGGAAATGGCAAAAATGGGTTTGAAGTCTGGCAAAATTAAAGATCTCACTGCATTGGAAGCCGTAGCAGAGCACATACAGTCGGGAAACTATACGAGCGCCCCCAAAAGAGCATCGAAAAGGAAGGAAGAAGATGTCTCTTTGATACTGCAAGGGCAATCTACCAATAAGAGCCCTGGTCCTCCTATCCAGAAGCAAAACTCTCATCCTCTGAATTCCTAAAATCCTATAGCATTGAAGGTTGGGGAGAACAAGCGAAGAAGGATATTCACTCCTTTAGGGGACTCTTTAGAGAATATATTAGCACTGTTGATTGCCCAGAAGAAGATCATTGAGCTAGCTCCACCTTCTGATCCAAATAGAAGGCAATTTAATCCCAATAAGAAATGCGCTTACCATTCCAACTCACCGGGGCATGATACTCAGGAATGTTGGACTTTAAAACACAAGATTCAGAACTTGATTGACAACGGGGAGATTATAGTCAAGGCACCAGAGCAGCCGAATGTCAACAACAACCATTTGCCGCAGCATATCGAGGAAGGAATCAACATGATCAGTGCCGAAAGCCGGGAAAACCACAAATACCTGAGGAAGATGGGAGAGGCCCCCTCTACGCATTACCCTGCAATATGGGGATACCATGAAGAGAAGTATGGGGTGGAGCAAGATTTGGCCTCGATTAAAGCACGAGTTGATCAGTTGGCAGAGTTGGTTATATGCCAACATAAGTTGACCTGTCAGCTAATAGACCAAGTCCTACCAAGGACAACCAACACTATACCCTTCCAAGATGTCCCAACCTCAGGAAGCGATCGAATTCGTTGTCAAGAGCAGAACAAATGGCCAAAAAAGATGGCCAGAGAAGCTAGACTTCAGAGCCGACGAAAGTTTGTCGCCAAACAAAAATTCGCCCCTTTGAGGCAGTCCAGGGAGGAAATTCTCTGTACCTTGATCAAGGAAGGGAAGATCATAAAATTTTTGCCACCCCCAGACCCGCGATCGAAGTGTTTCGATCCCTCAAGTTCATGCCTCTACCATTCAAATGCTCCTGGACATGCCATAGAGGAATGTTGGGCCCTGCGTCATTTAATTCAGAATCTGATCGAATCAGGAGAGCTAGAACTAATGAATAAAGCTGAGATCTTCTCTGAGGAAGAGATAATCTACCCTCGAGGACCAAGGAATTTGGAGGGAATGGTAGTTGTTATCCTTTGCATGAAAGGAACCTCTGGCGGACCCATATCCATAAAGGGATTATCTGAGCAGAGAAATAACACGACTCTCGAGATACCGACGCCTAAACCCCTGATGTTGGCTCCTTAGCCGCAACTCCTGATTTTTTACCTGAAGAAGGTACCGTGGAATTACGGAGAAGGTATAAAATTGGCACCCAATTGTACAGCTATTGTACCTAAGGAGAATCCACTTTACCTCCCGGGGCATTTATTGAAATTAGTAACCAAAGTATTGGGGAAAGTGTCAATAGGAAAGATCGCAGAATTCCTCCTTAAGATGGGGCACATCGAAGCAAGGACGGTGAAGCAGTTGGAAGCGGAACCGCATCAAATCTCCATTCTGGATTTAGTATTGGCTTCTGATGACCATCGTCAAATTCTAATCCAAGTATTGGAGGAGGCGCACTTGCCCAAAACCATTGATATTGGGAAATTTTAGCACCTGATCAGCCATGTATTGTACACTAATGTGATATCATTTATTGATGAAGATATACTGGCCGAGGGAACGGGGCATCGTAGGCCATTGCATATCGTTGTTGTATCATCTAGATACGTGACAGGAGGTGTGCTAATCGATGGCGGATCATCCTTGAACATCTGTCCACATGATACTCTAGATAGGATGAAGGTCAATCCAAATCGGATTCGGGAGAGCCATGTAGTGGTATGAGCATTTGACGGATCGAGAAGGGATATAGTTGGGGAAATTAAACTTCTTGTGGAGATCGGCCCTTTCACCTTCAATATACCTTTCCAAATTCTAAAGATCATTACCAGATATAATCTGTTGCTGGGACGACCATGGATCCATATGGCTGGGGATATTCCTTCAACTCTTCATCAACAATTAAAGTATATTGTCAACGGCAATCTGGTCACTGTCAGTGCAGAACCTGATTATCCTATCCACAATCTGGGAGATATGCCCCTGATCAGCATGAAGGAGGGTATTGAGCCTGCCAGTTTTCAATCCTTTGAAGTAAGCAATTCACGATACCACTCGGTGGGTGCGCCAGCATTAACTCCCAGGATATCTCCAGAAGTGATGGCAGTTGGCCAAGAGATGATTTCTAGAGGGCATTAACTAGGCCGAGGATTGGGGAGAAATAGCCAAGGAATCAGGAACCCAATCTATATACCCATGTAGTTGGGAAAGGCTGGATTAGGATACTGCAGTGGATCCAAACATTGTAATCCTCACAAGCACATGCCAGTAAACCATCTGATTTACCTCAAGCCAGATCTTAGTGAAGCCGGATTTAAGGAGCCATTGAAGAAGGTCCCCTTTATTATCTCAAACCTTCTGATCCCTAAAGTCAATCAAGACGGATTTTAGGAAGTTAGGGATGAAAAGCCTCTCAAGGACGCTGCTCGGATGGCCAAAGGTAAGAAGTTTCTGGAGGAACCTTAGTTACAATTTACAGTTTTTGCCTTTCTAAAGAGGACCTGAAGAAGTCTAATGGGGCAGACATGTCGTATGATCAACCCATCCTCCCGGTCCTTAACTGGGGAAGTGTGGACATCCCAAAGGAAGATCCAGGGACCATTTCTGAATCTGTTATGGTCATCATGGAAGATGCCGACAACTCCAACACCGCGTCTATCTCAGCTATTCCCTAGGATCTAGATACTAGTAATTGGACGGTCACCCCTCAGATCATCCGAAAAGGGTAAAACCAAGAAATGATCTGTTGACAAGGAGTTTTACCTTTATCTATATTTATGTCTATTTTATTTTACCTACAACTTGTTATTGCCTGTTGTCATATCAACTGCTGAATCCATTTGTAATTGACAACCGTTTATATATATTTAGCAATCAAGTTTTTTTCTTAGGTTTCCAAATTTGAGTATTTCTAGCCATGTCCATGACTTGCCCAATTTGAGTAATGATTACGATTTCGATATAGAATTAGACTTTAACTTGATGAGAATCGAGCAAGAGGAAGTGGATGATGACGAGGTGCCTAAGGAAATCAAAGCATGGGTCGAAGATAAACCTAAACCCAACCTTGATCAAACGACCACCATAAATATCGGAACCCCCGACAATCTCCAAGAGATATAGATCGGAACAAACCTCCCCACTAACCAAGAAAAAGAACTAATCAAACTCTTAACCCAATTCAAGGATGTTTTTGCCTGGTCTCATGAAGACATGATAGGTCTATCCACCGATATAGTTGGTCCATCGACTACCAATCAAAGAAGGCTTCAAATCGGTCAAGCAAAAATTAAGACGGTTGAAACCCGAATGGAGCCTGAAGGTCAAAGAAGAAATTATCAAACAAATCAAAGCGGGAATCATTATGCTATCAACATACCCTGAGTGGTTATCCAATGTCGTCCCAGTGTCGAAATCTGGTGGAAAGGTTTGAGTATGTGTAGATTATTGAGATCTCAACAAGGCCAGCCTTAAAGATGACTTTCCGGTACAATTCATCCACATGTTAATTGATAATACAGCACAGTTCGAAATATATTCTTTCGCTGATTGCTTTGCCGGATATCATCAGATTATGGTTGCTGAAGAAGATAGGGAAAAGACCGCCTTCATTACCCCCGGGGGAACGTTCTATTATCGAAGACTAGCTTTTGGCCTTACCAATGCTGGTGCTACCTATCAGAGGGCCATGATGACCTTATTTCACGATATGATGCATAAATAGATTAAAGTGTATGTGGATGACATCATCGTGAAGTCCAGAGAGGCCGATGGCCATTGCACACATCTTTGAAAGTTGTTTGAACGACTTTGCAAATTTAATTTGAAGTTAAATCCAGCGAAGTGTGCTTTTAGTATGAAGTCCGGTAAACTCCTGGGATTTCTTGTGAGCAACCGGGGCATTGAGTTGGATCCTACCAAGATCAAAGCCATCAGAATTATGCCCGAGCCAAAGATCGAGAAGGAAATCCGAGGCTTCCTGGAAAGAATAAACTTCATCAGCCGGTTCATATCGCAGTTGACAGCAACTTGTGAACCTATTTTCAAATTGTTAAGAAAGAACGGGAAAATAGAATGAAGACTGCCGGAAAGATTTCCGCACCATCCAGAAGAGGTTGATTGAAAGCACCTATCTTTGGTACCCCCAAGGGATGGAATTCCGTTATTCATATATATCTCAGTCAATTCCAATGTTATGGGTTGCTTACTGGGGAAAAAGGATGATATGGGGAAATAAAGGGAGATTTATTACCTCAGTAAACATTTCAGCTGCGGAGAGCAGAAATACACCTTGATAGAAAGAACCTGATGTACGTTAGCTTGGGCGGCCACAAGGTTACAACATTACCTGCACGGCCATACAACTTATCTCATCTCTAGGATGGATCCCTTGAAATACATCTTTAGCAAGCCGATGTTGAACTGCTGATTATGCAAGTGGAAGTTGATCCTCCAACAGTTCGACATTGTCTATGTGACCCAAAAGTCCATCAAAGGGCAAGGGATTGCAAATCACCTGTCGAACGCACCAGCAGAAGGTTATGAACCTCTGGAAATATATTTCTCGGAGGAAGAAGTGATGACTGTTCAACTGACCAGTAAAGAAGATAAAGGTCAATTATGGAAAATATAATTTGACGGTGCATTAAGCGCTGAAGGCGCAGGAGTCGGGGCAGTTCTGGTATCCATCACAGGAGATCAATACCATGTGGCAACCAAGTTGTGTTTCAATAATTCCAATAATACCGCAGAATACGAAGGATGCATTGTGAGATTAAAACTAGCTCAGTCCCTGGGAGTTAAACGATTGGCGGTGTTCAGAGATTCAGAGCTAGTTAACAGACAGTCCACCGGGGCCTACACCACCAAGGAATTACATCTACTGCCTTACCATTGGCATAATTTTTTTTAAAGATATTGCTTTCATACATATTCCACGGAACCAAAATGATTTCGCTGATGCATTGGCTAGATTAGCTACATTGGTGAACCTGTCAGCAAGGAAGGGAGTGCCTGTCATCACTTTTACTGTACAGAACACATCGTCATATGGAAACAATATAGGGGAGATATCGGATGAGATAGTACCTACTGTACCACCTTGCTATCACCATATTAAAGAATATTTGTGAGATCAATCAACCCCTGAAGGAATGAGTCAGGCCGCGAAGAAGCGAATATAGAAAATGGCCATGAATTTCTACCTAAGTGGAGATGCTCTCTACAAGAGAGACCCAGGTGTAGGCCTTCTGAGATGTCTAGACTGAGATCAAGCCCATCGACTTATGAATGAAGTATATGGTGGGGTATGCGGAGCACATATGAGTGGAGCCCTGCTTGCCAAGAAAATTCTGAAGACGAGACATTACTAGATATCCCTCAAAGCGGATTGCGATGATCATGTCAAGCGTTGTTATCAATGCCAGATCCATGCCAACATTATTCATGCACCCCCAAATCAACTACATTGCATGACATCACCATGACCTTTTTTCATGTGTGGAATGGACGTGACAGGATCAGTTGAGCCTAAAGCCAGTAACGGTCATCGATTTATCTTCACTATGATCGACTACTTTACCAAGTGGGTTGAAGCAGCTTCCTTCCCCAAGGTCACTAAGGAGGTCATCGTTGGTTTCATTAGAAACAACGCCATTTATCAGTATAGACAACCCGAGGTTATCATATCGGACAACGCGAACAATCTGAATAACGAGATGATGAGGGAACTGTGCAGTAAGTTCAATATCAAACACCTCAATTCGGTTATTTATCGTCCGAAAATGAATGGCGTGGTGGAAGCTGCTAACAAGAACATCAAGAAGATAATGATGAAGATGTCGACAAATCATAGGGGATGGCCTGATCTGTTGCCGTTAACCCTACTTGCATACCGATCGTCGACCTGAACCTTGACTGGGGCAGTACCTTACTCGTTAGTCTATGGTATGAAGGCCGTACTTCCTGTCGAAGTGGAGATGGAATCATTAAGAGTGATGCTGGATGCCCAGATAGAGGAAAACCAATGGATACAAGATCGATACGATCAGTTATCCTTGATAGATGAAAGGAGGGCTGCTGTCATCTTTCACGGACAACTATATCAGCAGCGAATGTCTCGATCTTATAACAAGAAAGTGCGACCTCGAGAATTTAAAGAGCATGATTTGGTATTAAAGAAGATCATTCCAGGCTAGGATGCACTTACAGGAAAATTTTCCCCAAATTAGGAAGGACCCATTATTGTCAAAGCAATACTATCGGGCGGATCCTTGAAATTGGAGTGGATGGACGGTGAGGAATTCCCATAATTGATCAATTCCGATTCGGTGAAAAGGTATTATGTTTGAGACCCCTTTCATTTCAAATTGGAATACTTTGTCTTGATAAAAAGAAAAGAAAAAAAAAGAAAAAAAGAAAAAAAAGAAAAAAAGAAAAAAAGAAAAAAAGAAAAAAGAAAAAATATCAAGTATAGTTTTCAAGTTTGAGCCTGAACTACAAAAGACCTGATCTCCCATCTATGGGAGTACGTAGGCAGCCATCTATGGTGCGGTCTAACCCTTAAAAAAATTAAAACCCCATCAAATCAAACAAAAAATCAAAATCCTATCAAACCAAACTTAAACCCAAAAAAACCATTTTCAACTATTCAGGCCAAGCCTGAACTATGAAAGACCTGATCTCCCTTCTATGGGAGTACATAGGCAACCATTTATGGTGCGGTCTAACCTTTGAAAGAATCCAAACACTTTCACCTGATAACAAAAATCCTAACCTATACAGAAACCGAAATATAACACAAACCCGCCCAATCGACGGCTCATGCGGAGAGGACCTAGAGACGTCTCAGCATCACCCTGCCGAATCTGGCGCAAGTATGACAAGACTAATTCTATGTCGACATAATAAACCATGAAGCAAGAATGGTAACAGTGTACAAGGTTAGACATGCTCAAACAAGGGAAGTGAGCTGCACTTGTTTCTTTTTGTATATACAACTGTTTATAATGGAAAAGTTTATTCTAACCTATGATAAGAGATATTAACAATGTCTGTACAGGAAAATAAAACAAGGCTATAAATCGGCGGTGAGACGAGCCAATATAGCCAAATATCCAGCAGTCTCTGCAGTCTAAGGAGCATCTCTGAGCTCATGCTCCAGTATCTCGACACATCTCAGCATCTCTGATGCCATGCGATAAACCTCCTTCTAACTCTGCACTACGCCCTGTACGTGACCAATGAGTCCATCTGCGAAAGTTTGGGATGTATCTCTATCTATGAGGGCCTAGTCTCTCGAAGCAAGTGCTGCATCTCTCTCAGCGATAGCAGCATCTCGACCAGCTACGGTGGTCAACATCAGAGCCCGAGCCTGATCCCTCTCAAAGGTCACCAGGTGAAGCTGTTTGTCCATCGCCTCCATGGAAACAGAGGCCAAACGCGGAACAGTTCTAACAAGAGAAGCTGTCAACTCTGCAAATAGAGCATCCTCAGTCGGAGATATAGGATCCTCCATGGGCTCCTCAGTGTCAATAGACCCACCATCATCCACGGATAAAGATCCTGTATCAACCTGATCCGCAAGGTCTGGTGCCAAATTCGACTCTAACCTAGCTGAGTACTTTGCAGATGGGCCCGGATGGCAGTCTCTAAACTCTGCTGTCTGTCGATGGGACCAGAATCCATAAACCCGAGCTATATCAGCCTTGGTAACAGAGCATATAAGGAAGCGATAATCCTCGGTCCCCTCAAATACATGGACCTCCTGGTACTGATCAAACTGGCCCATCACCGCCAGAGGATGATAGGTCGTCAACCGCCTCAAACCAGCTAACGGGAGGAAATCCAGGTCAGCTACATGGGTGGTGAAACTCAGAAAGGAGCAGTAACCAGAATATATAACTATAGCAAAAGGCTCCTCCATGGCACCTAGAAATGAAGTCCATGACACCCCATCGATGCAGGAAGCCGGGCGGTATGAATAAACATACGACAAGCCATGTCCAAAGGAGAACCCATGACGAAGCCGACCGATTGGTCTGAGATGCGTCATGAACCAAATATATATGAGCACGGGGCTACCTCTAAACTCCTGATCCCCAACAGTACGGCAGATAGAAGCTGATATCAATGTCTCTACCAAGATAAGTGGAAGTATGGTGAAGTCATCTCTAAGAGCCCTAACAGCCATCGACATCACCACATCGAGATGGTCAGCATAGAATGGCATATATAGATATGCTACGAGGCACATGACTAGGGCGTCCACTAGGGCAGTAAGGCATCTCTCCTTTGAAATGGCAAAATCTCAATGATAGACGGCGAAGCTGTCAGCGGATCCAAAGTGACTTATCATGAAGTGATAGTAATGTGCATATAAGCCAATCATGTATGATGATAAAGCACATACTTTGTAAACAATCTTATTTATTTATTAATAAAAATATTCATTTGTTAAATGCATTTAATTATCTATATGATGTTATTTTTATAATATATAAATAACCCATAGTTTTAAGTAATGCTTTTAGAATCATGATGTTGATCATGCTAATGAAATCTAAATTATTAAAGAGCTTAAAACTAAAATAGTTCCAAATCGTTGGATTACTAAAAAGGGGATTAGTATATCCGGATAGATTGGTACATATGTTGCTTGCTCATTGGATGAGGATGATTGATCTCATGATCATTTATGTGGAGACACTAAAGCAAGTATGTAGATGCTTATTGGATAATAAGTTCACTGAACGTGACTCGCTATGGAATACCTAATGAAGTTTTACTTGCTTATCAATAGGAATTTCTAATGTGATAGTAGTACAAGTGATCCTTGGACTTGAGATCATCATAGTATCTTGTATGTAATGAATTATACTTTGACTTATTCCTTAAGACTCATAGGGTATAATAAGTTATATATGGAGATAATGAATGGTCAATAAAGAATCTACCACTTCTAGTAAAAGAAGAGATATGTCCTATGTGATTCGTTAAATGACAACCTAGTAGTCCTTGGCCAAGGCAGAATGAAATTAGAAAGGAATTTCTAATTTGTATTATTTGGAGTTGTGTATTTTCTAATCGAAATACATATAATTAAATAAAATAAGACTTGACAGTAATTCAATATCTTATATTTAATTGGGACATTGTATGGTGAAAGGATTGAATTGTACGGTAACTATTTACTCACAGGTTCTTTTATGATTAATGTTGAAATATTTTATATTTAATTGGGACATCGTTGATCACTAGGGAGCTTATCCCTATTTTAGAATAAATATTATTTAAATAGATTATTAGTTTAATATATTTATTTAAATAAGATTAAAATTGTTCTAATTGATTTATTCACAACCGGTTTAATATGAAGAACCTAAAGGGTCACACAATAAAAGGAAGAATAATTATTTAAGAAGATAATGACATAATCGTAATAATGCATTAAGTGTAATTAATTTAATCTATGGTGATAGAATAAATTAAATAGCTTCACGTTTATTATTTAATATTTTAGAAATATTAAATATAAATTAATAAGAGGAGTTATATTAATATTATTACACTTATTATTATTTTAAGTTCTGAAGGAGTTTAGGAATTAATTTAATATTAGTACTCTCATTTATTCCTAATAAGATTAGGAGACAAATTAATTAAATAAATTTAATTAATTATTCCCAATGTGGTGGGAAGCCTAAATTAATTAAAGGAGTTTAATTAATTAAATGAAATCCCATGTCTAATAGGATTAGAAGGGTAGACCAATATCTATATAAGAGAAGTCTCATAATAGATATCAGTTGATGCAATTCCAATTGTTGGAGATCCTTTTCTATAGAGGATAGAAAACTAGGGTTTAACCAACCACCCATCTTCTTGAATAATTTCTTTTCCTTGGTGGATCACCTCTAGAGGCCAAACACTTGGGTGGCTAACGTTCATAAAATGAAGGAATCCACCTCGGATATTCAAAGAGATCGCGACGAACAAGGAGTTGAACTTGTACCTGTGGAAGCTTCGTTCTACAAAGGTATGATTTCATAACTTCTTATTTATCGTTTTAAATTAATAATTTGCATAAAGGATGATCCGGGTAATGGTTTGTAGAAATTTTTTTAAACTCTGATATATCTTACTTTCGCTTATTTTGCAATTTAATTGCGTCACGATTTCATACAAACCCAATAGTGGCATCAGAGCCAAACCTTGATGCAATTATTAACTGTTTTGATTCTATATATGTATGGGTATGTATTTAGAATAATTTATTGGGCATAATTAATTGTATAAAATTATTATTTTTATCACGAAAGCTTCTGATAAGTGGTTTTATGACCACTTATTCGAATAATAACCAGCTTGTTTCGTTGCTTAAACTCGAGTATTCCTGTGCTTTTAATGTTTTTCCTTTGTTTTGCATTATTCATGTTTATGAACTCTCCGAGTGCAATTTGAACTAAAAAGGACAACAGATGCCAAAAAGGGGCAACGCACAACAGAAGGCTTAAGACATGATGACATGATAGGGCAGATGAGTGTTGTGTGCAATGTGCAAGTGTACAAGGAAAGAGAAACCAAGTGCAGCAGCAGAAAGAAGCCTTACACCAGCAACATTGCAGGTGCCGCGCGATCGCGCCAGCATAACAAAACCAACCCGCGAGCCCGTGTCGATCCCCAGAGCTAGAGCCTCAACTTCAGCAGCCGCGCAGCAGCGTGGCCGCGCCAGGAACAAGGCATTATGGCGCGCGGCCGCGCCAGTCTAATTTTTGACCAGGCTTTGACTTTCACTTAGTAGATCGGCAAAGGCATATGATATAAGGGGTGTGAGCCTCATTTGTTTGACATCATCTCCATTAGGGAGTAATATTTGACCCTAAGCCCTAGTTTCTCTTTTCCTTCTCTTTCAATTCCTTGTCTAGATTAGGAGTAAATTAGTGTTAAATTAGGGTTTAGATAGTTAGTTAGATTCTAGGGTTAGATTAGAGAAGAAGATTGAAGCAAGAGATTTACATTGAAGATCCACACTTGGAGAAAGAACAAAGATTTGCATTTTCTATCTCTTAACTCTCCTTGTATTCAATTTATATTCGAATAATGTATAATCTACTTGTGGATGATATAATTGAGTTGTCTATGACTTAAACTATATTTTGGGGTTTCAATGGAACCTAATGAGTAGTCTATATTGATATTCCTTCCATGTTAGTTCTTATTTGATTGTTATGTTATTGTTTATTGCGTTATA
The DNA here is from genome assembly GCA_020205555.1 of Panax stipuleanatus. Taxonomy (NCBI): domain Eukaryota; kingdom Viridiplantae; phylum Streptophyta; class Magnoliopsida; order Apiales; family Araliaceae; genus Panax; species Panax stipuleanatus. Next base: position 86,978,473 of record CM035116.1, read on the forward strand.
TGCTTGCATTGCTTAACTGTGTCATGACCAATTACTGTGATAACCTATGTGGGATTGAAAGACGAAGTGTAGATTTAGATCTAATCGCGGTAGCGGGCGATTGTATGTTCACATGACATTGGACGTATGATTTGCACTTAGGATAGACATATACCGCAGCGCCGCTCGTAGTCAATAGAGAACTTGATCTTAAACCCTATTTATTTGTAAACACCATAGACATAAAGGGGTTTAGATAATGTGGGTGTTCACGTGCGTTCTATCCTCTGTGGATTGCACGTGATATGGAGTAGGTGCATCGAAAGATGGCCTTCTCTCACGTTCGTGTTCTAGGCTAGCAACTGTAATGATTAATTTGACCTAATTGGAAGTGAATCGACTTAGACGAATCATTAGGGGAAATTGGAATCTCATGTCTTTATTATCTAATTCGACTCTAGGATTAATTAGTTTAAGTTTACTTCCTAGCCTAATTTAATTTAGTTTATATTCAATCTCTTTACCGCTCGTTTAATTAAGACTGAAATGATTACGAGCTAGTGCTTGGCGATCTTTTATCTGTTAATTCTCCGTGGGAACGATATCTGTACTTTCACTTTATTATTTATTGACCGCGTATACTTGCGCGTTAATTGTCGTCATATAAATCGGACAACAAGTTTTTGGTGCCGTTGTCGGAGAATTAATTGGATAACTGTTTGCCAACATTAATTTAAATAAAATTAGTCTTACTTTAAACATTTTATTTTTGTTTTAATTCTCTACATATATTCTCTTTTCAGGTACAATGGACTCAAATTTCTATCCATGGAACTACACAAGTCAAGAGCAACTAAGGGAAGTAGGGAATGATGGCGTCGACCCAATTGCTTCACTTTCAGTACAGTTGCAGGTTCTCTCGAGGAAGTTGGATACTGTTTTAACTTAACAGAGTCGAGAGACAGCAATAACTTATGACTACGGTGCTGGGAGCTACACGAGCCATCAGGAGCCTATCAGTTATGGGCAAGAGCAGTATGGGGGTGAGTACTCATACAATGAGCCTTATCCCAATTATCAGCAGGATTGGGGGTATCACCCAGAGCCTTCAGGAAGCTATTATCAAGACCACTACTGCGAGCCAAGTCCAATGTACGCACCAGAATGCACCTTCCAGACTCCAGCTTATGAGCCTCAATATATAGATTTTGAGGATAACACAGAAAAATCAAGCTTAGAGGAAGGAGGTGACATAGCATCATTAAGAGATACCTTAATTAATCAATCACAGTCAATTGAGAATCTTCAGTATTGGGAAAATCAGATTAGTATGCCGTTGATGAAAGAGGAGTTGATTGAGCAAGGGATACAGACTCAGAATCATAAGAATCAACTATCTCAAGTAGTGGATGCCATGAGCAAAGGGCCTCAGAATTCCAGGGAGATTCAGTACATGGATTCTGAGGATGAAGCAGAAAAGGAGATCTTGATTGAGCGAGAGGAGTCGATTGAGGATCTTCAGACTTGGTTTGAGTAAATTAGCACAGCTTTAAGGAATGAGGAGGTGATTGAGGAAGGAACCGAAGCTCAAGATCTTCAAAGTCCAATGCCTCAGATGACTGAAGCCGTGAGTAATGATCCCCAGGATACTTGGTGCTATGAAATGGATGCAAAAATTGATAGAGATCCCGAAGTGCACTTGGAACTGGATGAGCAAAAGGCAATGGACATAGAGGAGACAATTGGGGATGTGGAAAAGTATGAACCAACCGTGATAATACCCCAAGAGCCTTCTCAGCCTAAGTGGAACAAGCCAGTGAAGTTTGCACACCCTTGCCCCCTTGGTAGCCACATCACAGAGACGTATCTCAATGACACGAGAGATTTCGTAGTCTCGACACCATGGTGGTCAGCAGAAGAGAGAATAGAAAAAGAGTCTGTTGTGTGTTCTAGGCCTCCATACCCCTATCTTGTCACATACACAACGGAACCATTGCCTAGCTCCCCTACCTTCCGTACGGGGAGTTCTTGTTCATATCATATGCTAGGTAGTTTAATTCCGAGTCCTCCTCTATTGGGAACCCTCCAAAAGCACACTACAGTTCTGATGGATGGAGGGGTTCTCAAATATCATCGGGGGGTCGGAAAGCAGTGGTCAGACACAGTCCAGCTAGAGGACTATAAATCAAGCGCTCGATGGGAGGCACCCCATCATATCTCTCTCTTTATCTCCTTGTTTAATTCTCCATTACCTACTTTCTATCATACTTTCCTCCCCCATGTTTAATTCTTCTTAGTTTAACTTAGTTAAAATTTTTGAATGCTCGTAGAATTAGGAGTTCCATGCCTACATTTTTTGACTTAGGCATTAGTGCATATCTTTTTGGGACTATGAAGCTTATGGCACATATTTTGATACACTGGCACATTGCGTTTACGCACTTAGAGATTTTTTTTTTGGGAATTTAAATGCATATATCTTTCCATGTTTAATTCTCTTAATGTAAATAGTTACTATATACTTTTGATAGTTAAGAGGGCTTAATAAAGATGTTCTGCTTTCTCTCAAGTTAATGTTGCTAGAAAGAATGCAAAGCTCAAAGCCAGCCTCATTGCCTAACAAATGCTGCAGAAAACCAAATCTGGCAAGCCGCTCGGTCGCGCCAGGATATGCTTGCTGGGGTGCGTGGCCGCGCCTCTCACAAACTGGGCATGACTTATGGAAATGCCAAATTTTGGGGGCACCACTTCATGTAATTTATCAGCAGTAGCTAAGCCTCAGTCTCTCTAATCCCAAACCCTCTAGTTCCTTCAACCAATCCACCCATCACTCCCATTCTCTCAACCTGATCAATTGAGACAGTGAGTGGGGATTCGAGGGCATTGTAAGATTTTTGAATTGTTTAGGTTCTTTGAGTACAGTATTGGATTGCATCCTCAAATGGCATCCAAGAGGAGTAAGAGGGAGTCTACATCAGAAGCCGAATAGGGGAGTTCTTTCTTTTTACCTTTACCATCAATGAGGACATTGAACATTTTAAGTTTGGGGGTATTAGTTTCGTTTTTGCATGTAGTTAGTTCATTTCATGTTGTGTTAGTTCATTTAGTGCATGTAGATTGTATTTTGTTAAAATTTGTCAAAATTTTAAAATTTTTACATTCTATTTTGCATTCTATGTTAGAGCATACTGCATGAATCCAGTTTCAGTTGGTTAGTTATGTATTTGGCTTGTGAAGAATTGAATTACTTGATTTTTGAACTGATTTGAGAATTGAGCTTGATTATATCATATATGTAAATCCTTATCTGTCAGATATTGATGTCGCCGGTTAGCACGATAGAGTAACCATCATGATATGTTTAGTTTAAATGTTCACATACTTATCTTCTGGTGGGAAATCTGTGTTTTAATAAAAGAGTTCAGTGATCATGTGACAATAACTAGACTGTTAAAAGCTTTAAGTTTGTGGGAAAACAGGGGGTATACATGCTATGTGGGGAGATAGAGTGTAAGACGCACTCCCCTATGAAAAAGAAAAGAAAAATAAAAGAAAAAGATTTAGAAAAAGGAAAAAAATAGAATAAGCACTTCGGCTACGCCGAGTTCTGTGGCCTTTGATATTCGAGTAAGTAAGCCCTCGGGGTGTCTCTACACCTAGCGCCCTAAGATCGCCTGGTCTGGGAGTCGTTGGTCGAAAGCTCGCTACATGGATATCATTGAAAAGCCTAAGAGGACTAGGCATTGCACAGTCGAGTGTGTACACGGAAAAGTGCGAATACGCCCTCGTGAGAAATAAAAGCTTAATAAAAACCCCCCTGTTGACTCTTAACTCTAGTAATGCATGGTCTTGGTTAGAACCTATATGATTTACTGCTTTACTTAAATTAAAACTTGTTTTTTCCCTAAGAAGCATAGTATGTGATATATTTGTTTAAAGCATGTTTAATGGTTGCCAGACACACAACGCACAATACATCAGTGCTGACAATTTTGGATTTGCAAGAATATGCTTATGGTCTTGTCTTGGGTATCTTATCTGTTTGATTATCTTGTGGTTTTTCTAAGGCATTGCTTTGAAGTTCAATACTGACTGGAACCTATATTTGCATTCATGATAGCGTAGGTTGCATACATTGTAAATATTGCATTGCATCTTGTGTTTAGTTTTATTTTGGTTGCTTGGGGGCAAGCAACGTTTAAGTTTGGGGGTATTTGATAAGTGGTTTTATGACCACTTATTCGGATAGTAACCAGCTTGTTTCGTTGCTTAAACTCGAGTATTCCTGTGTTTTTAATATGTTTTTCCTTTGTTTTGCATTATTCATGTTTAGGAACTCTCCGAGTGCAATTTGAACTAAAAAGGACAAAAGATGCCAAAAAGGGGTAACGCACGGCAGAAGGCTTAATGCATGATGACATGATAGGGCAGATGAGTGTTGTGTGCAATGTGCAAGTGTACAAGGAAAGAGAAACCAAGTGCAGCAGTAGAAAGAAGCCTTACACCAGCAACATTGTAGGTGCCGCGCGGTCGCGCCAGCATAACAAAGCCAGCCCGTGCGCCCGTGTCGATCCCCAGAGCTAGAGCCTTAACTTCAGCAGCCGCGCAGCTGCGCCAGGAACAAGGCATTATGGCGCGCGGCCGCGCCAGTCTAATTTTCGGCCAGGCTTTGACTTTCACTTAGTAGATCGGCAAAGGCATATGATATAAAGGGTGTGAGCCTCATTTATTTGACATCATCTCCATTAGGGAGTAATATTTGACCCTAAGCCCTAGTTTCTCTTTTCCTTATCTTTCAATTCCTTGTCTAGATTAGGAGTAGATTAGTGTTAGATTAGGGTTTAGATAGTTAGTTAGATTTTAGGGTTAGATTAGAAAAGAAGATTGAAGCAAGAGATTTACATTGAAGATCCACACTTGGAGAAAGAACAAAGATTTGCATTTTCTATCTCTTAACTCTCCTTGTATTCAATTTGTATTCGGATAATGTATAATCTACTTGTGGATGATATAATTAAGTTGTCTATGACTTAAACTATATTTTGGGGTTTCAATGGAACCTAATGAGTAGTCTATATTGATATTCCTTCCATGTTGGTTCTTATTTGATTGTTATGTGATTGTCTATTGCGATATATGCTTGCATTGCTTAATTAAGTCATGACCAATTATTGTGATAACCTATGTGGGATTGAAAGATGAAGTGTAAGTTTATATCTAATAGTGGTAGCGGGCGATTGTACGTTCACATGACGTTGGACGTATGATTTGTGCTTAGGATAGACATATACCGAAGCGGCCCTCGTAGTCAATAGAGAACTTGATCTTAAACCCTATTTATTTGTAAACACCATAGACATATAGGGGTTTAGATAATGTAGGGTGTTCACGTGCGTTCTATCCTCTGTGGATTGCACGTGATATGGAGTAGGTGCATCGAAAGATGGCCTTCTCTCATGTTCGTGTTCTCGGCTAGCAACTGTAATGATTAATTTGACCTAATTGGAAGTGAATCGACTTAGACGAATCATTAGGAAAAATTTGAATCTCATGTCTTCATTATCTAATTCGACTCTAGGATTAATTAGTTTAAGTTTACTTCCTTGCCTTGTTTAATTTATTTTATATTCAATCTCTTTACCGCTCGTTTAAATAAGACCGAAATGATTACGAGCTAGTGCTTGGCGATCTTTTATTTGTTAATTCTTCGTGAGAACGATATCTGTACTTTTACTTTATTATTTGTTGACCGCGTATACTTGCGCGTTAATTGTCGTCATATAAATCGGACAACAGCTTCCAATTCGCGAAATATTTTTTTCCCCGCTGTATGAATTCGGTGCTTCCAATTCGTGAAACTGTTAACGTGGATCATGATTCATTGATTACCAAGGTGAACACTTTGATTAATTTCAAAATAAGTGACTTGGTTCTGATGGGGAAAAGGAGCTAGATCACGTTATATATATATATATATATATATATATATATATATATATATATATATATATATTAACATGTTACGATTATATATATAATACATATGATTATATTATATATATATATATATATATATTTATATATAATATTCGTAATAATTTTATAATTAAAATAAAAAGTTTATTTTAATCATGAAATTGGATTTCATGCAATTTAAAATTATCCATTAAATGATACTCATATATATATGGAATGATTTTAATTCATGAGATGAATGTTAATTTATTGATGCATATGGTGATATGTATGATAATAAACGGGATTGATTATGGGCTATTGACCAATGTGATTGAATTTTATTTTAGTTGAATACTTGAATGAATGAGTTTTATTAAATGGGGTTTGCGTACCTCGTCTTCTCTGATTTTTCTCGATGTAAAATTCTATCTCCCTCCTATGTACTTCCCATTGACTGCTGATCAAGGTTTCTATTTAAATTAAATAATTTAATGTAATAAAAATAGTTAGAATTATCTTTAAAAAATTAGATACCAATAAGTAAGGAGCGCGTGAAGACCCGTTTGTTTGGAGCCCAAGTTTATATGTAATAGTTACATTTAAATTTAAATTCTTGTACTCCTAGGTTTGACCTTTTGGTTCACTTGGTGGCTCTAGTGAACCAAACTAGAATAAAAGTCCATAATCAATTCGGGTAGAATATAGTATTCTATATGTGCATGCAAAGTATTATATATATATATATATATATATTATATTTTATGCAAAACATGCTTCGCATGTTTAATAAAATGAAGCGTATTATATATATATATATATATATATATATATATATATATATATATATATATTTGCATGCACGCTAAACAAGATAAGACAAATAATAACAAACCCCTCAAAGAAATCATATTAAGTCTAAAGCGTTCAATGATATTTGGAATATCGAACGCCGACTTCTAGCATGATAAAATTAATAAAGTATTAAATATTTAATACGAGTTTTTTGTGCTATCCACAAGGCAAATATTGCGTATTTAAGATATTAATTTAATCACATTTGATGCTTATCAAGAAAATTAAACAATATTATTTTGTTCTGCTTCCACAAGGATAATATTTTTCTTTTTTGAATTTATGGAAGTACTAGGTTAGACTTAATTTAAATCATTTTAGTTCGGATGTGCACACACTTGACCATTATGATTTAAGAGGCAAAATAAAAAGGAGTTACATGTTGATGTAATTGACAAAGAGTTATCTACCTATTTATTTTTATATCGTTTGTAGTGCTATCCACAAGGCTATATACATTTGAAATGAGATCCTTATTCTCACTAGCAAATCTTTAATTAGATATTGTCGAACTATATAAGTGAGGGTAATATAGTTTGAAGAAAATAGTGGGAGATACCAATTTAAAATAAGACCTAATTTATTTTGGTATATAAAATTAATTAAATGAATGTTTGCTAAAATGTTATCTTTTCACATACAAAAATTTAAAAAACGTCGAAATCACTAATTTCACTGCGTAGCATACTTGATGCTAACAAACTGATCGGACCGAATTACACGGACTGGTTAAGGAATCTGAGAATAGTTCTTACTGCTGAAAAGATTTCTTATGTCCTAAATTCACTTGTCCCTGGAACTGTTCCAGAATCAGCTAACAAAGTGGTAAGATGATGCATCTGTGGCTCAATGCATCATGCTCGCATCCATGAATAACGAGCTTCAATGTCAGCATGAAAATATGGATGCTCCTACTATGTTGCTTCACCTCAAAGAGTTGTATGGTGAACAAAGTAGGACTGCTAGATATGAGATATCTAAGGAGCTATTCCGATCTCGGATGATCGAAGGCACAATCGTTGAGACTCGTGTCCTAAAGTTGATCAATCTGATTGAACGCCTAGTACAACTTGGGTTGGTCATGGATGGGGAGTTGAGTCAAGACTTAGTCTTGTAGTCACTCCTTGAGACCTTCTCGTAGTTCGTCATAAGTTTCCACATGAATAAGTTAGATGTCAGCTTTCCTGAATTACTTAACATGTTGAAAACTGCAGAAGGTCATTTTCCATCCAAGAAGAACTATGTCTTAATGGTGGATTCTTCTAAGAAAAGGAAGAGGCCCAAGGTATCTTCTGAAAAGAAAAAATCTTAGAAGGATAAGGGCAAGGTGAACATGAAGGAACAAAATAAACCTATCTAGCAAGCAAAGGAATGTGCTTCCATTGCAACGAGTCGGGTCATTGGAAGAGGAACTGCAAGAAGTTTGTAGTAGAGAAGAAGCTTGAAGAAGCTTCGACTTCCAATCAAGATTTGTTCATGATTGAAATTAATTTTTCAGAAAGTCAAAATTATACTTGGGTATTGGATACCGGCTGTGGTTCTCACATATGTAATACTGTGCAGGGACTGGTCAGAAGTAGAAAGCTGAACAAGGATGAGGTTGTCCTACGAGTGGGAAATGGAGCAAAGGTTGCTACATTAGCTGTAGGCACTTATTGTTTAGCAATGCCTACAGACAAGTCCAATTATTTAAATAATTATAATTTTGTTCCGAATATCATTAGAAACATTATTTCTATTTCCGTATTAGATATTGAAGGATTTGACATTATAATAAAGAACAACAGTTGTTCTATTTATAAAGACAATGTTTTATAAGGTGTTGGTAATTTGTGAAATGGACTTTACATACTTGACTTGCATGAAAATATATTTCAAATAGAACAAACTAAGAAAAAGAAAAGAGATGATGTTAATTATATCTATATGTGGCATTGTAGACTTGGTCATATCAATGAAACAAGATTATCCAAGTTGCATAAGGATAAGCTCTTAGACCTATCCGATTATGAATCATATCCAACTTGTGAATCTTGTCTCATGGGTAAAATGACTAAATCTCCTTTTAGTGAAAAGGAGAAAGAGTTACAGAGTTGTTAGTGTTGGTTCACTCAGACGTTTATGGACCTATGACAATGAATGCACAGGGATGGTATTCTTATTTTATTACTTTCACTAATGATCACTCAAGATTTGGATATATGTATTTAATGAAATACAAATCTGAATCATTTAAAAAGTTCAAAAAGTTCAGAAGTGAAGTAGAGAAACAAACGAGTAAGAATTTTAAGATTCTTTGATTAGATCGAGGTGGAGAATACTTAAGCGGTGAGTTTCTCGATTGTTTCAAAGAAAATGGTATAATCTCCCAATGGACTCCACCAGGTACACCACAGTTAAATGGAGTATTTGAAAGGAGAAATCGAATATTATTGGACATGGTTCGTTCCATGATGAGTTTTACCGATCTTTCAATTTCATTCTGGGGTCATGTCCTAGAAAGGACTACATATCTACTAAATAAGGTCCCCTCGAAATCCATCCCCAAGACTCCATATGAGATGTGGACAGGGAGGAAACCTAGTCTTAAGCATGTTAAGATTTGAGGATGTCCAACTTATGTGAAATATTTTAAAATGATAAGCTTTGGACAAGATCTAATAATTGCACGTTTGTGGGACATCCTAAAGAAAGTTTGGGATACTATTTTTACAATCTTACTTAGAAAAAGGAGTATGTTGCGAAACACGCTTCCTTCTTGGTAAAGGAGTTTATCCTTGAAGGAGCTAGTGGGAGAAAAATAGATCTTGAAGAAATTCAAGAACCACAAACCACTACAGATCAATTGGATGAACCTGTCCAAGTAGAGACACCTTCTATACAAGACCCTGTTCGTAAATCTGAAAGAGTATCGAAGATACCTAAGAGCTTTGGATTCGTCATAGAGGATGACGATGAGGTACACATCATAGATGATGATAATCTATTGAATTACGAACAGGTTATGAGTAATAAAGACTGGGGGGAAATGGTAGATGACCATAAAATCTAAAATGGATTTTTAAAGCAATGCTCAAGTTCATTTGGATTTTACTTGTGATTGTAGCTTATTATTACCAGATCTGGCAAAATGGACGTGGAGACGCCCTTCCTCAAATATACATTATTAGAGGAGAATGTATGTATGATACAGCCAGGTGGATTTGTTTCAATGGTTGAAGCAAATCATGTATATGAGCTACAACAATCCATTGATGGATTGAAGCAAGCTTCTCAGTAGATGGAACATCCGTTTTGATGAGACAATCAAAAATTTTGATTTTATAAAAAAAACGAGGATGAACCATGTGTGTACAAGAAGGTTAGTGGGAGCGCTGTTTCATTTTTTGTATTATATGTTGATGATATATTACTGATAGAGAATGACATTCCTATGCTACAATCGATCGAAATAGAGTTGTCTAAACATTCCTCCATGAATGAGTTGGGTAGAACATCCTACATTGGGGATATAAATCTGTATAGATAGATTTAAAAGGATGTTCGGCTTAACCAAGGAAAGTATATTCATTAGATGTTAAAGGCGTTTTGATAAGTGGTTCTATACCCACTTATCTAGATGTCAACTAACTTCAATTTTTATTTAAACTCATGTAATATAGTAGCTTTTTATGCATTTTGGTTTACATTTGTAGGTTTCATTAGTGTAGCTTTCTTGGTGGCAATGGAGGCTAATAGTGATGTGAGTTATGTTAAAAAGATCAAGGAAGAAAATGTGGGAAGACAACAGAAAGGCGGTAGCAGCAGCAGCATAAACCAGAACAGCAGCGTGCAGAATTCTAGGGCAGCGCGGCAGCTCGGCTGCGCCCTGTCCAAGGCTAAAAGCAGCGCGCCCGCGCCCGATCCATTACCCTCAAGCATGGAGCGCGACCGCGTCCAAATTATACTGATAGGACGCGCGGTCGCGCCGGTCTAAATCTTGACCAGAGTTTGACTTTCACTTAAATGGATTATAACTTGGGGAAAGAGGCACTCGACATTTTGGGGTCTATATTATTTTCATTATGTACAGGATTGCTCCCTTTGGGGATCACTAGTTTACTTATGCTTTTCTCTTCTCTTTAATTTAATCTTTAAATTAGAGTAGATAAGAGTAGCTAGTTTCTAGATTAGATCAGATCTGAAGATTGAAGCAATTGGATAACATTGAAGATTCAAACTTGGAGCAAGACAGATCAGAGATTTGCAATTCCTATTCATAATTTCTCTTTCACTTCCTTTTGTATTCTTCTAATGTTTATTCATATTATGGATGGTGGATTTGATTCAATTATGAGTTAAACTCTATTTTGGGATTATGATGGAATCTATTAGGTAGTTTATTTTTATATACTTCCTTGTTAATTTTATTAATTTTCATTGGATTGTCTATTATGATTCATACCTAATTGTTTACTTGATTGGCCAGCAATTACCTTGATAATTCAAATGAACTTGAGAAACAGAGTATGGGTTTAGATATGATCTTAATAGCTTGTGTTTGTGTGTTCTATATGGTTTGGAATGCATGATTTGTGCTTCGGATAGACATATACTGAAGCACCGCTTGTAGTCATTTGAGAACTTGTGCTTAAACCCTTGTTATTGTTAAATCACATAAAAATATAGTGGTTTATATAATTTGGGTGTTCATGTGTATTCTATCATTTGTGGATTATATGTGATATGGATTTGGTACATCGAGAGATGGCTTTGTCTTGCTTTCGTGTTCTCGACTAACAATCCGTGATAATTAGTTTGGCTTAACAAGAAGTGTATTGATTTAGATGAAACAATATGTGAAATTGTAGTCTCATGTCTTCATTATCTAGTTTCATTCTAGGGATAGTTAGTATTAGTTTAATTGCACAGTTTTATTCATAATATCAAATCATTCGTTTAAATAAGATTAAGATGGTTATAGGCTAGTGCTTGGTGAACTTTTTTAAGTAATTCTTTGCAGGACGATACTCTACTTATAATTTTTTACTTGTTGACCGTGTATACTTGCACGTATATATTAATCGGGAAAATGACCAACAAGTTTTTGGCGCCGTTGTCGGGGAACTAATTTAATAATTTTTGCCAACATTAGCTTCAATCAAATTAGTCTTAATTTAAAATTTTTATTTTATTTTACTTTTTGATTCTCTTCCTATTTTTCTCTCTTTTCAGGTACCATGGATGACTTTGCTTATCAATGGACATACACGAGGATGAGTCAACTAAGGGAAACAGGGGTTGAAGGACTCAACGCAATTTTAGCATTATCAGCACAACTTAAGACACTTTCAAGGAAGTTGGACGTTAATGCAACCCAACGTATTCGAAAGATAGCAATTACTTGTGATTATTGTGCTGGAAAACATTCGAGTCATTAGTGCACCGTCAATTTTGGACAAGTACAGTATGGGGGTGATTACCTCAACCACGATGCTGATCCCAATTATCATCAAGATTGGGGGTATCTCCCCGATTCTTCATGAGGCTATGATTATCAAAACCAATACTTCACTCCAAGTCCAACATACACACCAGAATTCACATATCAAACTCCAACCAATGATCCTCAATACATGGGTTCTAAGGCTGAAATAGAAAATTTAATAGTAGAGGACTTGTAGGTCAAGTTTCTAGCATCAACTAAGGAGATGGTGATGAGTCAAGCAATGTCAATTCAAAATCTTCAAAATCAGATGAATCAAATGTTCATGGCGTCAATTAAGGAGAAATTAATTGAGCAAGGGATGTCAATTCAAAATCTTCAGAATCAATTATATCAGATGTTCGCAGCTTTGAACAAATGTCATCAAAATAATTGGTTATATGATATGGATTCTAAAACTGATGGAGAGCCCGAGCTGTATATGCAACTGGATGACCCGTGAGAATTTGAAACTGAGGAGACAAATGGGGATAAGGAAGATGAGGCCATTAAAGATCTAAGTCGCAACGAATATGAGTCGACCTTGCTAGTACCCCAAATGCCTTCTCCTCCAAAGTTCAAAAATTCAGTCAGTTTTGCACATCCATGCCCCCTTGGTAGTCACGTCGACGGCAATGATCTTTATGATATGAGAGACATTACAATCTTGAAGCCATAGTGGGCTGAGGAAGAGAAAATTAAAGAAGAGCCCGTTGTGTTTTTCATGCCCCAATGCACCAATCTGTTCATGAAAACTACGACGGAAGCACCTAGCTATTCAGCATTGGAAATTGGGAACTTATCTACAAGAAGCAAGCTAGGTGACATAAATTTCAAAGCTATCACCAATTGGAACCTCTTAAAGCATACGTCAGTTCTAATGGATGGAACCTCTTAAAGCATACGTCAGTTCTAATGGATGGAGGGTTCCTCACTTATCGTAGAGGAATAGAGTTTTTTGTTAGAAAGTAGGCTCAATTATTGGACACTGTCGAAACTTAGTCTTTGAAACAAAAATTCTTAAGTTCGGGGGTTTGGTTAAGTGGGGGGAAGGTGTTAGGCACCCCCCAACTCCCGTGAAACACGGTACCACATCTTTTCAATATTTTCCTTTTTATTTGCAATGTGTGTGTGGATGCTGGAAGGAATTGGGCCTACGTTTTGATTTGAAAGTATTATCGTGCTTCGTTGAACCTATATACGAAGGGTTTGATTTGATTTGCAAAAGTCCATTTTTAGACAAGATATGAAAATGATGTTTTTTCAAACTCTTACGCTCACGTAGGAATTGAAGCATGTTGATACTTTCAGTTTATGCTGTTTAGCCTTCGACTCGATTTGGATGGTGATTGTCGGGCTGCGAAACATCCTCGACCACAAAATATGGACAAGTATCGGTCTTCTCATGGGCATAACAGCCACCGGAGTGACTCTAGCACGATAAACCATTATTTCATTATGTTTGAGACATTAAACCCGGATAACAGTTTTAATGTCATTCGTATGTACATTTTTATAGAAAAAATAGCAGGGTACATTTGTAATGTGGAGTTTGTTCATCGTGGGAATCAGATTGTGATCAGTTTTATCATAAATCCTACTATTCCTAGGCTCACAGAAGGAAGCCAAGTAAACCTGCACATCACATATATTTACAGAAAATGTATATTTACATCTAGATGTCACAAAAAACCAAGGATTCATCAGTCAAATCCATGTATGCGCGTAGCCAAAGCTTCTCGTTCCCACTAGATAGAAATCTAAGGGTCGCGAGGTTGCTTTAATAATGAACAAAACTAGAAAGAAAGCTAGATTTAAATAAATCTTAGTCATTCTAGCTTCCCGGTTCTAGTTAGACCTATTTTTGAACCGTTTGAAAAGTAGAAAGGGCTAGATTTAGATAAATCTACTCCGCCGAATTTGCATCAGTGCCGATTCATATCAAATGAATATTTAAAGCAAATATTTAATCGCAATAAATAAAGAATATATATATAATTATATACATGTACGAAAGTTGTAAAGGGCGACGGATTTCAAATCCTATGCCCGGAATGGAATGTAAATATATATATATATATATATATATATATATATAAAAGCTGTAAAAAGCCACGGAGTAATCCAGGCTCGACAGAATGGAAATATATATATATGTATACAAGCAATAAAGGGCGACGAATTTCAAATCCTATGCCCTGACTGGAATGGAAATATATATATATTTATAAAAGCTGTGAAAAGCCACGGAATAATCCAGGCTTGACAGAATGGAAATATATATATATGTATAAAAGCAATAAAGGGCGACAAATTTCAAATCCTATGCCCAGACTGGAATGGAAATATATATATATATATATATATATATATATATATAAGTTGTAAAAGCCACGGAATAATCCAGACTTGACAGAATGGAAATATATATATATATATATATATATATGTATAAAAGCTGTAAAGAACCATGAAATATTCTAGGCTCGACGAAATGTAAATATATATATATATATATATATATATATATTATAAAAGTTATAAAGAGCCATGAATTTATCCAGGCTTAACAAAATAGAAATATATATATATAAAGCAGTAAAAAGGCCACGAATTTCCAATCCAGGCCAAACAGAAATATAAATGTTAATATATATAGTTAGTATATATATATTAAAGCAATAAAGTCCACGAATTAGCAATCCATACTAAATAAAGTCAGAAAAAATTATATACATATATATAGTTATATATATAAAAGCTATAACTGCCATGGATTTGCCATCCGGGCTTGACAGAATGAAAAGTTAGTATATATATATAGTCAAATATATACATATTTAATTTGGAAAGGCCACGAATCAGCGATCCAGTCCATGCAAGTTAGTACATATATGTATATATATACATAAAAGCGAGTAAAAGCTGTGGATCGTTAATTCGGGCTGTGCAAATGCGAAAAAACGTATATATGTACTAAAATGTACTAAAAAGTACGCAAAAACGGCCACGGAACTGAGTTCCGGGAAAAATCAGAAGATAAAACTTTATGTGCAAGTGTATAAATACGCAATGAAGTAGGAAACGAGTTCTGGTCGTAAAAATACATACAATGGATTGCTACATTGGCTTTTTGCCACTTCGTAGGCTTCAAACGGGCGTTTCCACCAGTAAATTTTTAGTATGTTGTATTATATGAGTATACCTACGTGTTGGAGTAATAAAATCTAGGTTTGGAGTACTAGAAGTCGGGCTCGAAAACGAAATGGGCGGAGTTTCAGAGCGTTTTCTTTTTTTTTTTTTCTTTTTTTGGCAAAGGGGGGCACTTATATTTAAAGACCCGATGGAAGCGGGCCTACCCGCGGCAGCCACGGGTCTACCTGCGGCTCCACGTGGTATGGCCCACATGGTGGGTCTTATTGTCTCGAAGTGCGTGCACTCCAAGCAACGTAATGTTAGGTTCGAAACTTTCTAACTTTTGATCGGAGCTTCCATTTGAGGTGTGCTATACCTTTCTGGAAAGCCCTCGCCGAGAGTGTCACAATAACATGGGGCTTATCCTTTTTTGAGTCCAAGAAGACAGGTTCATAACCGGATCTTTGTTTCTTCACAGTTTGTCCGTTGAGCAGTATTGTGCTATTTTCACTCGGGATCAATGTTATGGTTCTTTCTAACCTTGATAGAATCAATTCGGCTTGATTTTGATCGAATTGGCTTCAAGTTGGTAAAATAACCATTTTTCCCCTCCAGGGGTTGTCTCTTGTACTGGCATGGTCTTCGATCTTTTTCCCTGGGTTGTTTCCGAGGTTTTGATCCCAGCCGACTCGTTTGTCCTCAAGGTTATCTCCGAGGCTGACTGGGTTTCCTAGTGTTATCTATGGGGATGACGTGATGCTTCGAGGTAGTCTCCGAAGGTTGAATTGATCTCCCGGTGTTGTCGTCGGGGCTCTTGTACCTCCCGAGTTATGACTGAGGCTTCACTTGACATCCCGGTGTTGCTAGGGTTTGACTTGACATTCCGGTATAGTGATCGGGATTGAGATTGACATCACGAGGTTGTTGTCAGGGCTGCTTGACATTCCAGTATGGTCACCGGGGCTTCACTTGACATCCCGGTGTTGCCAGGGTTTGATTTGACATCCCGGTATAGTGATCGGGGGTGGTTGAGATTGACATCCCGGGGTTGTTGCTGGGGCTTCTTGACATCCAGGTATGGTCACCGGGGCTTCACTTGACATCCCGGTGTTGCCGGGGTTTGACTTGACATCCTGGTATAGCGACCGGGGTTGACTTTGGTTTGAACTTCCAGTGTTGTCTCCGGACGATAAAAGACGATTTTGCCCTCCTGCAAGGTTAGTAACAAGAATGTGAAATTTCGAGTGTCTACAATAGCATGAATTAGACATCAATTTTAATACCAAAGAAGCAATTTTTTAAAATACTTCACTGTAAATTGCTATGAACATGATTTCTTCATGTTCATCATATTTACATGAATTAAATAACTTAAACTCGCATACAAATCATATATAAACAGTTTATGAACACAAATTGCATATATAAACTATATTTACATGAATTCTCATGAAAAACTCAAACACAGAGAAGTAAAATAAACTTTTTCATGAAGAACAATGAAGAACAATAAACTTAGAATTAGATTACTACCTTTGATTCTTGTTAGCTTTAGAAAGATGATGATTTCCTCCTCTTGATTCCATAGAGAATTTTCTTTCTCTTTTCCTTTTTTCTTCTCTCTTTTTTTCTTTCTAGTTTCTAACTCTGTTCTTTTATTCTTCTTACTTTACGTATTATAGAGTATAACTGATATAATATAAAATATAAAACTGATAAAATATAATCCCTCTATTAAATATATATTAGTTACATGTTTTTAAAAATCAAAAGCCACTAAGGCTTGTTTGGCAAAACTGAATTAAAAATAGAATTTTAAATGACTTAGGCCTTGTTTGGTAAAACTGAATTAAAATATACTCTTTAAAAACTAAGGGTCTTGTTTGGTAAAACTAAATTAAAACCCTTTTAATTTATTTTAATAACTCATTTACTACATAGTTTTAAATGTCACACTTTATTTAATTAAATCTCAATATTCTAATTTAATTAAATTAAAGCTAACATCAACTTATTAAATAAAATTGCCACATAAATTAAATCGTTACACAATTATAATTTACTTATTTAATCATACTTTCATGTAACAAATTAGCAATTCTTTAATTTAATCAATTAAATTAAATTAGACATTACCATAATTATTCATTAAATCACTACTACCAAATTACCACATAATAATTCATCTAATTTAATTATCGCAATTAAATTAGAACTTGACAACAAAATTATTAAACATCAATAGAATTAATATATTACACTTAATTAAATTACTCCACAATATAATCACATCAATTATTATTCAACTCAATAAATAAATCAACTAAAATATTTATTTAATTCAATAAATATTTAAAATTAAAATATAAAAATCTCGTTTGTTACAATTTTCCCACCTTAAAAGGATTATGTCCCCAGAATCACAACTCAATAAAACTCATTCGTCACATTCTTCCCCCTTAAAAAGATTCTGTCCCCAGAATTGTTATACAAAAAATTAAGCAAATAACTGAGGATAGGTTTTCATCATAACATCTTCGTGTTCCCACGTAGCTTCTTTAGCATTGTGGTTCATCTAGATTACCTTAACAGAAGGTATCACTTTATTTCTAAGTACTTGCTCTTTCCTGTCAACTATCTAAACATGAACTTCTTCATACGTTAAGTCTTTATCAAACTGCAATGGCTCATACTATATCACATGCTTGTAATCGTGTTTGTACGATCGCAATACAGAAATATGGAAAATGTTATGAATATGATCTAATTCCGGAGGTAAGGCAACCTCGTAAGTTACCTCGCCAACCCTTCACAGTATCTCAAAGAGTACAATAAATCTGGGACTCAGTTTCCTCTTCTTGCCAAATCGAATCTTTCCCTTCGAGGGAGATACCTTCAGAAAAATGAAGCTTCCCACTTCAAACTCTCGATTTTGACGATGATAATCAGCATATTTCTTCTGTCTGTCCTGAGCAGCTACTAATCTCGTTCTGATCAGCTTGACGATCTCAACAGTTTGTTGTACCAATTTCGATCCCAACAGTTGTCGTTCACCAACCTCATCCTAGCATAATGGAGTCCATCATTTCATGTCGTACAATGCTTCGTAAGGCGGCATGCCAATACTTGCATGGTAACTGTTGTTGTAAGAGAACTCCACCAACGGTAGATGATCATACCAACTTTCATTGAAGTCTATAACACAAGCTCTCAGCATATCCTTTAAAGTCTGGATCGTTCTCTCGCTCTGCCCATCAGTCTAAGGATGATACATGGTACTCATTCTCAACTGCGACCCAAAACATTCTTTTAATCGCTTCCAGAAATTCGATGTGAAACGCGGATCTCTGTCTGATACAATTGACACCAAAACATCTTGTCTAGAAATAATTTTCTTAACGTACAGCTTCGCCAATTGATCCAAATTGAATCAAATCTTGATAGTTAAGAAATGCACTGAGTTTATCAGTCGATCCACGATAACCCATACCGCATCAAAACCTATCTGAGTCGTTGGAAGACCCACCATGAAATCCATCGTGATATGCTCCCACTTCCATTTTGGGATCTCCAGCGGTTGTAATAATCCACTTGGTCTCTGATGTTCTGCTTTGACTTTCTGACATGTTAGGCACTTTGCAACACATTCGAAAACGTCTCTTTTCATATTCGGCCACCCAAAATGCTATTTTAGATCCTGGTACATCTTCGTAGTCCCAGCGTGAATCGAATATCTTGAACTATGAGCCTCACTCAAAATCCCCTCTTTGACTTCTGGTACTGGCGGTACCCAGATTCTCCCTTCAAATCGTAGCAGTCTGTCAGTATCAACCTTGAACTTTATCTCTTCACCATCAGTTATTCTCTTCCGGATCTTCTCACACTCCTCATCATATAGTTGTGTTTTTTTCACCTTATCCATCGAGGTTGAACCAGTAGTTACTTGAAACAGTTTTCCATCCGACTCCTTTGGATACTTAACTTCCAGTTCCAACTTAGCCATCTCATTTACCAACTGCTCTTGAGCAGTTAATAACATTAACTTCTCCCGACCCTTTTGCTTAAGGCGTCGGCAATGACATTCGCTTTACCAGGATGGTAGAGAATCTCGCAATCATAGTCCTTGATAAGTTCCAACCATCTCCTTTAGCGCAATATTCAAATCCTTTTATATAAAGATATACTTCAGACTCTTATAATTCGTATATATTTTACACTTCTCTCCATATAGATAGTGTCTCCATATCTTCAGAGCAAACACTACTACCGCAAACTCAAAATCATGGGTCTGATACCCTTTCTCATAATCCTTCAGCAGATGTGATGCATAAGCAATGACTTTGTCGTTCTGCATCAACACACAGCCTAATCCTTTATGAGAAGCACCACTAGATACCACAAAATTTTATGTACTATCAGGCAATGACAACACAGGCGCAGTACTCAATCTCTTCTTCAGTTCCTGAAAATTTTTCTCACACTTTTTTGTCCAAACAAACATCACCGTTTTCCTAGTTAAATTCGTTAACGGAGTTGCGATTTTGGAAAAGTATTGTATAAATCGCCTGTAATAACCTGCCAAACCCAAGAAACTCCTAACTTTTGACGGTGTCTTCGGCTGATCCCAATTTATTACAGCTTCAACCTTCGATGGATCTACTGAAATCCCATCTTTGTCAATCACGTGGCCAAGAAATTACACACGTTCTAACCAGAATTTGAATTTTGAGAATTTTGTATATAACTTCTCCCGTCTCAGCAATTCCAACGTCAGCCTTAAATATCCAAGATGTTCCTCCTTAGTTCTGGAATACACCAAAATGTCATCAATGAACACCACTACGAACTTGTCTAGAAACGGCTTAAACACCGTATTCATTAAGTCCATAAATACTGCTAGTGCATTTGTTAGACCAAATGACATCACCAAGAACTCGTAATGTCCATACCAAGTTCTAAATGTCGTCTTCGGTACATCCTCTCTTCTTACCTTCAACTGATGATACCCGTTTCTCAAATTTATTTTTGAGAAGTATCTAGCTCCCTTCAGTTGATCGAACAAGTCATCGATTCTTGGTAAAGGATACTTATTCTTGATCATGACTTTGTTCAACTCAATCAATGCAAAGCAGCATTGATCCATCCTTCTTCTTGACAAATAATTCCGACGCTCCCCACGATGATACGCTCGGATGAATATACTTCTTGTCCAGCAATTCTGCAGTTGAACCATCAACTCCTTCATCTCTACTGGAGCCATTCTGTACGGGGCTTTTGATATCGGAGTAGTCCCCTGTGCTAAGTCGATCACGAACTCTATTCCTCAATCCGTCAGAAGTCCTAGCAAATCGCTCGAAAATATGTCCACAAACTCCTTAACCACTGATATCTCTTCTAACTTTGGACTCTCCTTACGAGTATCCATTATGTAGGCTAAGTACCCTACACAACCTTGTTTCAATAACTTCATATTGGGTCTCTAACTTTTAGGTTTATTATGATGATAACAATAATTAGTAAATTAATTAATTAAAAAGGTAGAATCCTCTCTATAGGTTTTATATTATAATTATTATAATTATCTTATTTACTTTGACCAAAAATATTTTCTAATCTTATTGAATTAATATATATAATTATATATGTGCATGAAGAAAATTAAATGAAAGGCTTATTGACTTTGACCGAATTTATTGCCAAATTGGAAGTTTAAAATGTGTCAACCTTTTTGGGACAAGTTTCTTTATATTTCCTAAGCATGAAATGATATGTTGGCTAATAAGTAATAAATGCTCATGTTGATAGAAATTTTGCAAAAGTTGAAAACTTGAACTTGAGACAAATCTTTTGGGGCAAAACCTTCATGAATATGCTGGGAGTTTAAAAGAGACAATCTTTATGGGACAAAAGCTTGTCCATTATATGCATGTGTATATATATACAAATATATATATATATATATATATGTTCATAAATGTAGTGCATTAATTATATCTTATATGTGTGTGTGTGTGTGTGTGTGTATATATATATATATATAACGTGTGTGTATATATATATAAATGTGCATTAAATATGCTATATGTAAATATATATATATATATATATGTGTGTGTGTGTGTGTGTGTGTGTGTGTGTCTGTGATTATATATGTATAAGAAGTATTAAATGAATAATCTTGACCGATTTTAATGCATTGCTAGAAGTTTTATTTAGGACACGCTTTTTGGGACAAAGTTAGCATTAAAATCTTATGTTGTCCGAATTTGCTAAAGTTGGAACATTAAAAAGCATTTTTCTATGTACCATTATATCTATTTATGCATATGATCTATCATAAATATGTATGCATGGTGCCATGTTAGTATTAAATAAGCTTAGGCTTTTAAACCTCTTTGACCGCACATGCTGAGAATTTTGAATTGGGGCAAAGCCATTTCCTAAACATTAAAAGCATGTCTTGACCGAATTTATACTTGGAATTAAAGATTGGATTTAGACATGTGGCTAATTAATGCATGAGTTGATCAAAATTTAATGGGCAATTAATGATCAAAATTGGTTAACAATTACATGGGCGAAAAGTTGAATTCATCAGCTTTGCAAATGCTGGCAATCTGTGCCTATTGAGCTTCATTCGAACCATTTATTTAACAAAAACAAATCATGGCCATTGATTTCTAAAATAAATTTTAAAATTACCATTTTGTCCCTAACCTCAAAAATCAATAAATAGGAGGCCTTTCTTTCATTTCTAATTTGCCAATTCACTAACAAAGAAAAGCTTATACTCCTCCTACATACTCTCTCTCTCTCTAAGAAGCTTTCTCTCTCTTCTTATCAAAGTTCTAATCATTTGAGAAGAGAAAATTGGTCTAAGCATTTGAGATAAGTTGTTTGATTTACTATATTTGAATTATCTCTTGCTTATTTATATTTACAGATATACGAATATAAATTGTTATACACAATTATATATATCTATATTTTATCTATTTATCAAATAAAAAGTTATACTTAGACGTTGCAAGGCTATGGAGATATTCCTCTTAAGTGAGGGAATCCGACCATACAATTCCTTATAGTACTAAGTGACTTTCTATTTGATATTATTTATATAAATATCATAAAATAGATCTACACTTGATAGTTCAAAACAACACTGAGATAATTCTTCTAAGTGTGAATAATTCGAACCGTATTTGAAAATCTAAGTGATCTATTAAAAATATTTATATAAATGCAAATTGTGAAAATTATATGTAAGACCCCAACTTTTATGAATAAAGATTTAATTTTCTTTATATATTATTTCGAAACAGTAAGGTGTTGTTTTGATAAATATGAAAAGTTATGGGTGAAATGTGTATTTTAAAATAAGCAAGTGGTTATAAAATATTCATTGTTGTCGGGGAATATTCGTTTGGTCGTGGAATATTCTTGTTGTCGGGGAATATTCGTACGACGGCGCAGCTATTTGTGGGCCCCACAACGGAGTAACTGTCGGATATAGAAAGCGACAGAAATAACCTTTTTATAAAATAACGGCGTAGTTGTTACCGTTAGTACTGTTGAAATACCTGGTGGTTAAAATATAGTAATACGCGGTGTTG
This sequence comes from Panax stipuleanatus, assembly GCA_020205555.1. Classification (NCBI taxonomy): domain Eukaryota; kingdom Viridiplantae; phylum Streptophyta; class Magnoliopsida; order Apiales; family Araliaceae; genus Panax; species Panax stipuleanatus. Next base: position 87,001,474 of record CM035116.1, read on the forward strand.
CACAGTAGCACACGGTATTGCACAGTATTTTGAATTATTGATTCTTACGTGAGAAGGCACTTACTCAATTATTGTTACAGTAATTACTGTTCAATATTTTATATTATTGACTCAATAATTGCTACGTTGATATTTTATATTATTGACTCAATAATTATTACATTGATATTTTATTGACTCAATAATTGCTACGTTGTTATTTTATACGATTGATTCAATAATGGCTACAGTTGATATTTTGTATTATTGATTCAATAATTGTCATTGAACAGTATTTCACGTTACCAACTCAATAATTCATATTATTTGAATAATATTATTAGATAGCATTATTGACAATGTCTAAGGAAGTTCTGTCTAGGAGGGGTTATTTAATTGCGCGCCAGTAAGGAGAAATCCTTATCGGAAGGCCCCCTCTTTCCTGGGAATGACCTGGTTGTCAATATTGTAGTTCTGTAATATTATTTGTGAATAATTAATTATTGATTTATATGATAAGAAAATATTTATTTTGTGGATATAAAAGAAGGAATTAGCGCTGATGTGTTTTTATCAGTATTTTGGTGTGAAAAATCATCCGTTTATGAATTTCGGATAATTTATGTTTGGAATTTGGAAAAACTTCCTTCTACAAAGTTGTAGAGAATTAAATTTCCTATAGAAGGACATAGAATTTGTATTTTTTCGACAAAAGGGCTATTTATGATGAATTATTGAAGTTTCGAAAAATAAATATTTTTTTTAATAGGTGGGCCCCACTTTTGTTGAAAAATTATGATGTTTTGATAGCCGCTAGGCGGCCAATTTTTTTTAAAAATAATATTATTTTATTCAAAAAGTCTACTTTGGCATCCTAAGCTTTTCCTATAAATAGGGTGCTTAGGTTAGAATTGAAAATCACACCAGAATTAGAAATTTTCTCTCTATAATATCGAGCGTATTTTTGTGAGTATTTAGATACTTTGAGTATTACTATTTAGTGCAAGTTTCCTTCAGCTTTATATCCGATATTTCAGTCAGAAGTACTATCCTTTTGAGGTAAGGGATGTTATTTTCTTTCGTAAATGATGTTATTCTTTTCAATATCATTAGACCGAAATATTGGCATGGATTTTGTTATGAAATTCTTATTTTTTTTCCGTCGGGGTTACTATTCACGTATACGGCACTATTCACGGAAAAACTAAATTTTCTTCTATTTGTCCAAATTGTCTGTTATAGTTACTATCTTTGGTTGGATCTAAGTTTTGAGCTTTATTCTTGAATTTTGCTCCACAAAGTATTATTATGGAATATTCTTGAACTTGAATAAACTAAAATACGAATCCTTAATCTTATCCTTTATTTCACTGGATTCGTTAGTGATATTATTTTCATCATCCTCAGTCCTAAGTGGTGTTATAATTAAATATCTTTGGCCTGTAGAGCAAACAGATGAATGATTACCTGATGAATATATTTGGCCGTAGTGCAAAGATGACAGGTGTTGAGATGAACATGACCACTGATGATACAAATGAATATCTTTGGCCTGTAGTGCAAAGATGAATATTTGATTTGAGATGTATATTGATTGATGTTACAGGGATAAAATATTGATGATGAACGGTTATTTTCGCTGCGAATATTGATCTAAAACTTGTTGTCAATAATATTTTATCTGAATTATTGAAGACTAACGATAATTTATTTTTCATTATCTTAGTCATAATATTCTTTACTGGGCTAGTTGAGCTCACCCTTTTCATCTATTGTCCTCTTCAGGAAATGAGAATGTTGCGGGAACTAGTCGGGGGACAGAGTGATGGTCCGAGTTAGAGCAGTAGTAGTCCTCACTATTTTTAATAAATAGTGTGATAATAGTTGTAATGAGGACTTAGTTTGAATATTAATATTTTCTACATATTTGTATTGACATTCACAGTTGTGTGGTCGTGTTTTGCACGACCGTGTGATATAAAAGTTTGTATTTGAATTCTGTACCATGTATTTGGCGACTCAGAATGGGTTGGGTTGACTGGACCTATTCTGGGGGCGTCACAGTTGGTATCAGAGCTTAGGGATATGATCTCTGGCGGAGATCGGGGAATAGAACTAGGAGGGGAGATACGAGTAAATCCTTCACTAGTATGTCCTACGTAAGCTTATGTGGTATTTAATTGGTCAGTCGGAGCATAGGGTTAATATGTGATATGTTATTTGTTTAATTAACCTTTATTTTATGGCAGTATTTGAGAATGGCAGCTGAGAATGTTAACAACGAAGTGAATGAGACCGTGGAGACACCTTTAATCACTATCCAGGAGAACGTGCAACAAGAAGGCAATGTTCATCCTGAAAATAACGCTGGTCAGACGATAAACGATGAGATGTTTAGAAGTTTTTTGCAGTTCATGCAAAACCAGACGAGGGAGACTCGTGTGCAAAATACAGGTGGAGATAATAACAACACGCGAATTGTCACCGCCAAGCAGTTCAAAGAATTGGGACCACCAGAGTTTCTGGGAAAGCCAGATCCGATTAAGGCGGAGACGTGGGTTAAACAAATTACCAAGATATTTGATGTCTTGGGATGCACAGAGGAACAGAAGGTTCCATTCGCCACGTTTATGTTCCGTGGAGAAGCAGATTACTGGTGGGAGTCTGTGAAGCGTACCCAGCCTGCCGCACTCAAGATGTCTTGGGAAGAGTTCCAAAAACTGTTCAATGACAAGTACTTTCTTAAAAGTATTCGTCATATGAAGGAGGTAGAGTTTATCAGACTCGAGCAAAACAATATGACTGTATCCCAGTACGAGGCTAAGTTCGCGGAGTTGTCCAGGTTTGCACCTCATTTGGTGGAGAATGAGGAACGTATGACGCGGATGTTTCTAAGAGGTTTAAAACCCAAAATACGTTAATACCTCATTTCTCATAAATTTTCTCTATATTCGGATGTAGTGAATAGGGCCCAGTTGTTAGAACGAGATAATGATTATGTTCAACCAAGGGACAACAACCAAGGTCGTACCGGTGGCAGCAGTCATCGGAGCAATGACAACCAGCGAGGAGGAAAGTATGACAGAAACGGTAACCACTCCGGTGGTAATCGTGGCCATGATAGTAGAAAAAACGAATCGGGAGGAGATTTTAAAAAGAGAAGGTATAACAATGAGAACGTGAAGACGTCAACATCAACACCAGCATCAACTGTTTCTAGGGGAGGAGAACGACCACCGGTCGTATGCTATAAATGCGGGAAAGAGGGACACATCAGCCCAAACTGCCCACAACAGTTCAAGGCATGTTATAACTGTGGAAAAGAAGGACATATAGCTCGAGATTGTCCTATAGCGAAACCAAATCCAGCGGGGGTGGTGATTCCAAAGGCGGTTTCAGACAAGTCAAAGTCGGTGATTCCTGGAAGAGCATTTGTCGTGACAGCCCAAAACGCGAGGAACCCACACAAGGTGATTACGGGTAAGTTAATCATAAACTCTTGCGAAGTTTACACCTTGTTAGATACCGGTGCTACCCATTCTTTTATTTCACCTGTTTGTGCTCAACGTTTGAACTTGACTTCTGATAAATTAGACTTTGACTTATTTGTTAAAACTCCGTTGGGAGAAACCTTTGTTACATCCACAGTTTACAAATCTTTCTTGATTCAGATTGGTACCCTTACCTTACCTGTTGATCTTATATCCTTGAAAATACTTGCATTTGACGTGATTTTGGGAATTGACTGGTTAACCACTTACCATGCCAAAATTGATTATTTTCGTAAGGTTGTTAGTTTTCATATTCCTAATCAACCTGTTGTGCGAATTCAAAGCACCAAACCACTAAAATCAGTCAATATCATTTCAAGTCACAAATCTATTCGTTTATTGAAAAACGGATGTCAAGATTTCTTAGCTCATGTCACTGATCTAAACCAGAATACGTCAGATTTGAATGATATTTCCTTTGTTAATGAGTTTCCTGATGTATTTCCCGAAGAACTTCCCGGTCTACCCCCAGAACGTAAAGTTGAATTCTTTATTGACCTTGAACCCGGAACAAAACCCATTTCTAAAACCCTATATCGAATGGCTACTAGTGAACTTCAGGAGTTAAAGGTCCAATTACAGGAATTGTTAGACATCGGTTTTATTCGTCCTAGTACGTCACCTTGGGGTGCTCCTGTGTTATTCGTAAAGAAGAAAGACGGGAGTATGCGATTTTGTATTGACTATCGGGAGTTGAACCATGTCACCATCAAGAATATGTATCCGTTACCTCGTATTGATGACCTGTTCAACCAGTTGCAAGGAGCATAATTCTTTTCAAAGATCGATCTTCGTTCTGGATATCATCAGCTGAAGATTAAAACTGAGAATATTCCAAAGACTGCTTTTAGAACTCGGTACAGGGCATTACGAGTTCTTAGTCATGTCTTTTGGATTGACTAATGCTCCTGCTGCTTTCATAGATATGATGAACCGTGTATTTAAGGAGTATTTGGATCAATTCGTTGTTGTCTTTATTGATAACATCCTCATCTATTCTAAAAGCCGTGAAAATCATGAACACCACTTGAGGTTGGTACTTCAAAAGCTTCGTGGGAACAAGCTATATGCCAAGCTGAAGAAATGCGAGTTTTGGCTTGAGGAAGTAGCATTCCTTGGGCATGTGGTATCGAAACGTGGAGTATCTGTTGACCCAGAGAAGATTAAAGCAATAAAAAGTTGGGAGCAACCTAAGTCGGTGATCGAAGTACGAAGCTTTCTGGGCATAGCCGGTTATTATCGGAGGTTCGTAGAGGGATTTTCTCGAATCGCTACTCCATTAACTCAGTTGACTCGAAAAGATACAAAATTTGTTTGGAGCGAGGAATGCGAGAAGAGCTTCTAAGAGCTCAAGAGAAGACTTATCTCGGCACCTGTTCTGACAATACCATCTGGTTCGGATGGATTTGTTATCTATAGCGATGCTTCGGGCAAAGGGTTAGGATGTGTTCTCATGCAACATGGGAAAGTCATAGCCTATGCCTCGCGACAACTCAAAGAATATGAGAGGAATTATCCTACTCATGATCTAGAGTTGGCAGCTGTCGTTTTCGCGTTGAAGATCTGGAGACATTACTTGTACGGAGAGAAAGTGGAGATTTATACGGATCATAAGAGCCTCAAATATTTCTTCACTCAGAAGGAAATCAACATGCGACAACGACGTTGGCTTGAGCTATTGAAAGATTACGATCATACCATCCAATACCATCTTGGAAAAGCGATTGTGGTAGCTGACACATTGAGTAGAAGATCATATGTGGGAACGAGTGCGATGATGTCAAGTATACGCGTAGAACCAGCTTTGATTGATAAAGTTAAAGATGCTCAAGCTACGGATACGTTGCTGATGAAGATGAAGAAGAAAGTGCAAGAAGGTGCCATTCTAGAAGCAAGAATCGATGAAGAGGTAATACTTCGAGTCAACCCCAGACTTTGTGTCCCTAACAATTCTGACTTGAAGCATAGAATCATGATGGAGGCACACAACACACCGTTTGCAATCCATCCTGGGAGTACTAAAATGTATCGTGATCTTCGATATACATTTTGGTGGAGCAATATGAAAAGAGAGATCGCGGAGTTTATTTCGAGATGTTTAACGTGTCAACATGTAAAGGTGGAGCATCAAGTACCGAAGGGTCCATTGCAACCACTGGAGATTCCGAAATGGAAGTGGGAACACATTACGATGGATTTCATTACGGGTCTTCCCAAGGTTTCTCAAGGCATAGATGCGATTTGGGTTATTGTTGATAGATTAACCAAGTCGGCTCATTTCTTGCCGATACGAGAGACTTATTCCCTTGAACGTCTTGCTCATATGTACGTGAATGAGATTGTGAGATTGCATGGCATGCCAGTATGCATAGTTTCTGATCGTGATCCCAAATTTACTTCACGATTTTGGATCAGTTTGCAGAAAGCTATGGGCACGGATTTACGATTCAGTTCGGCTTATCATCTTCAAACGGACGGACAATCAGAAAGGACTATTCAAACTCTTGAAGATCTATTGAGACTCTGTGTTCTAGACTTTAAAGGGAGTTGGGATAAGTACTTACCATTGGTGGAATTCTCCTACAACAACAGTTATCAGGCAAGTATAGGCGTAGCTCCATTCGAAGCGTTGTATGGGAGAAAGTGTCGCTCTCTAGTTTATTGGGATGAGGTGGGTGAAGCAACATTGTTGGAATCGGAGTTAGTACATATAACTACGGAAAAGATCCAAATAATCCAAAAATGTATACAAACAGCACAAGATCGACAAAAGAGTTATGCGGATCTTCATCGAAAGGACGTGGAATTTAATGTTGGAGACCATGTGTTATTACGTGTTGCTCCGTGGAAAGGAGTTATGAGGTTTGGCAAGAGAGGAAAGCTCAACCCACGATTCATTGGTCCATTTGAGATTCTTGACCGAGTAGGAAATGTGGCTTATATACTCGCTTTACCTCCAAGCATGTCTCGTGTTCATAACGTATTTCACATATACGTGCTTTGTAAATATGTGAAAGATCCAAACCACATTATTGAGTTAGAACCAGATGAGATAGATGAAGATTTAACGTACGAGGAGGTACCTGTCAAGATCTTGGATAAGAAGGAGCATGTCCTACGCTCAAAAATTATACCTCAAGTAAAAGTTTTGTGGAGAAACCATGCTATTGAGGAAATGACCTGGGAGTTGAAATCGGAAATGAAGGCGAGGTATCCTCACCTTTTCGACATACCAGGTACGTACGTCAATTTCGAGGATGAAATTTCATAAGGAGGGGAGGTTGTAAGACCCTAACTTTTATGAATAAAGATTTAATTTTCTTTATATATTATTTCGAAACAGTAAGGTGTTGTTTTGATAACTATGAAAAGTTATGGGTGAAATGTGTAAATATTTTAAAATAAGCAAGTGGTTATAAAATATTCATTGTTGTCGGGGAATATTCGTTTGGTCGTGAAATATTCTTGTTGTCGGGGAATATTCGTACGACGGCGCAGCTATTTGTGAGCCCCGCAACGGAATAACTGTCGGATATAGAAAGCGACAGAAATAACCTTTTTATAAAATAACGGCGTAGTTGTTACCGTTAGTACTGTTGAAATACCTGGTGGTTAAAATATAGTAATACGCGGTGTTGCACAGTAGCACACGGTATTGCACAGTATTTTGAATTATTGATTCTTACGTGAGAAGGCACTTACTCAATTATTGTTACAGTAATTACTGTTCAATATTTTATATTATTGACTCAATAATTGCTACGTTGATATTTTATATTATTGACTCAATAAATGTTACATTGATATTTTATTGACTCAATAATTGCTACGTTGCTATTTTATACGATTGATTCAATAATGGCTACAGTTGATATTTTGTATTATTGATTCAATAATTGTCATTGAACAGTATTTCACATTATCAACTCAATAATTCATATTATTTGAATAATATTATTAGATAGCATTATTGACAATGTCTAAGGAAGTTCTGTCTAGGAGGGGTTATTTAATTGCGCGCCAGTAAGGAGAAATCCTTATCGGAAGGCCCCCTCTTTCCTGGGAATGACCTGGTTGTCAATATTGTAGTTCTGTAATATTATTTGTAAATAATTAATTATTGATTTATATGATAAGGAAATATTTATTTTGTGGATATAAAAGAAGGAATTAGCGCTGATGTGTTTTTATTAGTATTTTGGTGTGAAAAATCATCCGTTTATGAATTTCGGATAATTTATGTTTGGAATTTGGAAAAACTTCCTTCTACAAAGTTGTAGAGAATTAAATTTCCAATAGAAGGACATAGAATTTGTATTTTTTTTGACAAAAGGGCTATTTATGATGAATTATTGAAGTTTCGGAAAATAAATATTTTTTTTAATGGGTGGGCCCCACTTTTGTTGAAAAATTCTGATGTTTTGATAGTCGCCAGGCGGCGGAATTTTTTTTAAAAATAATATTATTTTTATCAAAAAGTCTACTTTGGCATCCTAAGCTTTTCCTATAAATAGGGTGCTTAGGTTAGAATTGAAAATCACACCAGAATTAGAAATTTTCTCTCTCTATAATATCGAGCGTATTTTTGTGAGTATTTAGATACTTTGAGTATTACTATTTAGTGCAAGTTTCCTTCAGCTTTATATCCGATATTTCAGTCAGAAGTACTATCCTTTTGAGGTAAGGGATGTTATTTTCTTTCGTAAATGATGTTATTCTTTTCAATATCATTAGACCGAAATATTGGCATGGATTTTGTTATGAAATTCTTATTTTTTTTTTCCGTCGGGGTTACTATTCACGTATACGGCACTATTCACGTATACGGCACTATTCACGGAAAAACTAAATTTTATTCTATTTGTTCAAATTGTCTGTTATAGTTACTATCTTTGGTTGGATCTAAGTTTTGAGCTTTATTCTTGAATTTTGCTGCACAAAGTATTATTATGGAATATTCTTGAACTTGAATAAACTAAAATACGAATCCTTAATCTTATCCTTTATTTCACTTGATTCGTTAGTGATATTATTTTCATCATCCTCAGTCCTAAGTGGTGTTATAATTGAATATCTTTGGCCTGTAGAGCAAAAAGATGAATGATTACCTGATGAATATCATTGGCCGTAGTGCAAAGATGACAGGTGTTGAGATGAACATGACCACTGATGATACAAATGAATATCTTTGGCCTGTAGTGCAAAGATGAATATTTGATTTGAGATGTATATTGATTGATGTTACAGGGATAAAATATTGATGATGAACGGTTATTTCCGCTGCGAATATTGATCTAAAACTTGTTGTCAATAATATTTTATCTGAATTATTGAAGACTAACGATAATTTATTTTTCATTATCTTAGTCATAATATTCTTTACTGGGCTAGTTGAGCTCACCCTTTTCATCTATTGTCCTCTTCAGGAAATGAGAATATTGCGGGAACTAGTCGGGGGACAGAGTGATGGTCCGAGTTAGAGCAGTAGTAGTCCTCACTATTTTTAATAAATAGTGTGATAATAGTTGTAATGAGGACTTAGTTTGAATATTAATATTTTCTACATATTTGTATTGACACTCACAGTTGTGTGGTCGTATTTTGCACGACCGTGTGATATAAAAGTTTGTATTTGAATTCTGTACCATGTATTTGGCGACTCAGAATGGATTGGGTTGACTGGACCTATTCTGGGGGCGTCACATTATAAATCCTGTCATACTTAGACGTTGCAAGGCTACGGAGATATTCCTCTAAAGTGAGGGAATACGACCGTACGATTCCTTAGAGTACTAAGTGACTTTATTTATAACTTGTCACATAATAGACAAAATATTATTATATATTATTTGAGTTAAACAAATATATTTGTTATATCAAGTATTGTTTAACTGATTTATTTATTATACTTGATATCTGTCATCACGAGTATTTGATCATAAATTCATTTATTTATAAAATACTTGTTGCATAATATAAAAGTTATTTAAGCTTTTATATCACAAACTTAAGTGAATATATCTGCTTAAATAGAAGCATATTTGATTCAAAGCTTAAAACAATTATCTGCTTACTCAAAAGCATTTACACTCTAAATATAAAAGTTATTTAAACTTTTATATTTGAACTTAAAGTTACATTTCTTTTATCCATAAAGAATAAGTAATTCTTTTTTAAATTTGCATTAAACTATATATCTGCTTTTACAGAAACATCTTTGAGCTAAAGCTAAAATTGATATATCTGCTTATTCAAGAAGCACTTTTCACACAAAATATAAAAGTTATTTAAACTTTTATAACAGTGCATAATTTACATATTTGCTTACACAAAAGTATTATTTTATTAAAGCATAACTTATTATCTGCTTATAAAGAAGCATATTTTCTCAAGTATAAAAGTCTTTAAGCTTTTATAAATATATATGATCTTTAAATTGTTATCTGCTTATTTAAGAAGCATCAATCTGTACTAAATTTTATCTGCTTATTTAAGATTTACATTGTTGTAAAATCTTTTGTAAAAAGGAAAAAGGTTAGAGTTAGTTTATTTTATGTACCTGTGAGAAAGACGAGTAATTCTTCGACCAAGACCAGAGTCTTAGAGAGATCAGCTGGGAGTTGGGTCTCTAGTGAACTTGTGAGGTGAGGAAGAGGCTGTTGTTTCAAGACCAGATCATAAAATAGAACTGAACTCAAAAGAAAGTATAACTAAGCTTGAGGAGGGAGCTGGGAGCTTGCTGTCCAAGATATGTAGTTGTGAATAGTTGGAAGTTTGTCTATTAAACTTTGTAAAGGCTTCTCCGCCTGTTGAAGGAGTATTTATTACTGATAGTAATAGTATCTTAAGTCCTGGAGAGGAGCTTGAGACTGGACGTAGCAACATACCCAAGATATATATTGTGAACCAGATAAATCTCTGTGCATTGTGTGATTGAATTTTTACTGTCTTGCATATTAATTTCTAACACTGCAAATTAATTATTTAAAAATTTAAAAAGGCCTAAGATAATTTTTTAATCTGTAATAATCTATTCAACCCCCTTCTAGATTATTATTGGACTTTCAATTGGTATCAGAGCAGTGCTCTTTAACTTTTTTGTTGAGTAAATACAGGCATACCTAAGAGTAGATCCATCTATGGCCTACAATGCTACTAGTTGCGGAGAAGGACTATCAATGACCAGACCTCCACTATTTGTTGGCACAAATTTTGTCACCTAGAAGAGCAGATTCAAAATCTATGACAAATCACAAGGAATCAAAGTTTGGCTTGCAATAGAACGAGGTGTAAAAGTTCCTACAAAAATTGTCGGAGAAAAGATTGTTAAGAAAGATGTTGATGAGTTCACTACTGATGATGAAAAGGCTATGAACACAGCATCCATAGCTGAACAAGTGCTGACTAGTGCTCTCATTGAAAAAGAGTATAAAAGAGTTAGCAATTGCAAGAATACAAAAGAAATCTGGGTAAAGTTGATTCTAAACAATGAAGGAACCAATCATATTAAAGAAACCAGAAAAGATGCTCTAATCTAGGAGTATGAAAATTTCAAGCTGGAAGAAGGTGAAAAGATCATTGATATGGAAACACGTTTTTCCAGAATTATTGATGAACTGGAACATCTAGGGAAGACATATACAACTAATGAGAAAAATAGAAGAATTCTCAAATCCCTTCCATCCATCTGGAAAATGAAGGTTATTACTATTAAGGAAAAGCAAGACCTAACTATTTATCCTCTTGATAGCCTTATTGGAAATCTTCGTGCCCACGAAGTCGACATGTTAGTCGAAAAATCAATATTGGATACAGATCTCATGAAGAAAGGAATTGCTTTTAAAGCTTTACTTGTAGATCAAGAAAGATATGATGAAGAAGCTGAGAAAATTATAAATCTATGTTTAATGGCAAACAATGAATCATCACCAAGATCTGAGGTAAATTCTGAATATCAATTACCTTGCACTTTATTTGTCACACATACTTTAGATAATATAAGTAAAGAACATCATGAACTACAAGAAGCTTATAATTGTTTATATGAAGAGAATGAAATTATTAAAGAAGATTTTATTAAATTAAAAATTTCATTACAAAAATTAATTAAATTAACAAAAATCTTGAAATAGAAAATGAAAGTTTAAATAAAGAAAAAGAAGAATTAGAAAATGACTTTTCAGAAAGTTTATTACTAAAGGAAGAATTAGAAAAATTAAGAAAAATAAACAAAGATCTGGAGATATAAAATTCAACACTTGCTGTAATTAATGAAAATACTCAAATACAAAATCAAGTGTTAAATGAAGATATTAAAAATCTCAAGCTTAAAAATTCATCTCTAAAGATAGAATTAGAAAAACAAAGTGAAGATTATTTTTTAATAGATCAAATAAAAATTTTAACTAAAGAACGTGATGATTTAAGCACTATTGTTATTAGATTCAGAAAAGGGAAAGAAAACCTTGATGTCATGCTTAATTAGTAAAGATGTGGATTTAACAAAGAAGAATTATGATATATTAGAGAATTAAGAAAAGATAAATGACTCTATCATGTTAAAAAAAAAGAAAAAAATAGGTCATACTTCTCCCTTTACTAAATATTCTTACTGTAACAGAAATGGTTATTCTTTTCATATGTGTAATGCTCGAAATGGAAATTATAAAGGAAAAATAATTTGGGTACAAAAAAGAACATACATTGCACCAATCATTAAAAATACAAGGAAAGAGTTTTATAATTATCAGAAAAATAAAATTTAAAAATCTTATAGAACTTTTCATCAAAGTTTTTCAGAATATAAAAATAGAGTAAATCATGCATCTTATAGACCTGTTACTCATAAAATGCTCGTATCGACTAATATTGATTATCTTGTACCCATTTTTGTAAAGAAAAACATAAATATTCCTTACACAAAATGAAAAACTCACCCAAAGGACCCTTCTTATTAAAGGGTACCAGTTCGTGAAATTAATAAATGTTGCAGATATCTCTTGGAGCTGACTCTAGTAAAAATAACTGGCGACATCATCGTTTGGTCTATTGATATTAATTTGTGAAATGATTTATCTGAAAGCATGAGTAAAGATTTTGAAATGAGCATGAAGAGAGAATTAAACTTCTTCCTAGGATTGCAAATCAAACCAGGTAAAAAAGATTCTGACTATGGAGGTCATCATGATTGTTAAAAGAACAAGTTATACATGTCAATTTTCTCATAATTATTTATGCATTAAAATATATATGTTTTTAATTAATTAGAACATATAGTAACTTTTAATATTTAATTGTATAAAATTTTATTATATAAATTTTTTAATATGTATATATAAATATTTTTTTAACATATTTTAATATTTAATATATATATTTTTAATTTGAAGTGTTTATTTGAGTATGTATACTAACGATAAATAATCTCCATCCATGTATACTGATTTGGGTCAATCAGAAACAACCACACAAATTTAAATTATGCAGGCTTCCTACTGTTTAATCAAAAGACAAATAGGCAACTGAATCTTTAAAAGAATTTTTGTTAGATTCTAATATCTCTTTCTGCAGGTTCTGAAAAGTACTCTATAATATTCTTTCTCCCATTTTTTTATGATGACAAAGGGGGAGAAGAAAAATATTATTGGGAGAAAAAAAATAGATATTATTGGGAGAAGAAAAATAGCATTATTTTTTTATACCATCACATGCTATATACATGAACTATTATATATTGTTACATGAATTGTTATATACTGTTGCATGTTAGTATTTCAAAAAATTAATTTTTTTTGATTGCATAAAATGAGGGGGAGCTTTTATAGAAAATATTTTTAGTTTATTGTCATCATCAAAAAGGCGGAGATTGTTGGGTCTCTAACTTTTAGGTTTATTTTGATGATAACAATAATTAGTAAATTATTTAATTAAAAAGGTAGAATCCTCTCCATAAGTTTTATATTATAATTATTTTAATTACCTTATTTACTTTGACCAAAAATATTTTATAATCTTATTGAATTAATGTATATAATTATATAGGTGCATGAAGAACATTAAATGAAAGGCTTATTGCCTTTGACCGAATTTATTGCCAAATTGGAAGTTTAAAATCTGTCAATCTTTTTTGGGACAAGTTGCTTTGTATTTCCTGAGCATGAAATGATATGTTAGCTAATAAGTAATAAATGCTCATGTTGACCGAAATTTTGCTAAAGCTGAAAACTTGAACTTGAGACAAATCTTTTGGGACAAAACCTTCATGAATATGCTAGGAGTTTAAAAGAGACAATCTTTATGGGACAAAAGCTTGTCAATTAAATGCATGTGTATATATATATACAAATATATATATATATATATATATATATATGTTCATAAATGTAGTGCATTAATTATATCATATGTGTATATATATATATAACGTGCGTGTATATATATAAATGTGCATTAAATATGCTATATGTATATATATATTGTCGACGTTGGTTAAACAATCCGCTGGTCAGGTCACACCCGTATCTTTTATCTCTTCCTAAGTTATCTCTACCCTCACTCTTTTTATTTAGGAAAAAGATTTTGAAAGGATTTTTAGGAAAAATGCCAACATGTATCATGTCGACGATTTGAACGTTTTACAGAGTCGCCAGTTGGTAGATTTGAAAATGGTTGTACCAACTCAATCGAGTTTTGTTTAAAAGAGGCCCAATTACTGGACACTGTCGAAACTTGATCTTTGAAACCGATGTTTTGAACTCGGGCGCTTGGTTAAGTGTGAGGAGGATATTAGGCACCCCACGACTCCAGTGTAAACACGGTACCGCATCTTTTTAATATTTCCCTTAAAACTGAAATGCGTGTGTGAATGCTATTTGAAAATTGGGCTTATGTTTGATTGATTGAAAGTAGTGATTTGCTTCGTTGAACCTATATACGAAGGGTTTGATTTGATTTTGCAAAAGTCTTTAATTTGATTTGCAAAAGTGTTTAATTTGATTTGCAAAAGCTTTTCTTTTGATTGAATTGAAAATGATGTTTTGAAAGCTGGTTAACAAACCCTTACGCTAACATAGGAATTGAAGCCTGTTGATACTTATATTTTTTATCTTTTCAGCCTTAAGGCCCAGTTTGAATGGTGATTGTCAGGCTGTGAAGCATCCTCGACCATAGAATTTATACAAATGTCGGTCTTCTCATGGGCATGATAGCCATCGGAGGAACTCTGACACTACAAAACATATTTTCATTATGTTGAGACCTTAAATCCAGATAACCATTTTAAGGTCTGTTGTATGTACATTTTATAGAAAAACTGGCAGGGTACATCTATAAAGTGGAGTTTGTCTATAGTGGGAATAAGATTCTAATCGATTTGATCATGAATTTCACGATTCCTAGGCTCACATATGAGCAGCCAATAAACCTGTACATTTCAAATTTGCACAAAAATAGATATATATCCTAAAATTGCCAGAACCGAGAATTCATTCAGTAAATTCGGGTTCATACGGCCGAAGCGTCTTGTTTCCACTAGATAGCGATCTAAGGGACACGAGGTTGCTTTTATAACTGAAACTAGAAAGAAAGCTAGATTTAAGGAAATCTCATCCATTTTAGCTTCTCGGTTCAGTCTGGACATGTTTTCAACCGTTTGAAAGTTAGAGTTGGTGAGATTTAAATAAATCTAGTCCTCCCGCAGATACGTCAGTGCCAATTCATATCAAATGAATGTTCAAAGCAGCAGTTTAATAAAAGAGAGTAAATCAATATATATACACAATTATATATATAAAAGCTGTAAAGGGCGATGGGTTTTCACGCCGGTGCCCGGACTGGAATTGGAATATATATATATTGACAGAAACATAGTCAACCAAGAATGGGAAGAGAACCCAATGGTGATGAAGGCTGCTTATATATGCATATTTATATATAAAAGAAGTAAAAAGGCCACAGAATAATCCAGGCCAAACAGAAATATAAATTTACATAAAAGTAGTGAACCAGGGACTGGGAAAAGAATCCAGTAATGGTGAGGTGTGCAAAAACAGTATAAAGGCCACAGAATAATCCAAGCCGGACTGAAATATATAAATATAAATATATATATATATATATATATATATATATATTAAAAGAAATGTAGTCAACCAAGACTGGGAAGAGAACGCAGTGGTGGTGAAGGCTGCTTATATATGCATAAATATATATATAAAAGTAGTAAACTACCTCGAATTTGACATCTGGGCTTAATAAAATTGAAAAGTTAGTATATATACAGTTGAATAAAAATAAAAAATAAGCCAAACCCGGACTGGGAAGATAACCCAATCTGGCGAAGTTACTTAAAATGAAGATGCTAGTACACTGAAGCTGTTAGAGCTGACGGATCGTCAATTCAAGTTGTAGAAATGCCAGAAAATCCAGTTTTGTACAAAAATGTACCAAATTTTGACGAAAACGACCACAGAACTAAGTTCTGGGCAATTTTAGAAAACAAAATTTGATATGCAAGTGCAAAACAGTGCAAAGAAGTAGTATTAACTTTCTGATCGTAGAAATACTTACAATGTACTGCTAAACGGGCTTTTTGCCAAATCGTAGGCTCTAAACGTCAGAATCTACCGGTTATTTTCTGATATGTGGTAGTATGTGGGTATATCTAGGTGTTAGAGTGAAAAAATTTGGGTTTAGAAGAGGTGAAAAAGTCAGAAAATCAAACGGGTAGAGGTTCACTGCGTTTTAGAATTCTTGAAAATGAAAGGGGGCACGTTTATTTATAGGTCAGGGAGCCTCAGCTCTACCTGCTTCTATCGCAAGTAGAGGTGCGGCTCCCCTGGTGGGGCCCACATATCCTGTTGAGTCGTCTCAAAGTACGTGCACTCCGAACAACGCGAGGTCGAAGTCAAAACTTTTTAACTTTTGATCGGAGCATCCGTTTGAGGCGTGCTATACCTTTCCGGAAAGCCCTCGCCAAGAGTTTCGCAATGACATGGGTAAAATATTTTTTGGGTCCAAGAAGATGGGTTCATAACTAGGTCTTCGATTCCCCGCAGTTTATCCGTTGAGCTGTCTTGCGCTGTTTGCACTCGGGATCGTCGTTATGGTTCGTTCTAACCTTGGTGCCATTAATTCGGCTTGATTTTGACCAAATCAGCTTAGCGTTGGTAAAATAACCATTTTTCCCCTTCCGGGGTTGCCCTTAGTGTTGGCATGGCTTTTGGTTGACTTCTGGGAGTTTTTTCCAAGACTTGGATCCCTTTCGAGTCTGTCTGTCCTCAGTGTAATATCTTAACTTGACTTGGTCATTCCAGGTTATCTTCTGGAGATGTAGTGGAGCTTCAGGTTTTGTCCCGAAGTTGACTTGACTTCCCGGGCTGAGACCGGGGCTAATCTACATCTCCCGGGTTGAGACCAGAGTTGAGTTGACATCCCGAGACTGGTGTTCGAGGCTGTGGTTGTCCCGATAATTGGTGACCGAGGTTGATTTAAAAGGCCCGATATTGAGATCGGGGTTGATCTGATAGTCCGATTGGAGATTTAAATTGATTTAATGGCCTGATAATGAGATCGGGGTTGATCTGACGGCCTGATTGGAGATCGGAGTTGATTTGATGGCCCGATATTGAGATTGGGGTTGAGTTGACGGTCCGATTAGAGATCAGAGTTTATTTAATGGCCTGATATTGAGATCGGGGTTGATCTGGCGGTCCAATTGGAGATCAGAGTTGATTTGATGGCCCGATATTGAGATCGGGGTTGAGTTGACCCGGTATTGGTGACCAGGGTTGATTTGAAAGGCCCGATATTGAGATCAGGGTTGATCTGACGGTCTTATTGGAGATCGGAGTTGATTTGATGGCCTGATACTAAGATCGGGGTTAATCTGACGGTCCGATTGGAGATCAAAGTTAATTTGATGGCCCGATATTGAGATCGGGATTAATCTGACCCAATATTGGTGACCGGGGTTGATTTGATTGCTCGATATTGAAATCGGAGTTAAGTTGACCCGGTATTGGTGACCGGGGTTGATTTGATCGTGCCATTTTGCCTTCCTACAATGTTAATAACAGGGACAGGAAATTTCGGGTGTCTACAGATGCCCCTCTTTATCATGCTCATGCAATGTAATGGAATGAGTAGATAAAGATTGCTAGACACTTAAAATGCAAATATATCAATGATGCAATGCAACGAATGTTAAAATGTTTTCGCAGATCGCAGGTCGCAATTCGCATCGCTAATCGCATCACAAATCGCATCACAAATAGTTTACCTTTATCGGTGTTGGTGTTGGGGCTGAGACCAGTGGTTTTGGATTCCCATCGGTGTTGTCGATGTTTGTTTTGATAATGATACACTGAAATGTTTTCTGCATTTCTGCTGGGGATGTCAATACTAGGCTACCACTAACTATTTTTGTCCCTTTCTGCTGGGGATGACGTCACTCATGATTGCCTAGGGTGGACGTTGTCAGAGGATCACTGATGGTGGAACCACTGACGTTCTTGTCAAAGATGAGCTACCGCAGATTATTCTTGTCTTGCTCTGCTGGGGATGACGTCCTCTGCTATAGCTTTATTGATTTAGCTGGGGATGATACCAATGATGCTACCTTAGGTTTGAGATCAATGGCTTCCCTGTCTGGCGGTATTTTTTATAGTTTTGATTTCCCTTCGGCTAGTGCTGTTGCACATTTTAAAGGCTCATCTACTGGGGATACTTATCGATTACCCAGTTTCCTTAAGGGATGCTTTTGATGCCTACCCTGATGATAGTTTACATCGGCATTTTGTCACAAGCAGTTGAATCACCAATTCTTCTTGGTGCTCCTCTTGAGGATGTGTATAACAGATTCCATCTTCGGGGATGGACTATTATATGGTTTCTGTCCCCAGATCACTTCAGATGCTTCGCGAAGATTGCTCTGATTGCTAAGACGTTTCTAGGGGTTGAACCAACGGCTGAATTGAACTCGGTCTGTACCCGATACTTCACTGGGGCTGAACCAATGGCTGAATTAGATTCGGTCCATACCCGATACTTTGTTGGGGCTGAACCAACAGTTGAATTGGATTTTTTCTGTACCCAATACTTCGCTGGGGCTAAACCAACGGCCGAATTGGATTCGGTCTGTACTCGATACTTTGCTGGGGCTGAAGCCAACTGCTGAATTGGATTCGATTTGTACCCGATACTTCGCTGGGGTTAAACCAACGGCTGAATTGGATTTGGTCTGTACCCGATACTTCACTAGGGCTAAACCAATGGCTGAATTGGATTTGGTCTGTACCCAATACATCGCTGGGGTTGAGCCAACGGCTGAATTGGATTCGTTCTGTACCCGATACTTCGCTGGGGCTAAGCCAACGGCTAAACTGGATTCGATTTGTACCCGATACTTCGCTGCGGTTGAGCCAACGGCTGAATTGGATTTGGTCTGTACCTGATACTTCGCTGGGGTTGAGCCAACGGCTGAATTGGATTCGGTCTGTACCTAATACTTCGCTGGGGCTGAGCTAACGGCTGAACTGGATTCGGTCTGTACCCGATACTTTCCTGGGGCTGAAGCTAACGGTTGAATTGGATTCGGTCTGTACCCGATACTTCATTGGGGCTGAACCAACGGCTGAATTAGATTTGTTCTGTACCCGATACTTTGTTGGGGCTGAACCAACGGCTGAATTGGATTCGGTCTGTACCCGATACTTCGTTGGGGCTAAACCAACGGATAAATTGGATTCGGTCTGTACCCGATACTTTGTTGGGGCTGAACCAACGGCTGAATTGGATTCGGACTGTACCCGATACTTTGTTGGGTTGAAACCAACGGCTGGATTGAACTCGGTCCGTACCTGAAACTTTGTTGGATTGAAGCCAACGGCTGGATTAAACTAGGTCTGTACCCGACGCTTTGAAAGTGGCAGTTTTCGGCAGTTTTGCACAGTTTTTCGACAGTTTTGTGCAGTTTTTCATTGTTGATCCCCGTATATGACTTCGGGATGAATACCAAGGGTTTCCAGAGTGTCCCCCTTCAGGGTCAAAATTACGCTGCTTAAACGCAAGATTTCAGGACAAACCGCTCAATCGCGTAGCAATTTTTCTGCAGATTTGACTTGGCAGCACATAGAAACTCCGTTTCAACCTGAACCGGACCGAGCCCAGGAGAGTGGGACCCACCTTGGGGAGCCACAGGGAATTTTTTTAAAAAATTTGAGCATTTAATAAACATGCAATTTTGACTCTACTAGGGATATTTGACTGACCCATGCATATTTTTAGGACTTAGAGATGCATAGAGTAGTGATTTAACTTAATAAGCCACAGGTTTTAGGCTTACCACACCATTTCTGAGGTGATTTGGAGACTTTGTACATGCAATGGATAGTGATAGGCCCGGTAGTGCTAGTAGAGTTGTTTCAGGGGTCAGACGTAAGAGGGCTTCTGATGTTCCTCAGCCACGTCCGGCTAGTCTGCCTCGCAGGTTGGTAGAGTCGGTGATTCGTCCAGCTTAGGATGAACCATCGATTGACATTGATGATGAAAAAGCTGCTTTTGCTGCTCCAGCACCTGCTCAGGCTCCACGTGCGGAGGTTCCAGGCATTGTTGTGCCTACCTAGGAGCTGCTAGGGGACTTGAGTCGCCATCCTTCGAGATATCTCTACGCCAATGAGGTGACTTGAAGTTTTTCTCTTCTTGGATTCTCTTTCTTTCTTTTGCCATTCTCGGGGCACAGGTTTTTGACATAGGTTGGTTTTTGATGCAGGTTCCCGGATTTACGCAGCCTTGAGAGAACTGGTTCAACATGCATTCCTTGTATCATACTTTGCACGAGGATTACAGAGATATTGTGATGGCTGGGGGTTCCAGGCTTTCTTTTCTATTCTTCCCCGCCGTTGCCCCTGCGGGTATATGAGGGCTTTGTCTGAGCACTGGTTCCACCAGACTCAGTCCCTTCATCTGTTTGGATTGTGAGGTGATGATGACCCCTATGAATTGGAGGTTCATCATCGGTATTGAGTTTAAGGGCGAGTCAGTGCCTGTCGTAGCTGACATTACGCCCACTGCTGTTCGATCCCTGCTGGGAGTTCTTGCGACGGGGCTCAAGGGTCGGTCAGTCCGATCTGGTCCCTTGAGTATAGATGCCAAGAATGGGGCTTTACTGGAGTCTCCACCTGATGATCGGAGGGTTAGGGATCGCATTCTGAGGCGATTATTTCTGGTAATCATCAGGGGTTATTTTGTAGAGGACAACTCATCTACTGTGTCCTTCGCCCTGGTCAGCGCTACCCAACAGGTAAAGCGCCTCAGTGATTTTGATTCGGGTTCCTATACCTTTTCCTATTTTCTTCGGGGCATGGGCATGCTTTCGGAGGGTTCGACGGAGGCCTAGTTAGGGTTCTACCCATTTTCTGCTGGTGAGTACATCTTTCTTGTACTTTTTTGATTTCAACATTTATATTTGTCAATATTGATCACTGATGACTTTTGATATGGCCAGTTCTGGGCATTTGAGAGGCTTCCTTTCCTACGGCCTGCCACTACTTTAGGTCTAGAGACCTATCCTCGAGAACGGCGTTGGCATCACTCGACTTTGACGGAGGTCCCTGTTGCTGAGGGATTTACATATGCTTGCCTATAGTTAGAGCTTTTGACAGCTGGATCGATCTTATGGGTGCCGTATACCTCTGAGTTTTTGACCATTAGATTTGAGGGAGGCTTTCCCACTGGTCGAGAGTTTGTATTGTCGACCCTCAGAGTCCCAATTTTATAGAGGGAGGCTAGGAGCTCTATTTGGTATAGCGTTCCATCAGGAGTATTACGGGTGAGATCCACATTCCCATTATTCCTCGTGCTTGGCATTATTGGCCGTTGATCATGCCACTGAAAGATATTCCCACGGAGATCATAGATGGCTTCACCCTATCAGAGGGTCCATTCAGCCAGGAGACATTTAGTAGATGGTGGAGTCCTCGCACTATTAGAGCTCAGACTCGGGCTACCCAATTTATGGCAGACATGGTGCCAGAGTACGTGATGATGACGGACTTGATAGCTTGTCTCAGGGAGCTGACTCATTTAGACCAGATTGCAAATCTGACCCGAGAGTTGGATAGGGCTCACTTCTTTATCAGGCATCTTGGCCGAGATCCGTTAGAGGCATCTTCTTTTAACCCGTCCAGCTCAGGAGCAGGGCCCTTCAGGTCCATTTAACAGCAGTTTTACAGGGGCAGATCCTCCCTTGTACAGCCCAAACATGCCTGATGACCGTAACTTTGTGTCCACAGCGGAGATGGAGCAGGTTGATCACTTGGACATAGATTATCTGGATCTCTTTGGATAGTTGTGGCAGCTATATTTTTGGTCAGCCACTATTTTGGCTATTTGGCGGTTGTGCCATCATTTTGATATACCACTGTTAGTAGTTAGGTGGTGGTGCCCCATTTTCCTGTATTCTTCATTTCACTTTATATTATCAAACAAGGATGATGCCTGCAGTAGATAGCTTATTGTATATGCTCATGATATTTCCTATCTATTGCATCATGTTTGTATTTGTCATCATGCATGTATTATATCATATGTATGTATTTAGACAGATGAGTTCAGAATTGACCCCTGGGTGGTCTTGTGATACGGTGACATAGATGACGTCATCCTCCGTGAGCCGTATTGAGCATTTACCACAGTCTGAGGTGGCTTCATCATTGAGGTCATGGTACGAGAGCCTGCCCTTCTCAGCCAGAGGGACAGTAGACCAGATGTTAGGGCATTCGCTGGCCTATGTAGATTTTTAGGTGCCATATGGTTTTGTGGATGGCATACTATCCTGCTGGATACCTGAGAGGCAGGTGTTCAGATTTGGGAGACATAAGCTGACGCCAAGTCTGGAGGAGTACGAGCGGCTTATCGGTCTGGCTTTGGACTTATCGTGTGCTCGGACTTCTGTTAGTGATATGCGGAGACCGTTCCTGCGGATGTCTGGTCTTCATCAGAGGGTTGTCGTGGACGAGATCATATCTAGGCGTGTGATCTCGATTGACTTCTAGATCGATTATTTTGGGGAGCTTGATAGCTACGATCGACATGTTGGGGATTTTATTATTTTAGCAGAAGCATGACATCTGGCCAGGGTAGATATTCTGCTGATGTGCATCGTGGCATACATCTACATGTCGTTACGCTTGGGTCACTTGGATGTGGGGTTAGTAATTATAGTTTGGGCCCTTAGACAGGGTAGCACTATCATCCCAATGATATTGGCTGAGACGCTGCGATCAGCCACTTACTGTATTACCTACCCGGAGGGGTTCTTCAGAGGTAGTTCGATCTTGTTGTACATATGGTTGATGTCCCATATCTGACCGATTGGATCTTTCAGGCATCATGGGTATTATTTTTCCCATGATATAGCTATGTCCTACTCCTTTCAGTCGGCAGAGTGTATCGATGCAGAGACATGATCGGCATTTTTGTCGGATATTGAGCATCCGTTCTTGATTTTGCCATGCTCAGGGTTAGCCTTCTCATATAGTTTCATCAATCATTCACCTGGTATGGATTACTTGCCCCTAACGGGTTTGAGGGGAATGCCTACTTATCATCCCCTGGCTGTTATGAGCCAGTTTGATCAGTTCTAGAGCTTGCACCATTTTGAGGGGTCTGCTGATCAGAGGATGTCGGTGTCGTCTATGTCATCAGCCGAATTGGTTTGAGTATATGAGTATTGGACTCATAGGGAGATGGCTGAGTTCTCCAGTAGCCATCCGGACCGTTCTACAGAGTACTTGGCATGGTTGGAGGCAGATTTGGCAGTAGCTGCATTTATTCCTTCAGCTCCTATTATAGATTTAGTTGAGGAGGAGCCTATAGAGGATTCTGAATCTCCTACTAAGGATGAGCTCTTTGTAGGTTTGATAGCGACACTGGTCAGTGATCCACCGACTATCCCTGTAGGCACAGATCCGGCTTCGGCGAATTCATTGTTCAGTATGACCTTTGAGTGGGATTCAGCTAGAGCGCAGATGTTGACCGCCTTATCTGGCAGAGATATAGCTTTAGCTGAGAGGGATGCACTTCGAGTCGCTTATGACGCAGGCTTGATAGAGAGAGAGAGAGAGGAGCTCCGATCTGCCAGAGATGCAGCTATTGTGGAGAGGGATGAGATCCGCTCAGCCAAAGATGTAGCTTTTGCTGAGATTGAGGATACTTTAATTGCTAGAGATGCAGCTTTTGCGGAGAGGGATGAGGCTATAGCTTCCCGTGATTTCCATATTGCCGATAGTACTGCTTTTTGATCTTATACGCACGGCCTGGTTATCGAGATGAGCGCATATATTGATGACCACAGTGCCACACTGTAGATGACTGTGGACATTATAAGTTGTATGGAGGCTG
Source organism: Panax stipuleanatus (assembly GCA_020205555.1). NCBI lineage: Eukaryota > Viridiplantae > Streptophyta > Magnoliopsida > Apiales > Araliaceae > Panax > Panax stipuleanatus. The sequence goes on from CM035116.1 coordinate 87,025,404, forward strand.
AGGGTATTGCACTTGCAGCCGCTCCCCCATCTTCCGAGAGAGATGCCATGGCGGCATTGCTGGCCCGCTTATCCTTGGGTCCACAGACTAGCTTTATTTTTCCTGCATAGACTACATCAGTCATTTTTGTCATGTACATGACATTATGTATACATCGAACAGTTTTATATCATAGAAATATAATTTTTATTCACTTCCCTGTTTGGAGATGTATCGTCATTGCTGAGTGATTACCACTTCTTTCATGACTCACTGTTGTTGATGTATCTTGATCTCCTCCTTGATGGACTGACAGTTGAGATGTCAGGGAGTATCTCAGATGGGCCTGTTGACCAGGAAGATTAGATATAGCTTCTATATGGCTTTCGGTGTCTTGGAACTGGTTTTTTATTTTTTCTTGAAGGTCAAACCGCACCGTAAATGGCTGCCTACGTACTCCCGGGTGGAGGGAGATTAGGTCATTCGTAGTTCTGACTTCTATTAGAGAGGGTTTGAAAAGTGTTTGTCTTGGGTTTTGAGTTTGGTTTGATGAGTTTTTGAATTTTTATTTGGTTTGACCGCACCAAAAATGGCTGCGTACGTACTCCCAGGTGGAGGGAGATCAGGTCATTCGTAGTTCCGGCTTCTAGTGAAAAACCAAACATGATTTGATTCATAGGACCCGGATGCGGGTATGCATGTGCTTCAGACATAGTACATTTTCATGGTGTCTGAATTGATAAGTTGTGAAAATTTGTTCCCGTCCATTTCTTGTAGTCTGATAGCTCCTCCCGTTAACACTTCCTTGACAATGAAAGGGCCTTCCCAATTAGGGGCGAACTTTCCTTTAGCCTCGTCTTGATTGGCTAAAACTTTCTTTAGCACCAAGGCATTTTCTTTAAATTACCGTATTCGGACCTTCTTGTTGTAGGATCGAGCGATCCTTTGCTGATATAACTGTCCGTGGAAAATGGCTGTAGCCCTTTTTTTATTTATCAGGGATAATTGGTGATATCGGTCTTGCAACCACTGATCCTCGTTTATCCGAGCATCGATCAACACTCGCAAGGATTCCATCTCTATTTCTACGGGGAGGACTGCTTCCATGCCATAGACCAATGAATAGGGGTAGCCTCAGTAGAGGTGCGCATTGACGTCCTGTATGCTAACAAGGTTAGAGGCAGCAGGTTATGCCATTCTTTGTGATTGGCGGACATTTTTTGCATGATCTTTTTGATGTTTTTGTTGGCCGCTTCGACAACACCATTCATTTTGGGCCAATAGATGACGGGGTTGAGATGCTTGATGTGGAACTTAGTGCACAGTTCTATCATCATCTGATTGTTCATGTTCTTGGCGTTGTCTGATATGATCACCTCTGGTTGTCCATTACCGACAGACTATATTATTTCTGATGAAACCAATGATGACCTCTTTCGTGACTTTGGGAAAAAAAGGTTGTTTCAACCCACTTGGTGAAGTAATCAATCATGGTGAAAATGAATCGATGACCATTGCTGGCTTTTGGTTCCACTGACCAATCACGTCCATTCCCCACATGGAGAAAGGCCATGGTGAACTCATGTTGTGTAGCTCATTTGGAGGAGCGTGTATAGCATTTCCATGTACTTGGCATTGATAACATCTCTTGACGTGATCGTCGCAATCAACTTTGAGATAGATCCAATAATGACCGATTCTTAATATCTTCCTGTCCAGTAGATGACCGCTCATGTGTGGACCACAGACTCCACCGTGGATTTCATCTATAAGTCTCTGGGCTTTTTCTTTATCAAGGCATCTTAACAGGCCTATTCCAGCATCTCTTTTGTAGAGGGCATCTCCGCTTAGATAGAACTTCATAGCCATTTTATGAATCCGCTTTCGCGCAAATTGGCTTGCTCCAGCCGGTGTAGATGATAGTAGTGTGCATACAAGCCAATCATGTATGATGATAAAGCACATACTTTATAAACAATCTTATTTATTTATTAATAAAATATTCATTTAAGGCATTTATTATCTACATGGTGCTGTTTTTATAATATGTAAATAACCCATAGTTTTAGACAATGATTTTAGAAACATGTTGAGATCATGCTAATGAGATATAAATTCTTAGAAAGCTTAAAAACTAAAATAGTTCTCAATCGTGTGATTACTAAAATGGGGATTAGTAAATCCAGATAGATTGGTACATATATTGCTTGCTCATTGGATGAGGATGACTGATCTCATGGTCATTTGTGTGGAGACACTAAAGCAAGTATGTAGGTGCTTATTGGTGAATAAGTTCACTGAACGTGAGTCACTATGGAATACCTAATGGAGTTTTACTCGCATGTCAATAAGAATTCCTAATGTGATAGTAGTACAAGTGATCCTTGGACTTGAGATCATCATAGTATCTTGTATGTAACAAATTATACTTTGACTTATTTCTTAAGGCCTTTTAAGGCATATATAGGGTATGCTTGGGTATAATGAGTTACATATAGAGATAATGTATGATCAATAAAGAATCTACCACCTCTAGTAAAAGAGGAGATATGTCCTATGTGATTCGTTAAATGACAACCCAGGAATCCTTGGCCAAGGTGGAATGAAATTAGAAAGAGGTTTCTAATTTGCATTATTTGGAGTTGTGCATTTTCTAATCGAAATACATATGATTAAATAAATTAAGACTTGACAGTAAATCCATGTCTTATATTTAATTGGGACATTGTATGGTGGAAGGATTGAATTGTACGGTAACTATTAACTTACATGTTCTTTTATGATTAATGTTGAAATCTATATTATCTGGAAAGTCGTTGATCGCTAGGGAGGCTTATCCCTATTGTAGAATAAATGTTATTTATTTAAATAGATTATTAGTTTAATTTATTTATTTAAATAAGATTAGAATTATTCTAATTGATTTATTCACAACCGGTTTAATATGGAGAACCTAAAGGGTCACACCATAAAAGGAAGAAGAACAATTTAAGAAGAAAATGACATAATAGTAATAATACATTAAGTGTAATTAATTTAATCTATGGTGATAGAATAAATTAAATAGCTTAATGTTTATTATATAATATTTTAGAAATATTAAATATAAATTAATAAGAGGAGTCTTATTAATATTATTATTATTATTATTATTATTATTTCAATCCTAAAGGAGTTTAAGGATTAATTTAATATAAGTACTCTCACTCAATCCTAATGTGATTAGGAGATAAATTAATTAAAGAGTTTAATTAATCCCAATTTGTTGGGAAGTCAAATTAATTAAAAGTGTTTAATTAATTGATTAAATAAAATCATATTCAAAATTAGATTAGTAGGGTTAACCTAATATCTATATAAGAGAGTCTTATATCAGAATAAGGTACTTGAGTTTTTCCAAGAGTTGGGAGTACACATATTCTATAGAGATAAAAACAAGGGTTAAGCCAATAATCCATCTTCCTGAGTTCTTCATCTTCCTTGGTGGATCACCATTAGAGGCTGATCAAGGGAAGGAGCCACTACAGAGGAATCAAAGGAAGCAAAGGAGTAGAACTAGTACCTGAGGAAGCTTGGATCTTCAAATGTATAATTCTATTTTTCTCCTTCTATATTACTGATAATTGAAGCACAAGAATGATCATGATTATGGGTTTGTATAAATTTTTGAAAACCTAGTTTTTGCGCTTCCGCCCTTATTTATATGATTTGGTTGCATGATCGCGCTACGAACAAACCCAACAGTAGATCCATCTCGTAGATATTCCTTGATGTCTTGATACCAAGGCTTGTTGACAGGAGGTATTTCATCTGATACTTTTCCAACGTAATTCTCTTATGTCGGAGCTTTCTGAACTATGAATTTGATGCAGGGAATCCTAATCCTATCGAATAAGCGGATTAATGAAGCCAACGTTGCCAATGCATCAGCGAAATCATTCATACCCCGAGCAATATGGCTGAAAATTATGTCTTCAAACTCTAGGGATATTTTGATGATCTGTCGATGATAGGGCAGCAAATGCAGTTCTTTGGTGTGATATGCCCTAGTGGATTGTCTAATGACCAACTCTGAGTCTCCAAAGACCAGTAGGTGTTTGATACCCATGGATTGGGCTAGTTTCAACCCCATTATACAGCCTTCATACTCGGCCGTGTTGTTGGTGTTGCCAAATTGAAGTTTGGTAGCCATAGAATATTGTTCTCCTATACCAGAGATAAGGACTGCCCCAGCTCCGGCACCTTCCATGTTTACTGCTCCGTCGAAATACAGTTTTCATGGTTGGACTGTATTCTCTCGTTGGAGTTGTTGAATTGTCATGATTCCATCATCTGGGAAATATGTCTCCAGGGGCTCGAACCCTCCTGAAGGTGCTTCAGCTAATTGATCTGCAATGCCTTGACCCTTGATTAACTTTTGAGTCACATAGACAATGTCAAACTGTTGTACAATCAACTTCCATTTGGACAGTCGACAATTCAACATTGGCTTGTTGAATACATATTTGAGTGGATCCATGCGGGATATGAGGTAAGTGATGTTCCCATGGAGGTAATGTTGTAACCTCATGGCGGCCCATGTTAATGCACAGCATGTTTTCTCGATCAAGGTTTATTTCTATTCACCACTGCTAAATCTTTTATTGATGTAGTAGATGACTATTTCTTTGCTACTATCATCTTTCTGTCCTAGCATACAACCCATTGCATTGGTATTGACAGACATGTACATGAATAAGGGAACTCCATCCCTCGGAGGTACCAATACTGGTGCTTCGATTAGCTGCTTCTTGATGGCAAGGAAGGCTTGTTGATAGTCCTCATTCCATTTGATGGAGGCATTGTTCCTTAGTAGCTTGAATATGGGCTCACAGGTTGCTGTGAGCTGGGAAATGAATCTGCTTATGAAGTTTATCCTTCCTAGAAACCCATGTATCTCCTTCTCTGTTTGAGGTACTGGCATCTCAGTGATGGCTTTGATCTTGGCAGTGTCAAGTTCGATGCCTCGATTACTCACCAGGAATCCTAATAGCTTGCCTGCTTTGACGCCAAAAGCACATTTGGCCGGATTCAGCTTGAGGTTATACTTGCTTAACCTATTGAACAGCTTCCTGAGATGGTCAATGTAATCATCCTCCCTCCGGGATTTGATGATGATGTCATCCACATAAACCTCTATTTCTTTGTGCATCATGTCATGAAATAGGGCCATCATGGCTCGCTGATATGTGGCTCCGGCATTGATGAGGCCGAAGGATAGTCACCTATAACAGAAGGTTCCCCAGGGAGTGATGAAAGCTATTTTCTCCCGATCCTCTTCAGCAACCATGATTTGATGGTAACCACCAAAGCAATCTACTAAGGAATATATGTTGTACTGCGTCGTATTGTCTATCAGGATGTGGATGAAAGGTACCTGGAAATTATCCTTGAGGTTGGCTTTGTTCAAATCCCGGTAATCCACACATACTCGTACTTTCCCTCCAGGCTTAGGCACTGGACTATGTTTGAAAGCCACTCTGGATAGGTTGATACCATGATAATCCCGGCTTTAAATTGTTTAACGACTTCTTCTTTGACTTTCAAACTCCATTTAGGTTTCAATCGCCTGAGCTTTTGTTTGACTGGCTTGAACCCGTCTTTGATGGGCATGCGATGAATGACAATGTCAGTAGAGAGGCCAATCATGTCTTCATGTGACCATGCAAATATATCTTGGAACTGTGTTAGGAGTTCTATCAGGTCGGCTTTTTCTTCTGGTGTGAGGTCTAAACCTATCTGAATTTCTTTGATGTTTTGGAGGTATTTATATTGATAGTGGTGGTTTGGTCGAGGTTTGGTTTGGGTTTGTCTTCGACCCATTCTTTGATCTCCTCGGGAACCTCATAATCATCTTCCTCCTCTTGATCAATAACCATCACGTCAAAGTTCAGTTCTACATCAAAGTAGTAGTTATTTTGACATGTTGGCACCTCATCAGCAGAGACGAACACATCTAACGCTTGAGTTCTGAAAACAAAAAATGCTTTCATCTTAGATATATACAACTGCTTAAATTATATAGCATTCTGCAAAGCATGACAAAGCTGCTGATGTGTCTGTGCAATCAAAAGTAAGCAGTAAATGAAAGTATGATTAAAGGGAATATTAACACTCTCTGCCCCTTTACCCTTTTCGACCGAGGTAAGGGACACTACTCCAGTTATCCAAGGTCAGATCCTCATGAACCAGGAGAATCAGGGATTTGTGATTATCTGTCTCGTCTCGGATGACGACTCAGACATCCTTTATAATAGGGCCAGGGTTTTTCTTTGGATCGCCCCCTTTTTCCTTTTTGATGCGAGAAATTTGAATCTGATCCTCGTCTTCGCTATCTGGGATCTCATCATTCATACCCTCGTAGTTTATGATGACCCTGCATATTAGCGAATGGGTCTCGTCCTTCGTATAGGATATTTTCTTTTCTCTTTTTGCTATCTGCCTCATGCTTGAGGGCTTTTCTTTCATTGACAGGTATAATTAGAGGAAACAACATTATTGATACCGCAGTAGGGATCTTCCTCATTGGTTTTACCCATCTGGCATTAGTAAGATTTGGCAAAATTATAGTGGAAGCATGAGCCTTGGGATGCTTATGCATGTTCCTGTAATTTGCCCTGGATGAATATCCCAATCCTGCTCTCCCAGTCTGACTTGGTATTTGTATCGGGCTCTTGATACCTTGTTGATTCTTTCCTAACCCTTCTCCAGGTTGGAAACCCAGCGATACCATTTCTTGGCCCACTGTCATTACTTCGGTGGAGACCTTAGGCTTCAGGGCTGGTGCTCCGATAGGTAGATACTGCGTATCGCTCACCTCCAGAGCTTGAAAACTTGCAGGTTCAATTCTTGCATCCAGGCGAATCACTGGCATATCTCCTTGTATGCCGACAGGGTATTCTGGTTTAGCATTGACCATGATGAGGTTGCCGTTGATAATGTATTTGAGCTGTTGATGGAGGGTAGATGGCACTGCCCCTGCCATGTGAATCCATGGCCTGCCCAGCAACAGGTTATATCCAGTGGCGATATTGAGCACCTGAAAGAATATGTAGAAAGTGTGTGGGCTAATCTCCAAGGGTAGCTCTATTTCTCCCATAGCTTGGCGTCGTGATCCATCAAATGCTCGGATGATCATACAGCTGGTTTTGATCCAATTCGGGTTGATCTTCATTCTTTCTAAGGTATCGTAGGGATAGATGTTAAGGGATGATCCTCCGTCAATGAGTACCCTTTCGATCACATACCCGGAAGACATCACAGCTATGTGCAGGGACTTATGATGGCTTGTTCCCTCTGTAGGGATATCATCGTCAGTGAAATAAATCACATTGCTGTTGAAAATGTGTTCCACCACATGACAAAATTTCTTAGCATCTACGGTATGTGGCAGATGGGCTTCTTCCAGAACTTTCACTAGAATGTTGCGATAGTCCATTGAGGATAAGACTAAGTCTAGGATGGACATTTACTTGGGTGCATCCTTCAAGCTCTGCACTACCTTGATTTCATTGTGTCCCATCTTTTTGAGGAACTCTTCAATTTTCTCATCATCCACCTTTGCTTTGGCTTTGATGACTGGTTTGATCACCGGCTGAGGCAGGTATAATGGATTGTACTTTGGTACAATGGTAATGTTGTTTGAGGTGGACCCTTCATCGTTCCCATAGTTCTATGGGACCCGCTTCAGACTGATAATTGGATACTAGGGTCTGAAGGGCAATATCAAAGGCTCGGGTGCGGCCACCTTCATAGGATTTTGTATTTCTTGGACCCCTTTCCCTAGCAGTACTAAGGGTTTGAGGGTTGACTCCTCATTACAGGAGATAACAGCTACGGTACCTTAATCCCTTACAGTGGGGATCCAGAGAGTTTCTTCATCCGGGAGGTCGAGAACTTGAATTCCCCTTATCAGGTCACCATTTTCAATCATGTCTTGAATTAGGTGACGAAGAGCCCAGCAATCCTCAGTATCATGGCCGGGTGAATTGGAGTGGTACTGACATATTGATCAGGTTTGAATTTTTTGGCCCGAGGGTTCAATGGTGGTAACAAGTCTGCAACCATTCCCTCATTGATTAGCATCTGGAGGATTTCTTCCATTGACTATTTTAGGTTGGTGAAGTTCCTTTAAAATAGGAATTTTCCACTAGTTTGGACACTTGCTTCTTCAACCCCTTTGTCAGTCCAGGATTCATGCTCCTGAGACCGGTTATGATCCCTCAAGGGATTGATCTCGGGTGTGGGAGGATGATCGATATCAGACCGGATGGCCCGTTTGATCATTTTCCTTGTAATCTGATGCTGGTAGACGACCAGTTCTGCTAATTGTTCGATTCATTCCTTGATAGAGTTTATTTCTTGCTCTATCAGGAACCTTCTTTCTGAAACTTCCCAACTGTCTGGGGTGCTATTGATGGATGGAGTTGATTTTCCCACATTACGATTGTACTTGGATCCTTCTCTATTTGTGATGCCGATCATATTGACATCCTCCTCTTTATGCTGTGGTAGAGGATTGTCCTGTACATGGGGTTGCTCAGGCTTTGTGACCATAATCTCTTCGTTGTTGATCAAATCTTGGATCTTATGCTTGAGAGACCAACAGTCTTGTGTGTCATGGCCTGGAGATCCAGAGTGGTAAGCACACTTCTTGGCTGAGTCAAAATTTCATCCACTAGTGTTGGTGGGTGGAAGGAGTTGAACAATCTTCTTCTGAGCTGTCAGAAGCTTGAACATGTTCTCGAGTGAATCCCCTAGAGGGGTGAAAGTTCTTCTACGACTGACCTCCATATTCTTCTGGAATGGAGGGTTTGAAGGTTGTGCTAGAGCTTGAAAAGGAGTATAACTCCTCTTTTGAATGGGCATACTGTTTAACTCGCCCCTTGTATTCTGTCCTTGCAATACAAAGGAAACTTCTTCATCTTTCTTTTTGTGTACCCTCCGTGGATTACTCCCGTAATTTTCGGACTGGATATGTTCAGCAACAGCTTCGAGGGCGGTCAGATCTTTTATCTAACCGGACTTGAGCCCCATTTTTGACATTTCGTCGTGTTTGATCATTTTAGAGAATGGTTTTCCTATGCCTTCTAGGACCCTCTCATAATATGGCGCTTCTTAGATATCGATGAAGGTCATGACTATCTCAGACTCATTCATGGCTGGGATGACTTGTGCTGCAACCCTCCTCCATCATTGGGCATACTCTCTGAATGATTCAGCGTTCTTTCTCTTGATTTTGGTTATCTGGTATCTGTTTGGAGCCAGATGAGATTGGAAGTTGTACTAACTGAGGAAGGCAGGGGCCAGCTCTTCCTTGCTGTGAATCATAGAATTGTCTAGGCGGGCATACCAGGCTTTGGCCTCTCCAGTTAGACTCTTTTGAAATAACTGCATCCGAAGTTTCTCGTCCTCTGCATAGGATCCGAGTTCTCCGATGAATACTTTCAGATGTGTATAAGGATCTCCCAATCCATCATATTTCTCAAAATTAGGATTTTTGAATTTCTCGGGATAACGAGCTCTGGGGAAAATACAGAGGTTGGAGTAATTAACACTGCCGAATGCTCCAGTCCCTTTGATAGACTAGAGAGTTTCTTCCATTTGTTGTACTTTCTTGAGAAGGATCACTAGCTTCCTGTTCTCTACTGAGGGCGGTGATTTCAGGGGTTTTGTTGGTTGGGTCCTGGTTTTGTGGTCCAGGAATCTGAGTTTCGGCCTTTTCGGTCTCTTGACTACCACGACCACCAGGTGCTCCTGGTTCTGTATGAGTTTGGGCTTGCTTCCCTTTAAGAGCCTTGCTTTGTTCTCTTAGAAAACCGGCTAGTTCAGTTATCTGATTTCTCAGTCCTTCAAACTCTTCCCTAGACACAGGGGTAGATTCTGGTTGAGCACTCGAAGTCATGTCCGTGGATTGACTTAGTGCTTTCTTAGACTTACATCTAGTGACAGGACCAATTTTTCACCTACACCAAAACGTAGGCTTGTCAATTTCCTGAGATATGTAGGGATAGGATGCATGATGTGGTTTTTAATTTAATCCTGCAAAACAGAGGTTAGTTATTTTGATGACAGGATGACAAGACGTATTTACTGGAATTGAAAACTAGACATTGAATTGAAAGAGGAAGGCATGAAGAAGATTCCCGTAGAAATTTGGTTAATCAGAGGCTGACCTATCTTAGGTTACTCTCGCACGACCTTTTGGCATGAAGGTCCCCAGATCATCGCAATCTACTAGAAGGGAAATTAATCCGATCTTTCAACTGGAGCGAATCTGGGTGGTGCATTTTCATGAGCCCCAGAGACTTAGCCGATCCCCAGAGACATTACTTATCATCGACGGGTTTTGCCTCCTTGTGAGAGGAACACAACATACATTCACATACATCATCCTCACCGTATGCATATGATGATAGTTGGTGCGAAGCACTAATATGGGTGTGAAGCACTAAAAAACCAGAAAGCATTCATTCACATTCATTCAATGTAAAGACGCAGCATTCACGCATTCATTCAATGTGGAGACACAAAATTCACACATTTATAGTTTTGAAAGGGAAATATTTGAAAAATTTTGAAAGCGGCCTAAGCCCTCTACTGTCCCCAGCAGAGTCACCACCTGTCGACGTTGGTTAAAAAATCCGCGGGTCAGGTCACACCCTGATCTTTTATCTTTTCCTAAGTTATCTCTACCCTCACTTTTTTTATTTAGGAAAAGGGTTTGAAGGGTTTTTTAGAAAAAAGGCCAACATGTATCATGTCGACGATTTGAATGTTTTACAAAGTCGCCAGTTGGTAGATTTGAAAATGGTTGTACCAACTCAACCGAGTTTTGTTTGAAAGAGACCCAATTGCTGGACACTGTCGAAACTTGATCTTTGAAACTGAAGTTTTGAGCTCGCAGGCTTGGTTAAGTGTGGGGAAGGTGTTAGGCACTCCACGTCAGTGCTAATTCATATCAAATGAATGTTTAAAGCATCTGTTTAATAAAAGCGAGTAAAGCAATATATGTACACAATTATATATATATAAAATTTGTAAAAGGCGATGGGTTTTCACGCCGGTTCCCAGACTGGAATTGAAATATATATATATATTGACAAAAACATAGTCAAGCAAGACTGGGAAGAGAATCCAGTGGTGGTGAAGGCTGCTTATATATGCATATTTATATATAAAAGCAGTAAAAAGGCCACAGAATAATCCTGGCAGAACAGAAATATAAATGTACATAAAAGTAGTCAACCAGGGACTGGGAAGAGAACCTAGTAATGGTGAGGTGTGCAAAAATAGTATAAAGGTTACAGAATAATCCAGGCTGGACTGAAATATATAAATATATATATATATATATATATATTGACAGAAATGTAGTCAACCAAGACTGGGAAGAGAACCCAGTGGTGGTGAAGGCTGCTTATATATGCATAAATATATATAAAAGAAGTAAACTACCTCGGATTTGACATCCGGGCGTTACAGAATTGAAAAGTTAGTATATATACAGTTGAATAAATAGAAAAAAAACCAAACCCGGACTAGGAAGATAACCTAGTCCGACAAAGTTGCTTAAAACGAAGATACTAGTATACTGAAGCTGTTAGAGCTTGTAACGACCAGGAATTTTAAGCTTCTTATTAATTTTATCTATGATTTAAAATTTTTGAGAGTTAATTTTTCAAACTTATTTAAACCTTATGTGGTTATGTGCTTATGTGAATTTAACCTATGCTAATAAATGCTAGAATTTTATTAAAGGGAATCACTTGTGGTTATTTAAATTAGTAGATTAACCCTGAGACTTTTATATCAGAATATTAATAAAAGTGTTAGTAAATTATATATTCAAATTTCTTGAATATAGTGTAGAGATTTAATCTAGATTAATTATTTATATTTGAGTAATTAATTGATAATGTGATGATTAATTATTATTATGAATAAATAATAATTAATGAGTAAGAGATTAATAAATATATAATATTTACTTGGTTAATTGATTAATTGTTATATGCAAGTATATATTATATTAAACCTTTATTATATGATAGTTATCTATAAGGTATATTATACAAGGTGACCTTTGATATGACTATGTATATTATATATAGACTATATAGTAACCTTAATTGTATTATGTGAGATTGATAAGTGTAATGTGTACATAAGAGCATGTGACCATACATGGATAGACATTAATATGTATACCATATTACTTTATATTATATCAATAACATTATTAATTGATAATGATTTCAGTAAGTTATAATAACAGTTATGGTATTGAATAATGAGCAATACACAATTATATTATATTTGGTGTTAGTAAAATAATGTACATGGATTATATGTATATACCTTACTTGATGCATTATATCATTATTTGTACATTAGAAATAACATTGTAGCTCCCATTTAAAAGTATATGGAATGGATACATGTAGCTTAAATATATACTATATGTATGTAACATTGGTACATGGAATGCAAGTTGCTGAGTTATATGAGAGCCCCTCTTCTCTTCATTCTTCATACGTAAACACCCACATGCTATGCTACTCTATCTCTTTCTCCTCAAACTCAACCAAGCTAGCTAATCATGAGATGGGGAGTGGGATTCATGAGTGGAATCACCAACTACTCACCTACCAATCCTTTACCATTATGTAATCTTGCTATCCTTTGTTTTGATTTGGTGAACAAAAGCAAGAACCGGATATACATTTGCCTATATAAGAGCTCTCCTCCCTCATAATTTACATTGCTGAGATTTTCTCTAAGTTTAGAATTGAGCTTGTATTATGAGAGTTCAACTGAGTTGAGGGAGAGTATTATTGCAGCTAGTCCATTTCTCACAGAGGTACAATTTCGTTTCCATGTTCTGTTTCTGAGATTTCTAGATTTTGATTTCAATTGATCATGGATTGATTGTTAAGTTGATTGGAACATGATTGTTAGGGGGTATATAAGTTTTTATATGTTAGAATTATGTTAGGACTTGTCTGGAACGATTTTGGTTGGAAAATTTTGATTTGGGCTAGCTCACTGCCGAAACTGCACAGCTTCTGGCCTGGCCGCCAGCCTGCGCAGCTGCGCCAGTATTGCACTGGCCAGCGGCGCAGCTGCGCCAGTGCCTGTCTGCAGAAAATTTTTCTGTTTTGCTACCTGTTCATGCTAACTTGTGGTACTAGTTTGGATTAAGCATACTAGCATGAGTGATATATATATATGGATGTATTGAGGCAATGTAAGCATGTTTCACTAATAGTTGCATAAGTAATTATAGTTTGGAATAAACTTAGCGTTTCATAAACTAACTTCGAATATGGAAACAAATATGTATACTTGCCATGATTGTATTCTGACCTTGCAAGCATGATAGCATGACTTAGAATTGTATGGGAGACACGTTGACCTAGGTATACGAGTTTCATAATATAATATAAGCATGTGAACCCCACTATTGAACATTTCTAACGAAAGATCTAAGTTTCAAAGGTGAACTTTAACATATAGATATTGTGTATGCGTTCTAATTGGACAAGCATGTTAGTATGGTCCAAATGGACATGAGCACTAAGTCTAATGTGGTAGAACATACTAGCATACTTGATCGTAAGTTAAGATATTTTAAAATAAGAAACTTAAGAACTTTGAAAAGTAAAATTGACCAATAATTTTGTCTTGTGATATGAGAGCATTCATGTGGCTTTGGTATGTGTTTCTAATGCAAGTGAGTCATAGTTACAAAACACTTTGATTATACTTAAACGATCTTTGTGGACGTAGTATACTTTTGAAGGAGAACTTAAGATTTGAAAGTTATATACCATGTGAGACATGTTGTGAGCATATAAGCATGTTTATTAGGATGTCATTATGCCTATAGACATATTGACATGAGCATCCTTTTGTTAAAGCATGGATTTTACATATGCACGTATTCATAGAAAATGAGTCTCAAATATGAACTATGTTATTTGAAGTATATTTGTGTAGTATACCCAAGCATACATATTAGGTATTGTGTAGCCTTGTTTTGAGATAGTATGACCGGAGTAGTAAACCTGTGAAGTATGAACTTGTTTAACTTAAGGTTTACCGGCATGAATACATATGATTATTAAATTAGATTAGGATGAGCATGCTAGTCTCGAATGAAAATTTCAACTTGATAAGTATGTGTATTAGTGTAATGGCAATAGTTGCATGCTAGGGTTACGCCAGGACACTTTCAGACCCGAACAATTTGCTTAAGTCGGATTTTAACAGTTAACATATTATGATGCTATAAATGGTATGTTTGATATTGAACGTGATCTTATGTGATAGAATTATATAATGATTAGATGTTTGTTAAGTGTAGACTTATATTAGTTTATACATACTAATTGGAAAAGACCGACTTGTTAATGTTAGGTCGTTCCAACGCAGTTTAATTAAAGCTACAATTTATTTGTAGCTTAGCAAACAGGCTAGTTTTCGAACTTCACTCTTTGATTGTGCAAGTTCTTTTGGACCCGTTATTGTATTATTTGCAAGTTCCCTGACTTACACTCCTTATTTGTGCAAGTTCTTTAATTCTTACTCTTCTATTTGAGCAAGTTTCCTAGACCCTTGTATTACTTTATTCAACGGATATTATAAGCAAGTATCCGAACCCTACTTTTATGGTGAAAGTATTCTAAATTCTTGTACTACCTTATTCAATGAATCGTGTAAGCGAGTTTCTAAACTTCACTTGTTTTTGGTGAAAGTTTCCTATCCTTCTCATATTGTTTTGAGCAGGTTATTATTGTATTGTGAAAGTTCCCCGAACTTCACATTTTGAGTATTATGAAAGTTCGCCGAACTTCACATTTTGAGTATTGTGAAAGTTTCCCGAACTTTATATTTTGAGTATTGTGAAAGTTCTCCGAACTTCACATTTTGAGTATTGTGAAAGTTTCCCGAACTTCACACTTTGGTTATTGTGAAAGTTCCCCGAACTTCACACTTTGGTTATTTTGCAAATTCTCGAACTTCATTTCTTGTTTATGAAAGTTCTCTAAACTTATACAAACTCGTAAATTGTGCAAGTACCTTATCTTTGTGTTTACTTTACTCAAAGAACGTTGTAAGCAAATGTCCTAACCTATGCATTTACTTTATGTAAGGGATCTATTATGGTGAAATTCCCCGAATTTCACTCTTTGATGTTGTAAGTGTCTAAGCCTATGCAGTTATTTTATGCAAGGAAATGTAGTATTGTGCAAGTTCTCCGAACTTCACACGCTGAGTATTGTGCAAGTTCCCCGAACTTCACACGTTGAGTATTGTGCAAGTTCCCCGAACTTACACAAATTCCTATATAAGCGAAATTCTAAACTTCACTTTGTGCAAGTTCTCTATCCTTCTCATATTATATTGAGTAGGTTATTGTTGAATCGAAAGTTGTTTACTTAATTGCTTGAACTTTATTTCCAAGCATGTTATTTGGTGGTTTAATTACTTATCAATTATTCCACATTGATATTATTGATGTCCGCACCTAGTGCATTTGAGCTCGTACAGTCTTGGACTTGTACATTATTCAAGGTCCTAAATTTCTTGAAACATGTCAGTAAGAGTCTGAACCTTTGCTCGGTCAGACTAGTGTATGAAGTTTTCTTTGAAGCTATCCAAACCAATTGATGGTAAGGATTCTTAGACGGAACAGAACACCCCTCATATATAGGAGTGTGCCCAGGTATCTAGTATATATGATACGAGTAAGCAGATTTAAGTATTATGCATATTCACGTTGTGCCCGAGGCTGATCTCCAAGCCAGTAATTCCAAAAAGGGTCAATTAGCTATTGAACCCATTGGAAAGTTATAGTTCAGAGTCTACTCGACTATCAGTCATTCTAAAGGCAATTATTATCTTTTCTTTTAATAGTCATATTATTGAATCGTTCAGATATTCATAGTGTTGAATCATGTAGGTTGTTGAACCTTACAGATATTCATATCGCTAAATTATACAGATATTCATTTTATTGAATCGTTCTAATATTCATATTGTTGAATCGTTAAGATATTCATTTTGTTGAAATCATTGTCAGATATTTTTCCATTCATCATGATATATCCTTTATTGTTGTATTTAAACTTGCTGAGCAAACTTGTTGCTCATTCTTGCTATATCATGACTTATATTGTAGTTGAGCCCGAGCCCTCAGGGAAGGACAAGGGTAAAGGAAAGATTTAGGAGAGTTTGCAAGGAGCAGACTTTATCTTTATGTCTAGTTTAATTACTGTTAATGTAATATGAACCCTAATGTTTATTCTAGGGTTTGTTTGTATTGATGTGTTAAGGTTATCGAATCTTGGGACTAGTAACACCTTTTGAATGAACGACATACGTTTATTATATTCCGCATTTTAGTTATCATATGTTGTTTAAAGGTGGATGTTTAGTATTATTTCGTGATGACCGGACCGGGGTCAGAGGACCCGGATTTGGGGGTGTCACAGAGCTGACGGATCGTCAATTTGAGTTGTAGAAATGCCAGAAAACTCAGTTATATACAAAAATGTACCAAATTGTGACGAAAACGGCCACGGAACTAAGTTCCGGGCATTTTTAGAAAACGAAATTTGATATGCAAGTGCAAAACAGGGCAAAGAAGTAGTATTAATGTTTTGATCGTAGAAATACTTATAATATACTGTTAAACAGGCTTTTTGCCAAATTGTAGGCTCTAAACGTCAGAATCTACCGGTTATTTTCTGATATGTGGTAGTATGTGGGTATATCTGTGACGCCCCCAAATTCCAGGACCGCCACTTGGTCTCTCGAATTCGGTTCATCACGTGCTCATGGTAATACATCGCAATAATGATAACTAAATATCACACAACCACAGCAGGAAAATCTATTCTAGAATAATTTACAATGATTTATTATAATTATTCCCCCAAGTCTCGCAACCTACAGTACTTAATAGATTACATAGCAATATCAATTAACGACTTGTTATATAATCTAACTTAAGCTTAAACATAAACCAATCCAGTGTTACTACATCATCTTCACACAATATTAATATATTTGAAACATAACAGACATAAGCTAGTTGGTAGCCTTGCCCTTGCCCTTATCAATGCCCGAAGGTTCGCCATGCTCTGCCTTAACTGAAATGTTTTAGGGAAAGCAAGAATGAGCACAAATCGCCCAGCAAGTAATATACAATAAGGGTGAATAATAAGATTCTCAATTCTCGAAAGGGGTATAGAAAGATTTGATAGTTCAAGAATAACAAGAATATCAACAGTTCTCAATAACAGTCGCTAAGGACAGGATAATATCAATATGATTCAATAATAAGTCAATTCAAGATTTCAAATAATTGAATACTGAGTAGTCACTACGGACTATGAACTTCTACTAGAATTGACAGTAATAAACTGAAAATCCAACAAAAACAGGTACAACAGGTGATCAGCCTAAAGTACCCTTGTTATGCATAACAATCAATCATACTCAAGTGTACACGTCGGTTCTCCGACAATTATATATTCCCTTCAAAGAAGGTTGTTCTTCTCAGTCAAATACAAGATCCCGCACCAATCAATTAGTTTGGGTTGCTTTTCAATAACATAAGTCCAGCCGAATCAAATGGCATAGACACTTTCACAATATTCAAGAACAATACTAAGTTCAACATGAATAATAGCTTTAATGAAATAAGAGTTCAAGTATGCTAATTCAATTCAACCGATTAAATAGGAAACTAGTTCGCAATACACAAGATAGGATACTTGCATAGTAAAAGAGTATAAGTTAGGAAACTTTCACAATCATAGATTTCCTTGCATAAAGTAAATGCGTCGGTTAGGATACTTGCACTTTAAAAGAGTGTAAGTAAGAGAACTTGCCTTTAGCGTAGTTTATCCACGAAAAGCAATCAACACTTTCGAATTCCTATCGTAATACAGTTACGTATATATATGATATTCATTAGTCATATAATTTAACTTCACATTTTCTCTTTGAATATACGATCAACACATAAGGTAAGTTTTACCTAGCTACACAGTTATATAGAATATAATTTCTATCCTTAACGTTCCTTCTTTAGAGTTTAAACGCATTCTCATATTATATAAGATCTCAACAATTAGCAAACATGCTTGCATATTATTAATATCACATAAGACCACAATCAATACTAAATATATTTCATTTTAGCAAGTTACGGCATCTCCTTAAGTTAACCGTCAAAATCCGGTTCAAGTAACATCATATAATATCACGTAGCATGTATTCATATTTAAAGGATACTTTACATGCTTGTATAACTTTTCCAAATCCAATCGTACATGGTATAGGTTCTTAAGTTAATACTTAAAGCCATTCAAGGACACGAACTCATATGGTCTAACATGGTCATTTTTAAACACATAAGATATTCATATAACTTGTATTAGTCATGCTCATGAGTACTCGTATTGCATATATGTAGCTAGCATTGTTATTATCTTGAAAACATGCTTTGTTTATGCTAAACTTTAATCACGGCAACCAATCATGGTATATATATATGCATGACACATGAATGAGTCTAAGAGTACTATCACATGTGTCCATAAATATCAGAATTTAAATCTCCACGTATCGTGTTAATGCTCATGTGCAAGGCTTGTATTTCTATTAGTGAATCTTACTAATAGAGCCTAACATGTTCATGCTTCCTTACGAACTATATAAACACAAGTTAAGGCTTCATTCATATATTTCAAAGTTATCTAAACATGCTCATAACATCAAAATGACTATATAGCATTTACATGATCATATCCACCTTCAAACTTATATTTTTGTTAGGAATGAGCACTAGTTAGGTTCACATGTTCATATTTTATTACGGAACCAATATAGATAAGCTAACATGCACTTCATGTGTCTCTAGGTGGTACTAACGTGCTTGCAAGGTCAGTATGTAAACATGCTTTATAATGTTAACGTTCGTTTATGAAACTTTAAGTTTGTTTTCAAACTATATGTCGTTTGGTTAACCATGCATGCTAATATACTAAAACATGCTTACATTGCCTCATTAGGTTTATATATATGTATTAATCATGCTTCCATGCTTGTTTAAACAAAAATCAACCAATTAGTACATAACAGTTTTGTTGCAGAATGCAGAAAACTGAACACAGAGGCCGGCGCTGCGACGCGGCAACAGCAGCCATATTCTAGCGCTGCGGCGCGGGTGGCGCTGCGGCGTGGGCTGCGGCGTGGGTGGGGCTGCGACGCGGGCTTCGGCGCTGCGGCGCGGGCTGCGGCGCTGGCTGCGGCGCTGCGGCGTGGGGACAGTTCCTGCAGTTCAGTACTGCAGCGAAACCGACCCAAAACCTCCCATTTTATCGATCTCGACATACCCATATGCTATTAGACTAACCTTTTAACTTACTAACACATATATATGCTTATATAACAGTCAATCGCCCAAACGATTCCCAATTTCATGAACTCCAACTAATTTCACGAATTCGATGCTTTACAGAAATTATAGAGCAACAATGGAAATGAAAGTCAAGAAAGCTATATAGTGGTTCCATCACGTATGTATGTCCATATAACAACAATATAAGGGTTCTACAAACCAATCATGAACCAATTTGGCATAATAAAAAATTAGAACTTTTGACAGAAAACGAAAATGAATAACAAGGAAACTGTATTATACCTTCTGTTAGATTCTGAACTTGCTGCTACTCAAGAACACTGATAAATATATATATAACTCTTAACTTACTTAGCCAAAATTCTCAGCAAATGAATTAGGAAGAGGATGGGTTATATTTATAGAAGAATTTCATAACCAGGCAATGCAATTACATCCAAAATCAAACTAACAGATTATAGGAATGTTTGCTAGATAAGAGGGAGTTGGTAATTAGTTGGTGATCTCCACTATTCCACCCACTCCCTTCATGATAATGATGGCTAGAATGCTGAGTTTGAGAGAAGAGAGTAGGCTAGCTTCATGATGCATTTCACGTGTACAAGGTTTGTGTTTAATAATATGGGACAAGGCCATATGCTCAGCATTTTATTAGTACACAACACTTCAATTATTACACACGCATAACATACTTCCTACTCTTATGTTATATTATATATACTTATTGTCCATACATAGGTTATAACTTAATGTCACAATATAAATTTGCATAAGGAATACTTCAATATAGTGAAGGTGACTTGTACGCATATAATCCATGTACCTTCTGTTAATACCGGATATAATTCAATCAGATACTATCACATTATTAAATTCTACAATCAATAATTGATTACAATATATTCATGATGTATTATTTTACTTTATACACACTCACCTTGTCACATAGGCATTATCATGAATTCCTAACATATAGTTTTAACATCACATAATCACATTATGCTTTATGTAATATATGGTTTCTATGTGTAATATATTCGCATTGCATTATATAACATAGTTTATGTATATATATGCATAGTCACATTTAAGTGTCTCTCTACACTATATAATAGTTGTATTCCATATACTTTATATATTCAAGTATTGCACATTTGCACATATCAATTAATATAATCTTATTATATTTATAAACACGTTGCTCATTATTATTATGTTTCTTGCAATAATAATAATCACATATTATTAATCAATCCTCATTAGTATTTTATAACAGTTAATTAATATTCTTCGATTAACAATTAATATAGATTAATTGTTCGCTTAATATAATCATTCTTATATTACGTCACTATGCCACACAAGGCAATCAACGAGTTTATCACAAACTCCACCAATTTCTCAATTATTATAATTATTCAATTATATATAATTGAATTAATTCACCTCATAACACAAAATCATTTATATTCAAATAAATTCTCATTTCCATTAATATATTTATTTAATAATATATGAAAATTCTCGGGTATTACAATATCTAGGTGTTAGAGTGAAAAAATTTGGGTTTAGAAGAGGTGAAAAAGTCAGAAAATCAAACGGGCAGAGGTTCACTGCATTTTAAAATTCTTGAAAATGAAAGAGGGCACGTTTATTTATAGGCCAGGGAGCCTCAGCTCTACCTGCTGCTATCGCAAGTAGAGGTGCGGCTCCCCTGGTGGGGCCCACATATCCTGTTGAGTCGTCTCAAAGTACGTGCACTTCGAACAACGCGAGGTCGAAGTTAAAACTTTTTAACTTTTGATCGGAGCTTCCATTTGAGGCGTGCTATACCTTTCCGGAAAGCCCTCGCCAAGAGTTTCACAATGACATGGGTAAAATATTTTTTGGGTCCAAGAAGATGGGTTCATAACTAGGTCTTCGATTCCCCGCAGTTTGTCCGTTGAGCTGTCTTGCGCTGTTTGCACTCGGGATCGTCGTTATGGTTCGTTCTAACCTTGGTGCCATTAATTCGGCTTGATTTTGACCAAATCAGCTTAGGGTTGGTAAAATAACCATTTTGCCCCTCCCGGGGGCCCTTAGTGTTGGCATGGCCTTTGGTTGACTTCTGGGAGTTTTTTCCAAGACTTGGATCCCCGTTAAGTCTATATGTCCTCAGTGTAATCTCTAAAGTTTACTTGGTCATTCCAGGTTATCTTCTGGAGATGTTGTGGAGCTTCAAGTTTTATCCCAAAGTTGACTTGACTTCCCGGGCTGAGACCGGGGCTGATCTGCACCTCCCGGGTTGAGATCAGAGTTGAGTTGACATCCCGAGACTGGTGTTCGAGGCTGTGGCTATCCCGATATTTGGTGACTGAGGTTAATTTGAAAGGCCCGATATTAAGATCGAGGTTGATCTGACAGTTCGATTGGAGATCAATGTTGATTTGATGGCCTGATACTGAGATCAGGGTTGATCTAACAGTCTGATTAGAGATCGGAGTTAATTTGATGGCCCGATATTGAGATCGGGGTTGAGTTGACGGTCCGATTGGAGATCAGAGTTGATTTGATGGCCCGATATTGAGATAATGGTTGAGTTGACGGTCCGATTGGAGATCGGGGTTGATTTGATTGCCCGATATTGAGATTGGAGTTGATTTGATGGCCCGATTGGAGATCGGAGTTGATTTGATGGCCCGATATTGAGATCGGGGTTGAGTTGACCCATTATTGGTGACCGAGGATGATTTTTAAGGCCCGATATTGAGATCAGGGTTAATCTGACGGTCCGATTAGAGATTGGAGTTGATTTGATGGCCCGATATTGAGATCGGGGTTGATCTAATGGTCCGATTGGAGATCGAAGTTGATTTGATGGCCCGATATTGATATCGGGGTTGATCTGACCCGGTATTGATGACGGAGGTTGATTTGATTGCTCGATATTGAGATCGGGGTAAAGTTGACCCGGTATTGGTGACCAGGGTTGATTTGATTGTACCATTTTGCCCTCCTACAATGTTAGTAATAGGGACAGGAAATTTAAAGTGTCTACATATATATATATATATGATCATATATATATAAGAAGTATTAAATAAATAGTCTTGACCAAATTTAATGCATTATTGGAAGTTTTATTTGGGACACGCTTTGTAACGACTAGGAATTTTAAGATCCTTATTAATTTTATATGTGATTTAAAATTTTTAGGGGTTAATTTTTCAAACTTATTTAAACCCTATGTGGTTATGTGCTTATGTGAATTAAACCTATGTGAATAATTGCTAGGATTTTTATTAAAGAGAATCACTAATGGTTATTTAAATTAGTAGATTAACCCTTAGACTTTTATATCAGAATATTGATAAAAGTGTTAGTATATTATATATTCAAATTACGTGAATATAGTGTAGAGATTTAATCGTGTTTGATTAATTCTAATTGGGAGTAATTAGTTAATAATGTGATGATTAATTATTATTATGAATGAGTAAGACATTAATATAATAATATTATATTTACTTGGTTAATTATTTTATATAAACATGAGATATATTAAACCTATAGTATATGGTGGATTACCCTTATATTATATATAATGCAAGGTGGCGCATCAATATGGCTATACATTATATATATATATATATATATATATATATATTAACTTTATGGTAAGAGTAATTTCATTATGTGAGTGAACATCCATGTATGCCTCATCAACATATAGTAATATCAATGAATAATTATTAATTGATAATGATTTCATTAAGTTATTATAATAATTATAATAACAGTTATGATGGTAAATAATAATAATGCCTACTTGAATTATATCTGGTGTTAATAGAAAATGTACATGGATTATATGTTGTGTTCCTATTCATTATTAATTGCTATAACATAGTATCACCCATTTAAATGTATATGGAATAAATACATATAACTTAAGTATATCTAGGTGCATATACATTATATAATCTAAGTATGTATATATTGTGCTAAGTGTTGAGCATACATAATATATATACAATTGCAAAGGCTGAGTTTACATTGTCCCTAAATGAGAGTCCCACCCTCATTTCTCATTCACGTGCCTACACTCCTCAAACTCAACAAAGCTAGGATAGCCTTGTAGCAATAATGAGCAACGGAGTGGAGATTATGATGAGATATACCAACTCCTCACCCACTATTTGATAACCATTAGCTAATTGCATCTCCCATTAGTTTGATTTGAGGAACAATGTCAAGAACCGGGTAAGAACTTGGCTATATAAGAACTCTTCCCTTCTCCTTCATTTCATTGATGAGAAATATTTGCTAAGGAACTTATAAAGAGTGAGTATACTGATATTATAGAGGAGATTAAGAAAGTATATTGCAGCTCAATTGATTCACAGAGGTATAACTTCCCATCCCCATTCTTCATTTTCTGATAAATTGCTAAGTTCTTCATTATTTGAATTAAGCATGTATTAGTTGATATTTGATTTGGAATATGATTATTAAGTGTTGTGTAAAGATCATAAGCATGTTAGGAGTACGTTGTAGCATGACTGAATCGATTTTCGTATAAAATTTATGAGTTGGGCTGAGGAACTGCAGAAGCAGCCTGCGTTTGCATCTGGACTGAGACCGGCGCAGCTGCACCAGTTTCGAACTGGCTAGCTGCGCAGCTGTGCAGGGCCTGCACCAACAGCTTTGTGTTCTATTGTGATTTCTGTCCATGCTAGCATATGATACCACTTTGATCAAGCTTGTGAACATGGTTTAAATGTAGATATCAGTACAATAACATGATATAAGTACGTATTCCAAGATGCTATACGTATATGTCATGGCCACACATTTTATGAAAGGACAATATATGTTTTAAAAAGGAAAACTTACAATTTCGAATATGAACCTTGACATAAACCTATCATATGTATATATTCTAATATTTTTATAACATGACCGTATGATCTATATTGACATGAAATGTGCGTTTAAAGTGTTGAACACACTAACATACGTGATTATAAGATTCTAGTGATTTCAAAAGAAGAAACTTAAGAACTTTGGAAAGCAAACTTGACCAATAGTTTTGTCTTGTGAAATTCTGACCATATGAGGATGTTTACATTGTTTAGATATGCACTCTAATACATGTGAGTCATGACTATGGGATGCTTTACATATACTATGTTACCTTTGTTGATTAAGTACAACTTTTAATGAAAATGTAGAATGTGAAAGATCAAACACTATGAGGATTACGTATTGATCCTATAAGCATGTACATTAAAGTTCGTTATGCCTATAAGCATATTAACATGGACCTCGTTTGGTTAAAGCATGGATTTCACATATGCACGTATTCATAGGAAATGAATTTCTAAGACATAAAATAGGTGGATTAAAGTATACATGTATAGTATACGCACGAGCATGCATATTATGTATTATTTAGCCTTGTTATGTGATAACATTACCTTAGTAACCAATCTTGAAGCATGAACTTATATTGATTGAAGTATGTGAATGTCCGACATACAAACATGTGGTCTTGAAGTGGACATAGAATGAACATGTTAGCTTTTGAACTTAAGTTAGATAAACTTGATAAACATGTGTGTTGATTTATATCAGTAATTGGAAGTGCTATGTGTTCAAGCCTATATTAACGCATAGAAACTAAGTAATCTTAAGTTAGTAAATCTAAAGACAGGATTAGATTGACTTACGTGAACTATGTGATAGAATTATATAATGACTAAATTCTTGTATGTGTGAACTTATATTAGTTTATATATACTAACTGGAGAGATCGACTTGTTAATATTAGATAGTTCCAACGCCGTTTAATTAAAGCTAGAATTAATTGTAGCTGAGCAATCAGGCAAGTCTCCCTAACTTTACTCAAATTTATATTGAGCAAGTTTTTCTTGACTTACACTTATTTATTGTGCAAGTATCCTACACCCTTGTATTACTTTATTCAACGGATATTGTAAGCAAGTATCCGAACCTTACTTTTATTGTGCAAGTATTCTAAATTCTTGTACTACTTTATTCAATGAATTGTAATACTCGAGATTTTCCTAATATTATTAAATAAATATATTAATGAAAATGAATCTTTATTCGTATATAAATGATTTTTGTGTTAAAAGATGAATTAACTCAATTATGTGAAATTGAATAATTATAATAATTAAGGAAAATATGGAGTTTATAATAAACTCGTGAAAGCATTGTGTGGCATAGTGATGAGGAATATTAGTGATGATATTAATTGACGAAGGACTTATTAAGTGAATAATTAATTAATTGTTAATTGTTATTAATTGTTATCGTAGAATATTAATTAATTCCCATAGAATATTAATGATAATTAATTGATGAGGTGAGGATTATTATTATTGCAAATAATATAATAATAATAAGCAACGTGTTCATAAATATAATAAGATCTATATTCATATGATAATTAATCCTATGATGATTAATTAAGTGTTATTAATAATTACGAGAAATGGATTAATTAATATTATTGTTAATTAATTGATAGAATGAATACATTATTTATTTGACATTATGAATAATAAAACAAATAAGTAAGGTTGTATTGATTGTTGATTGTTATGTGCAAGTATGCAATAATTGATAATATAAGGTATATGGAATACAACTATATTATATAGTGTAGAGAAACACTTAAGTGTGACCATGCAAGTATATTTAAACTATATTATATGATTGTACATATTGAAGCTATGTGTTATGAATACATCATGTGTAGATATATATTGTAAATAATTATTGAATTAATATAATTTAATAATGAGTGAGATAGTGTAATGTGGTAATATTTGATTTGAATTATATCCGATAAAACAAATGTACATGGATTATATGTGTGTAAATTACATTTACTACATTGTATGAATTACATGGTAGTATTATTGGGATTACATTATAATTTTAATTATAATCTAAATATATAGTAGGTATATATATGTGTTAACCTAAGTGTATAATATAACATTGTGTTTGCTAGAATGCTGAGATGTATATTGCTTATAAGAGACCCATTTCTCCTTCACGTGCATAGCCATAAGCCTAAGCTTACTCTCTACTCCTCAAACTCAGTCAAATCACAGCAATGATGAACAAGGATGTGGGCTTCATGATTTCCTTCAACAACTAATCTACCTACTACTCCTTAACCCCCATGCAATTCACAAATCCCGTTGGTTCAATTTGATGGACAATTGTATTGTCTGGGTATGGATTCTTCTATAAATAGCAGCCATGTTTCTTTATTTTCAATTTGCTGAGAGTTTGCATAAGTAGTGAGGGAAAGTAATATACATATATCAGTACAAGAAGTTTAGATTAGCAGCAAGTTCTATTTGAATTCTAGCAGAGGTATAATCCCTCTTCCTTTGTTCTTCATTTTCGCTTTCTGTTTCTGAAATTTTTGTATTCTTCAATTCTTGAAATTTGTTGGAGTTCATGAAATTGGGAATCGATTGGGCGATTGACTATTATATAAGCATATATATGTATATATGTGTTAGTAAGTTAAAGAGGTCTAATAGCATATGGGTATGTTGAAATCGATGAAATAGAAAGTTTTGGGTCGATTTTGGCTGCAGCGTGAACTGCAGGAACTGAGTCTGCATCGTGGCGCCACAGCGCCGATGCGCAGCGTTATCTGCGCACTGCAGCGCCACAACGCCTCAGTCCCAGCGTCCCCACGCCGCAACACCGATCCCAGGCATTGTGTCCGCGTTGCAGCGCCTCCAGCGCCGCATCGCCAATTTACTGCTGTTGTTGCCGCACCGCAGCGCCGCTGCCCCGCTGTGCAGACAGGCCCAGAAATGACTATCTGTTTGTCCAGTCCGAGAGCAGTGAAATATAATTCACACTAAGTAAATGTAACATGATTTATGGAGTCCCTCTTGTGCAATACATGTTTCCATAATTTACTTAGCATAAAAAGAGAACTCATGATTTGAAAATAACCCTTGACGAAGCATGTGTTATTTAAGTCCGAACTTGCTACCATATGCTCGTAACTTAACTAGGTGTGAGATATGATTTGAAATTGCCTATTTGAACTAGATTGCTTTGGCTTGGTTTAAAATGACTGTTAAAGACTAACTCAGATATGTTTGCAAACTAAGTTTCATACACGTTGCATGGTTGTATTCTGAACTTATAGGGTTGCATGCTAGTATTCTTTATGTCGCCACGCATGATCGATATGAACACTCACATAGTCGGACACGACATAAACTATTCAAGTATGATTTTGTAAGACAATTGCAAGTAAGGACTATAATTGATTATTAAACTATGTGGTTTGTTAATATATAGTTATACGATTTGATTGTGTAGCTAAGATAGAATTTGATGTATGTGCTCAATTTACATGTCAAGTATATGAATTCGATGTGTATAACTAATGTGTGTGTGTGTATATATATATATATATATATATATATATATATATATA
This sequence comes from Panax stipuleanatus, assembly GCA_020205555.1. Lineage (NCBI taxonomy): Eukaryota > Viridiplantae > Streptophyta > Magnoliopsida > Apiales > Araliaceae > Panax > Panax stipuleanatus. The sequence continues at coordinate 87,053,351 of CM035116.1, forward strand.
TATATATATACGTTAATAGGATAGCATAATTCTTTGAAGAAATATTAGGCTTTACGTGGATAAACTACGCTTAAGGCAAGTATCCTAACCGACGCATTTACTTTATGCAAGGAAATCTATGATTGTGTAAGTTTCCTGACTTACACTCATTTATAGTGCAAGTATCCTAACCGACGAATTTACTTTATGCAAGAAAATCTATGATTGTGCAAGTTTCCTGACTTACACTCATTTATAGTGCAAGTATCCTAACCCTTGTATTACTTTATTCAACGAATTTTGTAAGCGAGAATCTAAACTTTATCTCTTTAAATGCAAGTTGTCTTACTCGTTCATTTGAGCTAGTATGTTTAAACTCTTGTGAAAGCTATTATTCATGTTGAACTTGGTATTGTTCTTGAATATTGTGAAAGTGTCTATGCCACTTAATTCGGCTGGACTATATGCATGTTTATAAAACTGTCCAAACCTTTTTATCGGTGCGGAAATCTTGAAAACTGAGTTGAACAACCCTTATGGTAAGGGGAGTGTTTATTGTTGGAAGCCCCAACATACGCGTGAATATTACTGTGGTTATGCATAACATAGAGTATTGTAGACTGATCATCTATTATACTTGTTTCTTTTGGGTTATCAGTTTAATATTGGTTATTCTAGTAGATGTTCAATAGTCCTTAGTGACTGCTCAGTATAAATTATTTTATCCAGTTGGATACGTTGATAGCCTTTGAATTCATATATATCTGTTGATCTATATTGAATTATCATTTCATATTCCAAAGATGTGATTCGAGAATTGTTGATATTTGTTGTTCCTGATATTATTCTGAAACTCTGAACTATCTTAGAGATTAAACTTTGATATTTCAAACTCGTGATATAATACTCATCACCCTTGTTGTATATTACTTGCTGGGCAATTTGTGCTCATTCTTGCTTATTTTAAAACCTTTCAGTTAAGGCGGAACAGGGAAGTGTCTCTGGGAAAGACAAGGGCAAGGACAAGGCTACCGACTAGCTTGTTCCTTTATGTTTTAAATTGTTATGTTATACTAAGACTGTCTTCAGACTATGTTTAAGCTTAAGTAGGATTATATAATAAGTCTTTATTCGATATCATTATGTAATCTATTAAGTACTGTAGGTTGCGAGACTTGGGAGAATAATTATAATAAATCATTGTATATTATTCTAAATTAAATCTTCCGCTGTGAATGTGTGAATTTAGTTATTATTGTATTACCATGAGCACGTGACGAACCGAATTCGAGTGACCAAGTGGCGGTCCCGAATTTGGGGGCGTCACATGAACCGTGTAAGCAAGTTTCTAAACCTCACTTTTTTTTGGTGAAAGTTTCCTATCCTTCTCATATTGTATTGAGCAAGTTATTATTGTATTGTGCAAGTTCTCCGAACATCACACTTTGAGTATTGTGAAAGTTCCTCGAACTTCACACTTTGAGTATTGTGAAAGTTCCCCGAACTTCACACTTTGGTTATTGTGAAAGTTCCCCGAACTTCACACTTTAGTTACTATGAAAGTTCCCCGAACTTCACACTTTGGTTATTGTGAAAGTTCCCCAAACTTCACATTTTGAGTATTGTGAAAGTTCCACGAACTTCACACTTTGGTTATTTTGCAAGTTCCCGAACTTCATTTCTTTATTATGCAAGTTCTCTAAACTTATACAAACTCGTATATTGTGCAAGTATCTTATCTTTGTGTTTACTTTACTCAAAGAACGTTGTAAGTAAATGTCCTAACCTATGCATTTACTTTATGCAAGGGATCTATTATGGTGAAATTCCCTGAATTTCACTCTTTGATGTTGTAAGTGTCTAAGCCTATGCATTTATTTTATGCAAGGAATCTATTTTGGTGCAAGTTCCCCGAACTTCACACGTTGAGTATTGTGCAAGTTCCTCGAACTTCACACATTGAGTATTGTGCAAGTTCCCCGAACTTCACACGTTGAGTATTGTGCAAGTTCCCCGAACTTACACAAATTCATATATTGTGCAAATTCTAAACTTCACTTTGTGCAAGTTCTCTATCCTTCTCATATTGTATTGAGTAGGTTATTGTTGAATCGAAAGTTGTTTACTTAATTGCTTGAACTTTATTTCCAAGCATGTTATTTAGTGGTTTAATTACTTATCAATTATTCCACATTGATATTATTGATGTCCGCACCTAGTGCATTTGAGCTCGTACAGTCTTGGACTTGAACATTATTCAAGGTTCTATATTTCTTGAACTATGTCAGTAAAAGTCTGAACCTTTGCTCGGTCAGACTAGTGTATGAAGTTTTTTTTAAAGCTATCCAAACCAATTGATGGTAAGGATTCTTAGATGGAACATAACACCCCTCATATGTAGGAGTGTGCCCAGGTATCTAATATATATAATACGAGTAAGCAGATATAAGTGTTATGCATATTCACATTGTACCTGAGGCTGATCTCCTCGAGGTACTATGTTTCTGTAGCCAGAAGCCAGTAATCCAAAAAGGGTCAATCAGCTATTGAACCCATTGGAAAGTTATAGTTCAAAGTCTACTCGACTATCAGTGATTCTAAAGGCAATTATTATCTTTGCTTTTAATAGTCAGATTATTGAATCTTTCAAATATTCATAGTGTTGAATCATGCAGGTTGTTGAACCTTACAGTTATTCATATCGTTGAATCATACAGATATTCATAGTATTGAATCATACAGATTGTTGAATCATTCTAACATTCATATTGTTTAATCTTTAAGATATTTATTTTGTTGAAATCATTGTCAGATATTTTTTTATTAATCATGATATATCCTTTATTGTTGTATTTAAACTTGCTGAGCAAACTTGTTGCTTATTCTTGCTATACCATGACTTATATTGCAGTTAAGTCCGAGCCCTCAAGGAAGGACAAGGGTAAAGGAAAGATATAGGATGGTTTGCAAGGAACAGACTTTGTCTTTATGATTTGTTTAATTACTGTTAATGTAATATGAACCCTATTGTTTATTATAGGGTATGTTTGTATTGATGTATTAAGGTTATCGAATCTTGGGACTAGTAACACCTTTTGAATGAACAACGTACGTTTATTAGATTTTGCATTTTAGTTATCGTATGTTACTTAAAGGTAGATGTTAGTATTGTTTTGTGGCGACCGAACCGGGGTCAGAGGACCCAGATTCGGGGGTGTCACACGCTTTTTGGGACAAAGTTAGCATTAAAATCTTATGTTGTCCGAATTTGCTACAGTTGGAACATTAAAAGCCTTTTTCTATGTACCATTATATCTATATATGCATATGATATATCATATATATGTATGCATTGTGCCATGTGAGTATTAAATAAGCTTAGGCTTTTAAACCTCTTTGACCACACATATTGAGAATTTTGAATTGGGACAAAGCCATTTGTTGAACATTAAAAGCATGTCTTGACCGAATTTATGCTTGGAATTAAAGATTGGATTTAGACATGTGGCTAATTAATGCATGAGTTGATCAAAATTTAATGGGAAATTAATGATCAAAATTTGTTAACAATTACATGGATGAAAAGTTGAATTCATCAGCTTTGCAAATGTTGGCAATCCGTGTCTATTGAGCTTCATCCGAACCATTTATTTCACAAAAACAAATCATGGCCATTGATTTCTAAAATAAATTTTGAAATTACCGTTTTGACCCCAATCTCAAAAATCTATAAATAGGAGGCCTTTCTTTCATTTCCAATTTGCCAATTCACTATCAAGAAAAGCTTATACTCCTCATACATACTCTCTCTCTAAGAAGCTTTCTCTCTTTTCTTATCAAAGTTCTAATCATTTGAGAAGAGAAAATTGGTCTAAGCATTTGAGATAAGTTGTTTGATTTACTTTATTTGAATGATCTCTTGCTTTTTTATATTTATAGATACACGAATATAAATTGTTGTACACAATTATATATATCTATAGTTTATTTATTTATCAAATAAAAAGTTATACTTAGACGTTGCAAGGCTACGGAGATATTCCTCCTAAGTGAGGGAATCCGACAGTACGATTCCTTATAGTACTAAGTGACTTTCTATTTGATATTACTTATATAAATATCATAAAATAGATCTACACTTGATAGTTCAAAACAACACTGAGATAATTCCTCTAAGAGTGAATAATTCGAACCGTATTTGAAAATCTAAGTGATCTATTAAAAATATTTATATAAATATAAATTGTGAAAATTATAAATCCTGTTATACTTAGACGTCGCAAGGCTACGGAGATATTCCTCTTAAGTGAGGAAATCCGACCGTACGATTCCTTATAGTACTAAGTGACTTTATTGATAACTTGTCACATAATAGACAAAATATTATTATATATTATTTGAGTTAAACAAATATATTTGTTATATCAAATATTGCTTAACTGATTTATTTATTATTCTTGATATCTGTCATCACAAGTATCTGATCATAGATTCATTTATTCGTAAAATACTTGTTGTATAATATAAAAGTTATTTAAACTTTTATATCACAAACTTAAGTGAATATATCTGCTTAAATAGAATCATATTTGATTCAAAGCTTAAAACAACTTATCTGCTTACTCAGAAGTATTTTCACTCTAAATATAAAAGTTATTTAAACTTTTATATTTGAACTTAAAGTTACATTTCTTTAATCCATAAAGAATAAATAATTCTTTTTTAAATTTGCATTAAACTATATATTTGCTTATACAGAAACATCTTTGAGCTAAAGCTAAAATTGATATATCTGCTTATTCAAGAAGCACTTTTCACACAAAATATAAAAATTATTTAAACTTTTATAACAATGCATAATTTACATATTTGCTTACAAAAAGCATTATTTTATTAAAGCATAAATTATTAACTGCTTACAAAGAAGCATATTTTCGCAAGAATAAAAGTCTTTGAGCTTTTATAAATATATATGATCTTTAAATTGCTATCTGCTTATTTGTGAAACATCAATCTATGCTAAATTTTATGTGCTTATTTAAGAAGTATATTGTTGTAAAAAAGGAAAAGGTTAGAGTTAGTTTATTTTATGTACCTATGAGAAAGACGAGTAATTCTTCGACCAAGACCAGTCTTAGAGAGATCAGCTGGGAGTTGGGTCTCTAGTGAACTTGTGAGGTGAGGAAGAGGTTGTTGTTTCAAGACCAGATCATAAAATAGAACTGAACTCAAAAGAAAGTACAACTAAGCTTGAGGAGGGAGCTGGGAGCTTGATGTCCAAGATATGTAGTTGTGAATAGTTGAAAGTTTGTCTATAAAACTTTGTAAAGGCTTCTTCGCCTATTGAAGGAGTATTTATTACTGATAGTAATAGTATCTCAAGTCCTGGAGAGGAGCTTGAGACTGGACGTAGCAACATACCCAAGATGTATGTTGTGAACCAGACAAATCTCTGTGCATTGTGTGATTGAATTTTTATTATCTTGCATATTAATTTCTAACACTGCAAATTAATTATTTAAAAATTCAAAAAGGCCTAAGATAATTTTTTAATCTGTAATAATCTATTCAACCCCCCTTCTAGATTATCCATATTTACAGCACCATCGAAGTACAATTTCCAAAATTAGCCTGTATCCTCCCGATGGTTTTGTTGAACTGTCATTACATTGTCATTAGGGAAATAGGATTCCAATGGTTCGAAGCTCCCTGATGGGGCTTCAACAAGTTGATCTGCAATTCCTTGGCCTTTAATGGCTTTTTGTGTGACATAGTTGATGTCAAATTGATGAAGGATGAGTTCCCACCTTGACAATCTACAATTTAACATATGTTTGCTTAAGATGTTTCATAAAGGATCCAGCCTAGATATAAGATAAGTTGTATGCCCATGAAGGTAATGGTGTGACATCATGGCGGCCCATGCTAAGGCGCAACAGGTCTTTTTAATCAAAGTGTATTTCTGCTATAACGACTGAGAAAATCGAATTTGAATGTAAATAAATTTTTATTTGATTATATTGAATAAAATATGAAATATGTTTATTATTTCTGAGTAAGGAGTTTAAAGGTCATTCTCTGACCTAGGATGATTGTATGAACGTAGGATTATGGCTATATGCTAGAATTAAATGATTGTAATTTCCAAGACGAAAATAAAATAAAATTCAAGAAATTTTTGAAAATCACTATTTATCCGAAACTGATCGGGAATTATTTTTGATTTTCCAAGAAACGTGTAATGTTAGAATTCTGAGGTAAGATGGATTATCCAATAATAATTCAGTTATGGCAAACGAAGTTTTAGCATGCGTACTTAAAATTCAAACGGTTAGGAAAAAGAAAGAAAAAAAGAAAGATGAAGTATAATAAGAATTATTATTATACTGGTAGTACGAGTATAATACAATGTATTATACAAGTATAATATGAAGAATAATATGATGTATAATACGAATATTATACGAAATAAATACAAAAAGAATACGAAAATTATACGGTAAGAATACGTAATGTCAAAGCCTTGGTTAAACAAAGTTAAGATTGACTATTGGTTAGTGGACTTGGATAATTGCCAAGCCCAAATGAATAATGAAGGAGGCCTAATGGAAAATTAAATCAAGGCCCAATATGATGTAAATTCAAGCCCAAAGTTAGGCCAGAATTGAATTAGTTCTAAGCCCAAACCAAGAACCGAACCCCTGTGTAAGACCCCAAATTTTATGAATAAGATTTAATTTTCTTTATATATTATTTTAAAATAGTAAGGTGTTAATTTGATAAATGTAATAAGTTATGGGTGAGATGTGCAAAGTTCACAAAGTAAGCAAGTGGTTATAAAATATTCGTTGTGTCAGGGAATATTCGTTTGGTCGAGGAATATTCTTTTTGTCGAAGAATATTCGTACGACGGCGCAGTTATTGGTGGACCCCACAACAGAATGAATGCCAGATATAGAAAGCGACAGAAATAATTTTTTTATAAAATAACTGCATAGTTGTTACCGTTAGTACTGTTGAAATACCTAGTGGTTAAAATACAATAATGCGCGGTGTTGCACAGTAGCACACGGTATTGCACAGTATTTTGAATTATTGATTCTTACGTAGGAAGACACTTACTCAATTATTGTTACGGTAATTACTGTTTAATATTTTATATTATTGATTTAATAATTGCATAATATTTTATTGGTTCAATATTTGCTACGTTGATATTTTATATCAATAAGTACTACTTTGCTATTTTATATTAGTGATTCAATAATTGTCATTGCATAGTATTTCAAATTATCAAATCAATAATTCATATTATTTAAATAATATTATTAGATAGCATTATTGGCAATGTCTAAGGAAGTTCTGTCTAGGAAAGGGGTTGATTAATTGCGCGACAGTAAGGTGAAATCCTTATCGGAAGGCCCCACTTTCCTGGGAACGACCTGGTTGTCAATATTGTAGTTCTATAATATTATTTGTGAATAATTAATTTTTGATATATATGATAAGGAAATATTTATTCAATGTGGATTTTTTAACGGAGAATTTTTAGCATGTGACATTGGTTGAAAGTTGGTATTTTATCTTTTCTGATAAAATAATTCATTCAAATATGTTATTATAATATTACATTATAGTAGTATGATGTGATTATATAATTGTATGATTTTTATAATTAGAATGGTAACATTATTATAGTAAATTCATGGTATAAAAGTTAAACGAGGTGGAATAGTGCAAATTGAATTTGAACTCTTATGATGCAAACAATGATGTCATCGGAGCGATGAGGTAAGCAAGGATGTCATCGGAGCGATGAGGTAAGAAATGATGTCATAGGATCGATGATGTAAGCGGTGATGTCATAAATTATGGCAAAAAAATTATTTTACCCTTACCCTGCCGAGCCTATAAATAGAAGCTCATTTCTTCATTATTTCTCACTAATTCACTAAAGCTATAGAGAGAAAGAATAAGAGAGAAAGAAGAAGAGTATTCTGCTATTACACTAGTGCAGTCTCCAAATTTTTAAGGTAAAGGATATTATTTCTTTCGTATTCATGAAGAGAGTTATTTTCTTTCAATACTTATAAGGGTTGTTATTCCATTCTTTAATATTCTGTTGGAATAACCTATCTACGCAGACTACCGCATGCATAGTAAAATCATGTTGTTATTCTACTCTTTATTATTCCATGGGAATAACTTGTCTACGCGGACTACCGCATGCCTGGTGAATAACCCTTCGTATTCAGTTGTTATTAAATTATGGAAATAATCTGTCTGAACGGACTATCGCCTGACGGGTGAAAATCCATTTGCAGGTTCGTATATTGTTTCATTTCAGATTCCTAACTCTAAACTTACTACGGTAAGTATTGCTTCTATAATTCCTGAAATGATCAGAAATTCCTTGAGTTTTGCGCTTCATCTAATATCATTTCACTGGAATATTGGTCTGAACTTTCTTGTGAAATTTTTATCTTTTTATGTCGAGTTGCTATTCACGAATTACTATTCATGAGTTACTATTCACGAGGTACTATTCACGATAACAAAATATATTTTTTTCCAAATCATCTTTGATTGGATCCAGGTTTTGTTCTTCATTCTTGAACTCTGGATAAATTCTCTAATATTTGTCCTTTATCCCACTGGATTCGTTATTCGTATTGTTTTTCATCATCCTCAGTTCTAAATGGTGATATAACTGAATATCTTTGAGCTATAGTGCAAAGATGAATAATTGCTTGATGAATATCTTTGGCCTGTAGTGCAAAGATGAATGATTACCTGATGAATATCTTTGGCCCATAGTGCAAAGATGGACAGGTGTTAAGATGAACATGACCAACTGGTGATACAAATGAATATCTTTGGTCCGTAGTGCAAAAGATGAATATTTGATTCGAGATGTATATTGATTGATGTTACAGGGATAAAATATTAATGATAGACTTTTAAATCAAAGAAGATAGTAGACATCATTTTCTACTTAACTCTTCTAATGAATTGTTATTTTCGCTGGGAATATTGATCTAAAACGTGTTGTCCATAATATTTTATCGGATTTATTAAAGGCTAACGATAATTTATTTTTCATTATGTTAGTCATAATATTCTTTACTGGGCTAGTTGAGCTCACCCTTTTTTTCCATTGTTCTCTTCAGGAAATGAGAATATCGCGGGTACTAGTCGGGGAATAGAGTGATGGTCCGAGTTAGAGCTGTAGAAGTCCTCACTATTTTTTTTAAAATAGTGTGATAATAAATGTAATGAGGACTTAGTTTGAATGTTTATATTTTCTACATGTCTATATTGACACTCACAGTTGTGTGGTCGTATTTTGCGCGACCGTTTGATATGAAAGATTGTATTTGGATTCTGTACCATGTATTTGGCGACTCAGAATGGGTTGAGTATTGAACCTATTTTGGGGGCGTCATAGTTGGTATTAGAGCTTAGGGATACGATCTATGGCGGAGATCTGGGAATAAAACTAGGAGGGGAGAGATGAGTAAAATCCTTCGCTAGTGTGTGTCCTACCTAAGCTTATTTGGTATTTAATTGGTCATTTGGAACATAGGGTTAATATGTGATATGTTAATTTGTTTTATTAACCCTTGTTTTGTGGAAGTATTTGAGAATGGCAGCTGAAAATCTAAACAATGGAGTGAATGAGATCGTTGAGACACCTTTAATCACCAACTGGGAGAACGTGCAACAGGAAGGCTATATTCCTCCTGTAAACAACCCTACCGAAGAAACGATAAATGACGGGATGTTTAGAAGCTTTTTGCAGTTCATGCAAAACCAGACGAGGGAGACTCATGTTCATAATACAGGTGGAAATAACAACTCGCAGCTTAGTCACTGCCAAGCAGTTTAAAGAGTTGGGACCACCAGAGTTTCAGGGAAAGCCAGATCCAATCAAGGCAGAAAATTGGATTAAGCAAATTACCAAGATATTTGATGTCTTGGGATGCACGGAGGAACAGAAGGGTTCCATTTGCCACCTTTATGTTCCGTGGAGAGGCAGATTACTGGTGAGAATCTGTGAAGCGTACCCAGCCTGCCGCACTCAAGATGTCTTGGGGGGCATTCCAGAAACTGTTCAATGACAAGTACTTTCCAGAAAGTATTCGTCACATGAAAGTGATAGAGTTTATCAGACTAGAGCAGAACAACATGACTGTGCCCCAGTACGTGGCTAAGTTAGCGGAGTTATCCCGGTTTGCACCTCATTTGGTGGAGACTGAGGAACGTATAAAGCGGATGTTTCTGAGAGGTTTGAAACCAAAAATTTGTCAATACCTCATTTCTCATAAATTTTCTCTATATTCGGATGTATTGAATAGGGCCAATTTATTAGAACGAGATAATGATTATGTTCAACCAAAGAACAACAACTAAGGTCGTACCGGTGGCAGCAGTCATCGGAACAATGACAACCAGCAGGGAGGAAAGTATCATGACAAAAGCGATAAACACTCCGGTGGTAATCGTGGCCATGATAATAGAAGAAGTGAGTCGGGGGGAGATTTTAAGAAGAGAAGGTACAACAATGAGAACGAAAAGCATCAACAGCAGCACCAACATCAACTGTTTCTAGGGGAAGAGAACGACCGCCGGTTGTATGCTATAAATGAGTGCAAGAGGGACACATCATCCCCAACTGCACACAACAATCGAAGGTGTGTTATAACTGTGAAAAGGAAGGGCACATAGCTCAAGTGTGTCCTGTAGCGAAACCAAGTCCAGCAGGGATGGTGACTCCAAAGGCTATCCCTGACAAGTCAAAGTTAGTGGTTCTTGGAAGAGCTTTTGTCGTGACTGCCCAACAAGCAAGGAACCCGAACGAGGTTATTACGGGTAAGCTGATAATAAACTCTTGCGAAGTTTACACTTTATTAGATACCGGTGCTACCCATTCTTTTATTTCACCTGCTTGTGCTCAACGTTTGAACTTGACACCTGAGAAATTAGACTTTGACTTATCTGTTGAAACTTCGTTGGGAGAAACCTTCGTTACATCTACAATTTACTAATCTTGCTTGATTCAAATTGGTACCCTCACTCTACCTATTGATCTTATATCTTTGAAAATACTTGCATTTGATGTGATTTTAGGGATTGACTGGTTGACCACTTATCATACCAAAATTAATTGATTTCGTAAGGTTGATAGTTTTCATATTCATAACCAACTTATTGTGAGAATTCAAACAACCAAACCACTAAAATCAATCAATGTTATTTCAAGTCATAAAGCTATTCGTTTATTAAAAAACAGATGTCAAGCTTTCTTAGCCCATGTCACTGATCTAAACCAGAATACGTCAAGTTTGAATGATATTTCTATTGTTAATGAGTTTCCTAATGTATTTCCCAAAAAACTTCCCGGTCTACCCCCGAAACGTGAAGTTGAATTCTTTATTGACCTTGAACCCAGTACAAAACCCATTTCTAAAACCCTATATTGAATGGCTCCTATTGAACTTAAGGAGTTAAAGGTCCAACTACAGGAGTTTTTAGACATCGATTTTATACGTCCTAGTACATATCCTTGGGGTGCTCCTGTTTTATTCGTAAAGAAGAAAGACGGGAGTATGCGACTTTATATTGACTATCGGGAGTTGAACCATGTCACCATCAAGAATAGGTATCCATTATCTCGTATTGATGACCTGTTCGACTAGTTGCAAGGTGCACAATTCTTTTCAAAGATCGATCTTCGTTCTGGATATCATCAGCTGAAGATTAAAACTAAGAATATTCCGAAGACTGCTTTCAGAACTCGATACGGGCATTATGAATTCTTAGTCATGTCTTTTAGATTGACTAATGCTCCTGCTACTTTTATGGATATGATGAACCGTGTATCAAGGAATATTTGGATCAGTTCGTGGTTGTCTTTATTGATGACATCCTCATCTATTCCAAAAGCCGTGAAGATCATAAGAACCACTTGAAGCTGGTACTTCAAATGCTTCATGAAAACAAGCTATATGCCAAGCTGAAGAAATGCGAGTTATGGCTTGAGGAGGTAGCATTCCTTGGACACGTGGTATCAAAATGTGGAGTATCTGTTGACCAGGCCAAGATTGAAGCAATACAAAGTTGGGAGTAACTGAAGTCGGTGACCAAAGTACGTAGCTTTCTGGGCTTAGCTGGTTATTATCGGATATTCGTGGAAGGATTTTCTCGAATCGCTACACCATAACTCAGCTAACTCGAAAGATACAAAATTCAAATGGAACGAGGAATACGAGAAGAGCTTTCAAGAGCTCAAGAGAAGACTCATTTCGGCACCTGTTCTGACGATACCATCTGGTTCAGATGGATTTGTCATTTACAGCGATGCTTCTAGCAAAGGGTTAGGATATGTTCTCATGCAACATGGGAAAGTCATAGCCTATGCCTCGCGATAACTCAAGGAATATGAGAGAAATTATCCTACTCATGATCTAGAGTTGGCAGCAGTCATTTTCGCGTTGAAGATCTGGAGACACTACCTGTATGAGGAGAAAGTAGAGATCTATATGGATTATAAGAGACTCAAGTATTTCTTCACCCAGAAGGAACTTAACATGCGGCAACGACGTTGGCTTGAGCTGTTGAAAGATTATGACCATACCATCCAATACCATCCTGGTAAAGTGAACGTGGTAGCTGACGCGTTAAGTAGAAGATCATATGCGGGAACGAATGCGATACTGTCAAGGCCTATTTGGTTTGACTTACAAAGGTTGGAGATAGAGTTCAAGACTATGAAGACCCATGCAATAATGTCAAGTATACGCATAGAACCAGCTTTGATTAATAAAGTCAAAGCTGCTCAAGCTACAAACCTGGAGCTGATGAATATGAGGAAGAAGGTGCAAGAAGGTACTATTCCAGAAGCAAGGATTGATGAAGAAGGAATACTTCGAGTCAACTCCAGACTTTGTGTTCTTGACGATTTTGATTTAAAGTATAGAATCATGATGGAGGCACACAACACACTGTTTGCAATCCATCCTGGGAGTACCAAAATGTATCGTGATCTTCGACATACATTTTGGTGGAACAATATGAAGAGAGAGATCGCGGAGTTTATCTCAAGGTGTTTAACGTGTCAACGTGTCAAGGCGGAGCATCAAGTGCCAAAGGGTTCATTGCAACCACTTGAGGTTCTAAAATGGAAGTAGGAACACATTACCATGAATTTCGTTACGGGTCTTCCCAAGGTTTCTCAACGCATAGATGTGATTTGGGTTATTGTTGATAGATTAACCAAGTCTTCTCATTTCTTGCCAATACGAGAGACTTATTCCCTTGAACGTTTTGCTCGTATATACGTGAATGAGAGTGTGAGATTGCATGACATGCCAGTATCCATAGTTTCAGATCGTGACCCAAGATTCACTTCACGATTTTGGGTCAGCTTGCAGAAAGCTATGGGCACGGATTTACGATTCAGTTCGGCATATCATCCACAAACGGACGGGCAATCAGAAAGGACTATCCAAACTCTTGAAGATCTATTGAGACTCTGCATTCTAGACTTTAAAGGGAGTTGGGATAAGTATCTACCATTGGTGGAATTCTCCTACAACAACAGTTATCAGGAAAGTATAGGCATGGCTCCATTCGAGGCGTTGTATGGACGAAAATGTCGTTCTCCAGTATACTGGGATGAGGTGGGGAAGCAACATTGTTGGGACCGGAGTTAGTACGTATGACTACGAAAAAGATTCAAATAATCCGACAACGTATACAAACAACACAAGATCGACAAAAGAGTTATGCGGACCTTCATCGAAAGGACGTGGAATTTAATGTTGGGGACCATGTATTGTTACGTGTTGCTCCATGGAAAGGAGTTACGAGATTCGAAAAAAGAGGAAAGCTCAACCCACGATTCATTGGTCCATTTGAGATCCTTGACCGAGTAGGAAATGTGGCCTATAGACTCGCTTTACCGCCTAGCATGTCTCGTGTTCATAACGTTTTCACATATCCATGCTACGTAAATATGTGAAAGACCTAAGCCACATTATTGAGTTAGAACCAGACAAGATAGCCGAAGATTTAACATATGAGGAGGTACCTGTAAAGATCTTGGATAGGAAGAAACATGTTCTACGCTCAAAGGTTATACCTCAAGTCAAAGTTTTTTGGAGAAACCATGAAATTGAGGAAATGACCTGGGACTTAGAATCGGAAATGAAAGCGAGGTATCCTAACCTTTTCGACATACCAGGTACGTACGTCAATTTCGAAGATGAAATTTCATAAGGAGGGGCGGTTGTAAGACCCCAAATTTTATAAATAAGATTTAATTTTCTTTATATATTATTTTGAAATAGTAAGGTGTTGATTTGATAAATGTGATAAGTTATGGGTGAGATGTGCAAAGTTCACAAAGTAAGCAAGTGGTTATAAAACATTCGTTGTGTCGGAGAATATTCGTTTGGTCGAGGAGTATTCTTTATGTCGGAGAATATTCGTACGACGGCGCAGTCATTGGTGGACCCCACAACGGAACGAATGTCGAATATAGAAAGTGACAAAAATAATCTTTTTATAAAATAACTGTGTAGTTGTTACCGTTAGTACTGTTAAAATATCTGGTGGTTAAAATACAATAATACGCGGTGTTGCACAGTAGCACACGGTATTTCACAGTATTTCGAATTATTGATTCTTACGTAGGAGGCACTTACTCAATTATTATTACAGTAATTACTGTTTAATATTTTATATTATTGATTCAATAATTGCATAATATTTTATTGGTTCAATATTTGCTACGTTGATATTTTATATCAATAAGTGCTACTTTGCTATTTTATATTAGTGATTCAATAATTGTCATTGCACAGTATTTCAAATTATCAAATCAATAATTCATATTATTTGAATAATATTATTAGATAGCATTATTGGCAATGTCTAAGGAAGTTCTATCTAGGAAAGGAGTTGATTAATTGTGCGCCAGTAAGAAGAAATCTTTATCGGAAGGCCCCCTCTTTCTTGGGAACGACATGGTTGTCAATATTGTAGTTCGGTAATATTATTTGTGAATAATTAATTTTTGATATATATGATAAGGAAATATTTGTTCAATGTGGATTTTTTAACGGAGGAATTTTTAGCATGTGACATTGGTTGAAAGTTGGAATTTTATCTTTTTTGATAAAATAATTCATTCAAATATGTTATTATAATATTACATTATAGTAGTATGATGTGATTATATAATAGTATGATTTTTATAATTAGAATGGTAATATTATTATAGTAAATTCATAGTATAAAAGTTAAACAAGGTGGAAGAGTGCAAATTGAATTTGAACTCTTATGATGCAAACAATGATGTTATCAGAGCGATGAGGTAAGCAAGGATGTCATCGGAGCGATGAGATAAGCAATGATGTCATAGGATCGATGATGTAAGCGATGATGTCATAAATTATGGCAAAAAGACTATTTTACCCTTACCCTGCCGAGCCTATAAATAGAAGCTCATTTCTTCATTATTTCTCACCAATTCACTAAAGGTATAGAGAGAGAAAGTATAGAGAGAATAAGAGAGAAACAAGAAGAGTATTCTGCTATTACACTAATGCAGTCTCTAAATTTTTAAGATAAATGGTATTATTTCTTTCGTATTCATGAAGAGAGTTATTTTATTTCAATACTCGTAAGGGTTGTTATTCTATTCTTTAATATTCTATTGGAATAACCTGTCTATGCGGACTACCGCATGTATAGTAAAATCCTGTTGTTATTCTATTCTTTATTATTCCATGGGAATAACCTGTCTACGTGGACTACCGCATGCCTGGTGAATAACCCTTCATATTCAGTTGTTATTAAATTGTGGAAATAATCTGTCTGAGCGGGTGAAAATCCATTTGCAGTTTCGTATATTATTTTATTTCAGATTCCTAACTCTAAACTTACTACGATAAGTATTGCTTCTATAATTCCTGAAATGATCAGAAATTCCTTGAGTTTTGCGCTTCATCTAATATCATTTCACTGGAATATTGGTATGAACTTTCTTGTGAAATTTTTATCTTTTCATGTCGAGTTGCTATTCACGAGTTACTATTCACGGAGTACTATCCACTGTAAAAAAAAATATTTTTTTTCCAAATCATCTTTAATTGGATCCAGGTTTTGATCTTCATTCTTGAACTCTGGATAAATTCTTTAATATTTGTCCTTTATCCCATTGGATTCGTTATTCGTATTGTTTTTCATTATCCTCAGTTCTAAATGGTGATATAACTGAATATCTTTGAGCTGTAGTGCAAAGATGAATAATTGCTTGATGAATATCTTTGGCCTGTAGTGCAAAGATGAATGATTACCTGATGAATATCTTTGACCCATAGTGCAAAGATGGACAGGTGTTAAGATGAACATGACCAACTGGTGATACAAATGAATATCTTTGGTCCGTAGTGCAAAAGATGAATATTTGATTCGAGATGTATATTGATTGATGTTACAGGGATAAAATATTAATGATAGACTTTTAAATCAAAGAAGATAGTAGACATCATTTTCTACTTAACTCTTCTAATGAATTGTTATTTTCGCTGGGAATATTGATCTAAAACGTGTTGTCCATAATATTTTATCGGGTTTATTAAAGGCTAACGATAATTTATTTTTCATTATCTTAGTCATAATATTCTTTACTGGGCTAGTTGAGCTCACCCTTTTTTTCCATTGTTCTCTTCAGGAAATGAGAATATCGCGGGTACTAGTCGGGGAATAGAGTGATGGTCCGAGTTAGAGCTGTAGAAGTCCTCACTATTTTTTTTAAAATAGTGTGATAATAAATGTAATGAGGACTTAGTTTGAATGTTTATATTTTCTACATGTCTGTATTGACACTCACAGTTGTGTGGTCGTATTTTGCTGCGACCGTTTGATATGAAAGATTGTATTTGGATTCTGTACCATGTATTTGGCGACTCAGAATGGGTTGAGTATTGAACCTATTTTGGGGGGCGTCACACCCTGGGTCGAACCGTTGAACAAGTAGGTGGGTAAAACCCATGGAGCAACCCATATGGGACCCCATGGGGGGGATGTAGCCGGCCACATTGCCCTTGGCGTCCTTTGGAAGCTTTTTTGTGGAGGTGTGAATAGTAAGGAGGTTTGTCAAATGACCATTTTTCCCTTGGTCTTGTAATTTTTATAAAAAGGAAGCTTAAGCTCATTTGTTTATTTCAAAAATTCAACCAACACTTGACCATTATATTGAGAGAGAGAATTGCAAGAGAAGAAGGAAAAGAAGCTAGCTTAATTGATCAAAACTCAAAAACAAATAATGAACGCAAGAGGTAATAGTTAGGGTGATCCCTCTATCCTGGATTGTATGTGTTGGAGAAAGGATCATATTTCCTCTGCCGTTGTGCTTGGTAATTCCCCACTGCATTAGCTTGTTGTGTAGTATCCTCCTCTTGCAATGTCAGGAATGCATCTGTAGGGTGCCCCGCCATTAAACAAATTTGGTAAGCTTGTGCAACCGATGCGTTACCTATAGCTAATTGTTTCACCAAAGCAGTTAAGTCAGAAATTCATTGCTCTACATTAGTTGTGCTCACCTCACTTACTCTTTAGGATGGATTAGCATTTCTTATTCCATACTGTTGCGCATTGGTGGCCATGTTGGCAATCAAGTTCTTAGCCGCCTCCAGTGTTTTGTCCACTAATGCACCTCCACTAGCAGTGTCGATCATACTCCTATCCATTGGTAAAAACCCTTCGTAAAAGTAGATGATGAGGTGTTGATCGTCGATCAGGTGGGGTGGACAGCTGGAGCAAAGCTTCTTGAATCTTTCCCAGTACTCATACAGTGTTTCACCACTGAACTGTCGGACTCCGCAAATATCCTTCCTGATGTTGGCTACCCTTGAAGCAGGAAAATACTTTTTCCAAAAATAGCCTTTTCATGTCGTTCCATGATTGAATTGATCCCGTGGGGAGATAAAATAACCAGTCTTTCGCTAAGTCTCCCAGTGAGAATGGGAAAGCTCTCAGCTTAATCTGATCCTCCGTGACGTTGTGTGGCTTCATGGTGGAGCACACAATATGGAATTCCTGCAAATGTTTGTACGGATCATCACCTATAAGACCACGAAAAGTAGGCAAAAGGTGAATTAGTCCAGATTTTAGTTCAAACGAAACATTTAAAGAAGGATATTCAATACAAAGAGGTTGTTAAGTAAGATTAGGAGTTGACAACTCCTTTAAAGCCCTGTTATTTGGCACCGCCATCTCCTCTTCTGATTCACTTGAAGAAGATTGGTTCGAAAGTAGTGTGAATGCGATGTTGAGGCCCGGTGATGGAGCGTCTTTAGAATCTACAAGTGAACCTTGGTTTTTTCGAGCTTCCATTCTAAGCCTTCGTGCGGTTCTCTCTATTTCTGGATCAAATTTCAAATCAAGAGAGTGAGAGGATCGAGGCATAAAAAAAAAAAAAATATTGAAAACAATCAAATAAATAAAATAAATAACACTCCCCGGCAGCGGTGCCAAAATTTGGTAGCTGTCGTTTAGCACTACAAAATTTACCTTACTAAGGTTCTATTAATCCAAGAATGAGTATAGCAATAAGCAAGGATCGATCCCACAAAGAGTGAATTGTATTTTTAATTATCCAATGAATCCAATGAATTGGGGGGTTTTTGATTGAAAACAATTTAATAAACAAAAGTGAATTTAAGAAGAAAATATCAATAAGTAAAAGAGTTCAATTCTTCAGTTCAGTATCCCCTTTTCACAATTATGATTTAATCAAGTCAATATACTATTTATCTTCCATTGAGATTAATAACCCTAGATAACCATGATCGCAAATTACCCGAAATTCTCCTTAAGTGTAGATCTAATGCGACGATCGCCAACAAGAGATTCTAACTAATATACAACCTAGAACTATCAGCCTAGATTTAATATGATAGAAGTAGCAAGCGTGAGAATTAGATTATTCCAAGCAATAATTACACAATCAAAAATTATTTAACTTGTCTTCTAAATATCTTAACAATATTTCAAAGTTTGTCCACAATAAAATACTGTTAATCGCAACTTAGATTAGACACACTTCGTTTGCTTAAAATCTGTCTTAATCTAGCAGATGTAATCAATTTATTAATTTAATCATGCAGAAACCAAATTAATCAATTGAATAACATGTATGAAAGTTCATGTAGATAATCAGAATAAATCTCAGATGAAAGAATAAATATTATAAACTTAATCAAACCATAAACTGTTAATCAAGTTCAACATTCCTTCAAAATTGAATAAGTGAATTAGCCTGACATGCCTTGATGAATAGCTTCCAAGATGAAATAATGAAATTATCAGACCCTAGATATCCTAAATTCAGCAGAATAACTGATATCTATAGATTAACAAAACCCTAGTCTAATAAGATAAGACAACAATCCTAATCCTAATCAACTTTGTAATTAAAACACTTAAACACTAGTCAGCCCGTCCGTCCGGCTCACCCCGCGCCGTCTTTTTCTTCTCTTAGCGCGCCCCGCGCCTGATATGCAGGGATTCAAGTTCTTCAAGCAGCGCGACCCACGTCGGTTCCTTTGTAATTGCAGCGTGCCCCGCGCCAGTCAGCTAATATTCCCAAAATTGCCCTTTTAATCCCCTTTTTGTCCAAACACTCTCCATTCCTGCACATTACACAAAACACATGAAAAGTACAATTTATACTTAAGTAAATGCAATACAACAAGCTAAGAAATATCTATTAAGTAGGTTAAAAACCTACTTATCACCAATACCATATAAAACATTGTTATTATAAATAGAACAACTGTTGTTCTTTATTATAATGTCAAATCCATCCATATCTAATGTTTTTTTTGATATTCAAAATAAAATAACAATTATTTTATATTAAATGGACTTTCCCGTAGCGAGTGCTAAACAATAAGTACCTACAACTAATGCAGCAACCTTTGCTCCATTTCCTACTCGTAGGACAACCTCATCCTTGTTCAACTTTCTACTTATGACCAGTCCCTACACAGTATTACATATGTGAGAACCATAGCCGGTATCCAATACCCAAGTAGAATTTTGACTTTCTGAAAAATTATTTTCAATCATGAACAAACCTTGATTGGAAGTCGAAGCTTCTCCAAGCTTCTTCTTTGCCAGAAACTTCTTGCAGTTCCTCTTCCAATGACCCGGCTCGTTGCAATGGAGGCACATTCCTTTGCTAGCTGGATCAGGTTTCTTTTGTTCCTTCATGTTCACCTTGCCCTTAGCCTTCTTAGATTTCTTCTTTTCGGAAGATACCTTGGGCCTCTTCCTTTTCTTGGAAGAATCCACCGTTAAGACATAGTTCTTCTTGGATGAGAAGTGACCTTCTGCAGTTTTCAACATGTTAAGTAATTCAGGCAAGCTGACATCTAACTTATTCATGTGAAAATTTATGACGAACTGCGAGAAGGTCTCAGGAAGTGACTGCAAGACCAAGTCTTGACTCAACTCCCCATCCATGACGAACCCAAGTTGTCCAAGACGTTCAATCAGATTGATCACCCTTAGGACAATAGTCTCTACGGCAGTGCCTTATGTCATCCGAGATCAGAAGAGGTCCTTAGATATCTCATATCTAGCAGTCCTACTTTGTTCACCATACAACTCCTTGAGGTGAAGCAACATAGTAGGAGCATCCATGTTTACATGCTGATGCTGAAGCTCGTTATTCATGGATGCGAGCATGATGTAATGAGCCCAAGATGCATCATTTTGCCACTTTACAATGGTGGCGATCTCTTCCTCAGAGGCTGTTTCTGGAACAGTTCCAGGGACAGGTGAATTTAGGACATAAAAAATCTTTTCAGTAGTGAGAACATTCTCAAATTCCTTAACCAGTCTGTGTAATTCGGTCCGGTCAGTTTGTTAGCATCAAATATGCTACGCAGTGAAATTAGTGATTTTGACATTTTAAAATTTCTGTATGTGAAAAGACAACATTTTAGCAAACATTCATTTAATTAATTTTTATATATACCAAAATAAATTAAGTCTTATTTTAAGTTGGTATCTCCCACTATTTTCTTCAAACTATATTACTCTCACATATATAGTTCGGCAACATCTAATTAAAGATTTGCTAGTGAGAATAAGGATCTCATTTCAAATGTATATAACCTTGTGTGTGCACAACAAACAATATATAAATAAATAGGTAGACAACTCTTGTCAATTACATCGACATGTAACTCCTTGTATTCTGCCTTTTAGATCATAATGGTCAAGTGTGTGCACATCCGAACTAAAATGATTTAAGTTAAGTCCAACCTAGCACTCCATATATTCAAAAAAGAAAAATATTATCCTTGTGTGTGCACAACAAAACAATATTGTTCAATTAACTTTATAAGCATCAAATGTGATTAAATTAATATCTTAAATACGCAATACTCGCCTTGTGTGTGCACAACAAACTCGTATTAAATATTTAATACTCTATTGATTTATCATAGTAGAAGGCGACGTTCGATATTCCAAATATCTTTGAACGCTTTAGACTTAATATGATTTCTTTGAGTTGTTATTATTTGTCTCATCTTGTTTAGCGTGCATGCACATATATATATATATATATATATATATATATATATATATATATATATATATATATATATATATATATATATATATAAAACACGCGTCATTTTATTAAAACATGCAAAGCATGTTTTCATAAAATATAATATATATAATAATATCATGTACATATAGAATACTATGTTCTACCGGATTGATTATGGACTTTTGTTCTAGTTTGGTTCACTAGAGCCACCAAGTGAACCAAAAGGTCAAACCTAGGAGTGCAAGAATTTAAATTTAAACATAAATATTATATTTAAACCCGGGCTCCATACAAACGGGTCTTCACGCGCTCCTTGCTCCTTGGTCTCCAATTTCTTCAAGATAATTCTAACTATTTCTATTACATAAACTATTTAATTTAAATAGAAACCTTAATCAACAGTCAAGGAAAAGTACATAGGAGGGAGATAGAATTTTACATCAAGAAAAAAAATCAGAGAAGACGAGGTACGCAAACCCAATTTAATAAAATTTATTCATTCAAGCATTCAACTAAAATAAAATCCAATCACATTGGTCAATAGTCCACAATCAACCCCATTTATTATCATACATATCACCATATGCATCAATAAATAAATATTCATCTAATGAATTAAAACATTCCATATAAACTCGAGTATGAGTATCATTTAATGGACAAATTTTAAATTGCATGAAATTCAATTTCAAGATTAAAATAAACTCTTTATTTTAATTATAAAATTATTAAGAATATTATATATATATATATAACCGTATATATAATAATATATATATATATATATATATATATATATAAGGTTACTGTTAATATATATAAAAAAGTTACTTTGCAATCCTGGATATCTTTCTAAATCATCTTAAATATATAATGGGAGCTAATCCATGACAACCAGTTGCTGCAGCAATCACTTTTCTTCCAGCCGCTACATGTAGTAGCGGCTTGTCAGAAGTCAACATGTGGGCCCCCTCAAAAGAAAAAGTAACAAAATGCGCAACAAGGAGTAGCGGCTTTGTGGAAAATTTGTCCTATAAACCATGTCACTTTCATTATATTAATTTATTATAATAAATTCTAATAATAATAATATTAATTGTTTGATTTAATAAATAAAATTATAATTAATATTAATTAAATTTAATGTAATAATAATAATAATATATTGTTATTATTTTTATTATTATTATTATTATAATTACTATTACTACTATTATTATTATTATTATTAATACTATTATTATTATTTTAATCCCCCAACCGCTACACATAGTAATAATAGTAATAATTTAGTTTTATTATTATTATTATTATAATAGTAATAATAATAATAATAATAATAATAATAATTTAATTATAAATAAAATTTGACTCTTGGCATTGCAATTTGGCTCTTTTTGTGGAAGAAACATTAGAAGTATAGAAATTGAAAACAAGTTTCTTAACTTCAAGTTATATCATTGTATGTCATGACAATTGGCGGAAGGACACAAGCTAGCAGTTGGGGGATTAAAATAATAATAATAATAATAATAATAATAATAATAATAATAATAATAATAATAATAATAATAGTAATAATAATAATAATAATAATAATAATAATAATAATAATAATAAAACAATAGTAATATATTATTATAATTATTATTATTATTACATTAAATTCAATTAATATTATTTATAATTTTATTTATTAAATCAAATAATTATAATAATATTAATAATAATTAATTATTTGATTTAATAAATATAATAATATTAATAATAACTAATAATAATATTAATTCTAATGTTTAACATGTATATAATTAGTTTCCTCCAATATTTCACTTGAAAGACATCAGGAATTGAATCAGAAATATAATTAACCATAAGAAATCAAGAATTGAATCAAAGTATTATGATGCGTGGAAATATATATTGCTTCTGTTCATGTCAATATTGTGTGATTTAATTTGAAATTATTTTAGTGTTGTCATGCAAATTGAGATCGAAATTATTCTAGTGTTGTCATGCAAAGTGAGCTAGCTTGTGTCCTTCCGCCAATTGTCATGACATACAATGATATAACTTGAAGTCAAGAAACTTATTTTCAATTTCTATACTTCTAACGTTCCTTCCACAAAAAGAGTCAAATTACAATGCCAAGAGTCAAATTTTATTTATAATTAAATTATTATTATTATTATTAATACTATTATTATAATAATAATAGTAATAATAATAATAATAATAATAGTAATAATAATAATAATAATAATAATAATAATAGTAAAAATAATAATAAAAATAAAAATAATAATATATTATTATTATTATTATTATTACATTAAATTCAATTAATATTATTTATAATTTTATTTATTAAATCAAATAATTAATATTATTATTATTAGAATTTATTATAACAAATTAATCTAATGAAATTGACAAGGTTTATGGGATAAATTTTTCACAAAGCCGCTACTCCTTGTTGAGCGTTTTGTTACTTTTTCTTTTGAGGGGGCCCACATGTTGACTTCTGACAAGCCGCTACTACATGTAGCGGCTCGGAGAAAAGTGGTTGCTGCAGCAACCAGTTGCTATGGATTAGCTCCCATATAATAAATAAATATATATATATATATATATATATATATATTGTAGACACTCGAAATTTTCCTAGCCCAATACTAACACTGTAGGAGGCCAAAACCGTCAATCAAGCCAACCTCGGTCCCGACACCAGACATCTAATCTAAATCCGACCGCCAATGTCGGTCCTTCAGCCTAAACCCGATCCCCAACGTCGGTCAATTCCAGTCAAATTCGATCACCAATATCGGTACTCCAGCCAACTCCGATCATCAATCTGACCGTCAATCCAACTCTGATCGTCAATCGGACCGTCAGATCATCCCCGATCTCAATATTGAAACATCTGCTCAAACCCGATCATCGATATCGGGACAACCACAGCACCAATCAACCATATCGGGATGTCAACGCAGCCCCGACAGCAACCCAGGAGGTACAAATTAGCCCCGGTAGCAACCCAGGAGGTACAAATCAGCCCCGGCAGCAACCCGGGAAGTACAGGTCATCCCCAACATCAGTCTGGGAAGTCAAGTCGACTTCAGAAATAAACTTGAAGCACCGAAACACTTCCAGAAGAAAACCTGAAATGACCACGTCAGCCACAGAGGCAACACTGAGGACAAACAGACTCGAAAGAAATCCAAGTCTTGGAAACAGCTCCCAGAAGACAACTAGAGGCTATACCGACACCAAGGCCAACCCCGGGAGGGGAAAAATGGTCATTTTACCAATTCTCATACAATTCAGTCAAACTCAAGCTGAATTGATGCCGCCAAGGTCAGAAAGAACCACAACGGTGATCCCGGGTGTAAACAGCACCAGACGGCTCGACGGACAAACTGTGGGGAAACAAAGACCCGGTCATGAACCCACATTTGGGGACTTAAAAAGGGTTAAAACCAATGTCATTTTGACACTCTCAGCGAGGGCTTTCCAGAAAGCTATAGCACGCCCTAAACGGACGCTCTGATCAAAAATTATGAAGTTTCGAACATTAGATCGCGTCGCCCGGCATGCACGCACTTCGAGACAACAAATCCGGGTATGTGGACCTCACCCTGGGGAGCCGTACCTCTACCTGCGGCAGCAGCAGGTAGAGCTGAGGCTCCCTGGCCTATATATAGAGGTGCACCCCCGTTCATTTTGGACAATTCCGAAACGCAGTAAAGCTTTACCCGTCTGATTTTCCGACTTTTACACCTCTTCTAAACCCAACTATTTTTACTCCGACACGTAGACAAACCCATATACTACCATATATCAAAAAAGCACCGGTAGATTTGGATGTTTGAAGCCCACTAAGTGTCAAAAAGCCCATTTTGCAGGCTATTGTAAGTATTTTTACGATCATCAAGTTGCTATTACTACTTTGCACTGTTTTACACTTGCACACGAAGTTTCATCTTCTAAATATGTCCGGAACTTATTTTAGTGGCCGTTTTTGTCAAAACTTGATACATTTTTGTACATAAACTTTGTTTTTAGCATTTTTACACCTCGGATTGACGATCCGTCAGCTTTAACAGCTTCACTGCACTTGCACGCACATTCTGGCAACTTCGCCGGACTGGGTTATCTTCCCAGTCCGGGTTTGGCCCTTTTTTGTATATATTTAACTGCAAATGTACTAACATTTCAATTCTGTCAATCATGAATTTTAAATCTGAGGTAGTTTACCACTTTTATATATATTTACGTATATATAAGCGACTTTCACCATCACTGGTTCTCATACCAGTCCTGATTGACTACATTTTTGTCAATATATATTTATATATTTTCAGTTGGCCTGGATTATTTCGGGGCCATTTTATTGCTTTTGCACACTTCCCCATACTGGGTGCTCTCCTAGTCACTGGTGACTACTTACTTTTCTGTCAATTTTAATTCCAGTACGGGCCTAAGCGTGAAAACCCATCACCCTTTTTACTATTTATATATATATATATATATATTTCATTTCTATCACAGCCTTGGATTATTTTGTGGCTATTTACAGTTTTTTTACAAATATATATATATATATATATATATATTTCAATTCTAGTCCGGGCTTGCGAGTGAAAACCCATCGCCCTTTTACAGCTTTTATATATAATTATATATATATATATATATATATATATATTGCTTAACACAACTTATTTAACTGCTGCATTTTACATTCATTTGTACATGAATCTGCACTAATATATCTGCGAGAGGACTAGATTTATCCAAATCTCGCCAATTCTAGCTTTCAACGGTTTAAACAGGTCCGGACAGAACCTGTAAGCTATAATGGCTGAGATTTCTTTAAATCTAGTTATTTTTATAGTTTCAGCTTTAAAAGCAACCTCGCGTCTCTTAGATCGCTATCTAGTGGGAACGAGACGCTTCAGCAGTACGGACCGCGATTTATCTATTTCTGTACAAATTTGAACTGTGCAGGTTTATGGGCTACTCATATGTTAGCCTAAGAATCGTGGGATTCGCGATCAAATCGATCGGGATCTGATTCCCATGATGGACAAACTCTAGTTTACAGATGTACCCTGCCAGTTTTTTTGTAAAATGTACATGCATACAGACCTTAAAACGGTTATCCGGATTTAAGGTCTCAACATAGTGAAAATATAGATTGTCGTGTCAGCGTCCCTCCGATGGTTTTCATACCCATGAGGAGACTGACACTTTATATTTCTGTGGTCGAGGATGCTTCGCAGCCCGACAAATCACCATTTGCATGCAGCCTTAAGGCCATAAAGATAAAAAATGAGAGTAGCGATATGCTTCAATTCCTATGTCAGCGTAAGGGTTTGATAAAACTAGCTTTCAAAACATCAATGTCAGTTCAATTCAAAAGCTTTTTGCAAATCAAATTAAATGATGCTTTTTTTGCAAATCAAATCAAAGATTGATTTTCAAACCAAATCAAACTCTTCGTATATAGGCTCAACGAAGCCTGTCAAAGCGTTCCATCAATAAAAAGGCCCAATTTTCAAATAGCATTCACTCATGCATTCCATTTTTAAGGAAAATATTGAAAAGATTGCGGTACCGTGTTTACATGGGAGTCGTGGGGTGCCTAACACTTTCCCCACACGTAACCAAGCCCCCGAACTTAAAACTCTAATTTTAAAGATCAAGTTTCGACAGTGTCTAGCAATTGGGCCTCTTTTCAAATCAAATTCGGTTGAGTTGGTACAACCATTTTCAGAACTACCAACTGGCGACTCTGTTTAAATCAAATTGTCGACATATACACATGTTGGCCTCTTTTCTAAAAAACCCTTCAAAACCTCTTTTGCAATAAAAAGTATAAGGTTAGAGATAACTTAGGAAGATCGATTTGAGGAAAATCGGGTTATAAATCGACCCGTGGTATTTCTTAAATTTTTCAACGTCGACAGGTGGCGACTCTGCTGGGGACAGTAGAGGGCTTAGGCCGCTTTCGATCTTTTCAAACATTTCCCTTTCAAAATTATTGAATGCGTGAAATCCTGCGTCTCCACAGTCAATGGATGAGTGAATGATGCGTCTTTCATTGAATGTATGAATGCTATGCCTTTACATTGAATGAATGAGAATGAATGCTTTAGTGCTTTGCACCCATATTAGTGCTTCGCACGAACTGTCATTGCATGCATAAGCGGTGAGGCCGATGTATATGAATGTATGTTGTGTGTCCCTCCACCAGGAGGCTAACCAGGTCGGTGATAAGTAAGGACTCTGGGGATGACTAAGTCTACGGGGCTGCCTCCTGAAAATGCACCACCCAGATTCGCTCTATTTGAACGATCGGATTAACTTCCCTTCTAGTAGATTGCGATGATCTGGGAACCTTCATGCCGAAACAAAAGCCGCGAGAGTAACCTAGGATAGGTCAGCTTCTGATCAACCGAATTCGACGGGTTGCTTCTTCATGCCTTCCTCTTTCAATTCCATGTCAAGTCTCCAATTACTGAGGAGCACAATGTAAATGACAATAATGAAAGATTTACTTTCTTGTCAGATATTCTGTCATCCTGCCAACAAAATAACTAACCTCGATTTTGTAGGATAAACTTAAAAGACACATCATGCATCCAATCCTTACCTACATCAGGAAACTGACACGCCTACGTTTTGGTTGTAGGTGAAAAAAGTGGTCTCACTACTAGATCATAATCTGAAAAGGCACAAAGCCTATCCACTGACATGGCTGAAAGTAGCCAATGCGAGTCGGGTTCCGTATCTCGAAAAGAGTTTGAGGGACTTAAGAATCAAATAGCATAATTGGCTATCCTCCTGAAAGAACAGAGTAAAAGCACTCAGGGCCAGTCAATGCTCAAACAAACAGAGACCTCCTCACAGGGTGGCAATCAAAGTACTAACAAAAAGGGGGGAATGCAGATCCCTGAACCTCGATCCGGACAATCAAAGGGACAGGAAACCTTGGAAGTGTTACCTATTCAGATCTTTGCATATTCCCAGGGGCTAGATATCCTGACAAATTCCAAGTCCCAGAGTTTGAAAAGTACAATGGGGAAGACGATCCTTAGACGCACTTAAAAGTATATATTGGCTAGGTAGGGTCTTATGTTGAAGACGAAAACCTCATAATGCAGCTTTTCCAAAAGAGTCTCACTGGAGAGGCTAAGACTTGGCATGCCCGACTTGATAATGCAAAAATTCACAGTTGGGAAGAGCTAGCTCATGCCTTCCTAACTCAATACAGCTTTCAGTCTCAGATAGCTCTGGATCGATATCAATTGACCAAAGTCAAAAAGGAGAGCACCGAATCTTTCCGAGAGTATGCCCAAAGATGAAGACATCTGGCAGCACAAGTCAACCTGCCTATGACAGAAGCTGAAATGGTGATGACTTTCATAGACATCCAAGAGGCACCCTACTATGAGAGGATCTTAGCTGGAATAGGAAAGCCATTCTCAGAGATGATCAAACATGGCAAAATGACAGAGATGGGCATGAAAGCAGGCAAGATCAAAGATCTCACAGCCTTGAAAATAGTCGCCGAGGATATATAGCCTGGCAACTATGCGAGTGATCCCATGAGGATACCCAAGAAAGGCAATGAAGATGTATCCCCCGTTGTACAAGGGCAGTCTAGGAGATCTAACCATAGTCCCCCCATTTAGAAGAGGGAAAGAAATCTGCCATCACAACAGACCGCATTCAACAATTACCAGGAGAAAAAGAGAAAATTCAAAAGAACTAAAAATCGATTGTTCACTCCACTAGGCGATTCCCTTAAAAACATATTGGTGATGTTAATAGATCACATGAAGATTACCGAGCTGGCTCCACCTCTGGATCCAAAAAGCAAAAGATACAATCCTAGCCAGAAATGTTCATACCATTCAGGATCTCCAGGACACGATACACAAGATTGTTAGTCCTTAAAGCATAAAATCCAAAACCTGATCGAAAGCGGTGATCTTGTGATCCAACAACCTGACCATCCAAATGTTAATGCCAACCTTCTGATGCCGCATAACATAGAGGAATTAAACATGATCGGGCCAGGAAGCGATGAAATGTATCCAAATCGTAAATACATACGAAGGATAGAGGATTACCCCTGAAGGAACAAGATAAATGTCTTTGAGTCAGAAAATCCAGAGGAGGGTATGTTAATAATGCAAAAATTAGATGCGATCCAACATCAAGTAACTCTGCTGGCTAATCTGGTAGTGCGCCAACATCAGGGTACAAGGCAGCTTTTCATTCAAACCCAAGAGAAAGAGGAGGTTATTCAGAATAAGAGCATATCTCCCTCTAAGATCCGCCGACTAAATGAAGAGGATCAAAGCATGATGAATGAACGAGAAGGGTGGAATGATAAAATTTCTCGAAGATCTCATCAAAGTAAAGATCGTCCGGAGGAATGCGAATTCCCAAATAGGACATATCAAGAAACATTCCAAACGCGAGCAAACCCTCAAAATTGTACGGCACCGAGAGTCGGGGAGAGTCGGCGAAGAAGGGTATTCACACCTATGGAGGACTCATTGGAAAATATGTTAGCATTGTTGGTTGCGCAAAGAAAGATTACTGAGTTTCCGCCTCCTACCAAGTTCAAGACGAGAAGTTATAATGCCACAAAGATATGTCGTTATCATTCTAACTCACCCGAAAATGCAACTGAGGAATGCTGGTCTCTAAAGCACAAAATCCAGGACCTCATTGAAAATGGAGAACTGAAGAAAGAATTCCTTATGACCAGAAAAGGCGAGAGGGAGATAAAGAGCTCAAGATGTCCACTCGAAGCGGGCAGTTCAAAGAATGTGACGGCTATGAGTAACAATTCTGGCATAACACAAGGTGGACCGACCCTAATACTAGGAGTGACCGAAGAAACAAAAGAATCTCCCAATGAAGTTCATCCACCATCATCAAATATCTTGATGCCCAAAGCCAACAACTACATGCCTAACCTTATCTTTCTGGAAAATAAGGAGGAGATACTGATCCTTCCTCGTATGGAAAAAGCCCAAAAGGAAAGTTCCTTACGAGAGATAAAACATCAGTGCGAGGGGGATTTCATACTCAAATCCTCTCAAGGCTATGAGAAAGGTGAAGGAGCAGACGAAGAAAAAGGTGGCAAAATTCTCAAAGAAGACAACCCCACGAGGAATCTGGAGTTCATCCCTTTCTGCGATGAGTCAAGTTTAAGCCTCCTTAAGGGATATACTGATTCAGGAAATGATCAATTTATGGCAGGGATTGAAGATATTCAGAGCTAAGAGGGAACCTCTATCACAAGCCTCGAAGGCGACATAGTCACGGATGACTGGACTATCAGGCCTCAGCTAGCCAAGAGGACGTAGATTCAGACGAAAGTTACGAGTTCCAGAGGATGTTGGGACGTTATCTTTTTCTTAGCCTTATGCCTTTCATTTTCTATGCATACAAAATCAAAAGACCAAAAAATCAAAAAATCAAAAAAAAGGAAAATATCAAAAGTCGAGCCTTTCACAAATAGCATGAACTACGAATGACCTGATCTCCCTCAACCCAGGAGTACGTAGCCAACCATCTTGGTGCGGTCAAACCAAACAAAAAATTTAAAAACCCTCGAATCCAATAAAAAAACAAACAAAAACTCAAAAGCTTATCAAACCAAACTCAGAGCCCAAAAGGGACACTTCTCAGCCCTCTCTAAAAAATAGAACTACGAATGACTTGATCTCCCTCAACCCGGGAGTACGTAGGCAGCCATCTGCAGCGCGGTTTGACCTTCAAGAAAAAAAATAATAAAGACCAATTTCAAGACACCGAAGACAAATAAAAGTCAAATTCTATCCAACCACCTGGTCAACAGGCCTTGCTGAAGAAAAATAAAGCTGGATTCTGAACCCTTGGATAAGCAAGATAACAGTGCCAACATGGCATCTCTCTGAAGATAGAGGAGCAGCTGTGAGCTCCTAACTTTTGGTCTCCATACTAGCCAGAACATCCACTGCCATTTGCATACTATGGCCTCGTCCCTCTCAGCAAAGGCAACATCCCTATTGGCTCGGGCCTCACCTTTATCAACAGAAGTCGTATCTCTAATAGAATAGGGTCGTCAACATCAACGCCCTGGCCTGATCTCTCTCGAAGGTCATCCGAGCTGTCGAATCTGCCATAGCCAGATCTTTTCTGGCAGGGACACTGGGTAGGTCACCGACCAAAGTCGTGGTCAAAGCCATCACCACCAACCATCACAAGCCCTTGAATCTAATTCATTGGAGTCCGAAGGCATCTCAACATCAATCGTCAAAGTTAGAACAACATCACAACGATATATCAAGCATAACCATCCGCAAGAACCTTCGAAGAGTTGAAGCCTCAATCTGAAACCTTCATCAAACCAGAAGAAAGGCCATTAAAGCTAATTGCTAATACAAATCAAAAATAATGATTGGGGCATCCAAGCATTAAAGCCAAAATCCACTACCTGTTCACCATGGGGTCATGCGATTAAAGACTCTTGCGATCTCAGCATCTTATCAGCCCATTGATCAAACATATAACCAAGCAATCCTCCCAGATGACAAGCAAGACTGGGGCAAGTCCAAAGTCAACAACAGCCCGATGTTGGGACCCTTACAACAAGACTGGACCAATTCCAAAATTGATGACAATTCAACACTAGGGCAATTATCAACCATCCAATCAACATGCACCAGTCGGCACCATCAACATGGTCCATCATCGTCCCAGCTTCCATCATTGGCGATTCAGTATGATCAATCGATCTTTTCCAATCGTAATTTTTCCTAGAATACTGCGATCCGCTGATAAAGTATGACTCTTTCATCTCTTTATGTGCTTTCAAATTCCATGCATTAGCGATCATACACATAAATCCTGCATTAGAGTCTCAAGAAAAAAAAGAAAAAGAAAACGAAATTTTTGCTTAACTTGTTATGAATTGGATTAATTCTGATAAGCGTCCGTGGAGCAAGAATCATAAAAGCGATTAGAGAATTAAGACCATTCAACCTTTGGATTAGGCACGATGTCCTAGTTCAAAGCACTTTTTAGAGCAAACTTGACCTCATATGCATGTCTGCACTTTGCAATTGACCTGACTCTTAGTTGTGGGGTATGAAACTATGACGACAAGGATGAAAATTAGTAGCCAGCCTAATGTCTAGAATCATGGTCTGGGTTACTCGAGTAATTAAGCCCGAGGGTGTCTCTACACCTGGTGCCCTAAAGCCATCTGGTTTAGGAGCCACCGGCCCAACACTCGTTATATGGGTAACTCAAATCCTAAGAAAATGAGCATTGCAAGAAATCAAAGCATAAGCAGATTCGAATCGTGTCCTAGGTTACTCGAGTAATAAAGCCTGAGGGGTGTCTCTACACCTGGTGCCCTAAAGCAGTCTGGTTTAGGAGTCACTAGCCCAACACTCACTACACGGGTAATTTAGAGCCTAAGAAAATGAATCTTGCACTAGCTTAGGCAAGGATCAAACGAGTAGACCGCCTGACTTGTCTCGAAATGTGGCCTTTGTTACTCGAGCCAGTAAACCTGAAGGGGTGTCTTAACACCTAGTGCCCTAAAATCGTCTGGTTTAGGAGTCATTGGTCCAAAACTCGTTATATGGGTAACTCTGAAAAGCCTAAGAAAACGAGACAAAGTTAAGCGAGAAAAGCAAAAAATTTTGCAAGAAAAAATGAGATCATCTAGAAATCATAGGAGAGAAACCCCTGCTAAGGGTTGCGTCACACATAGTGCACATGTCATATGATCTTAATCTTATGAAGAGCAGTGTCTCAAGCAAAGATGAGATGTCTTTGATGAAGGGAGATAAGTCTTGTGAATCTAATCCTACCCATGAAAAATGACCATGGACACTTAAAAGTTTTCTTGCGATTTCATAACTTGTCAAGCAAAAATTTTGATTTCCTTAGGAAAAATTCATTTTCATACTCCCTTTGAAGATCTTTAGGGATAAGATGAGAGCGCATTGAATACAAGCATTCAATTTCATAAACTCTAAATTTCAAATGCCTCATACTAATCCCGACGGCCCGAGCCATCAAGCTTTCGGCGCATATTGTTGTTTGTCTGAATGTGCAGGATATTGCTCACCATGGACGTGGTCAACAAAGCGAGTTTTTTCTATGAACCCTAGCAAAAACCTGCGAAAGGGCTGGGGCATTTCTCCATTCCAAGAAATGGAAAGAATCTACGGCGGCACCAAGTTCCTCATCAAAAGAAAAGGAAGAATTCCTGAAAGAAATCACGGCAACATCAGCTTGCCCCTACAAAAGAAAGAAAATTCTCAACAGAGTCCTTAACTCGGGAAGAACAGATGCCCGATGACAAAAAGATCTAGCGAAAGAAATCTGCATCATCAAACATGTTAACCTGCGCCAAGTCCTCATCGGTCGAGGCCTCTGCACTGAAGTTCAAACCTAGGCAATGAAAGAATGGGCTATATCCTCTAGGACGTCAGCATCATCCGGGTCATCAGCTAAGCCAAAACTAATCCAGCAAGGTCACGAGTGAAGAGCTGACCACTTTTCGCACTCAATGATCAGCTGTTGGCACAACCCCAGCGAAGCATCAGGAATGGCCCGATGGCAGAAATAGTATATCGATCCATCCCCACAGAGGACAAACGATGGAATCTGTTATACAAATTATTAGAAGGGGCATTGAGAAGGATCCAGTGATGTAGGCCGTGGAATGCTACTTCAGCGAAGATATCGGGATACCTCTTAATAAAGCCATCAGTGCTTGGACCACCAGAGGGACCAGCACCAAATCCAGATCCAAAAAATAACAACCCCTACAAGATCCTCACCAAAGATGGTATATGAAAGGGGAATGCCCAAATCTGCTCTGCGAATGACAAAAGGAACCATACGGGAGTTGAAGCTGCTAAGACTATTAAATTTCTTGTGAAAGAAACTCCAAATTACCTCAGAGAGGGTCAGGTATGGTTCTATATCAATTCAATTAAGCATATGCATCAACCTAGGATAAATTAAGATCATCTTATCATGTCTGGTCTGCACATGTACAACAAGCGCTACATCAGCGCACATCTCCATCAAAACATTAGGCATGCATACCCAATAGAGTTAAAATGCATACACATTAAACACACAAACTCGAATGAAAAAGTCTGCTACTATTCGAGTAGGCATCGAGACAGTCCAATTATCAACCATTGCCCCTACCATCAGGGTAGGCACTTTTGCAAACTACCGGTGTAAGTTATCATCAGGATAAGCATCGGGAGAGCCCACTGAGGTAACTTGGTGAATGAAATATATCCTCAGCAGATGAGTCTTCAAAAATGTACAAACGACATCAGAAAGTATGCCCCACAAAGAGTATCAGCAGATGTGAGAAACCATTGGGCTTAAACCAAGGTAGCACCAAGGGCCATCATATACAACATCATCCCCATCAGAAATATAGGAAACATTTCAGTTTATCTTCATCAAATAAGCATCAGCAACACCAATGGAAATCAGACCGTTGGAGTCAACACCAGCATAGACATCAACAGCATTGATGAAACCCAACCATGGATATCGGCACCAACACAAACACCGGTAAAGGTAATACGATGCGATGCGATTTGCGATGCAATGCGATTCATTTTGCGATGCGATGTAATGGCGATGTGATTTCCGATGTAATATACAAAGTGCGCAATGCGATTTGTGAAAACATGTTAACATTCATTGCATTGTGATTTGCATCATTAATATCTTGTCATATTTTAAGTGTCTAGCAATCTTTATCATGTTTATTCCATTACATTACATAAACATGATAAAGAGGGGCATCTGTAGACACTCGAAATTTTCCTTGCCCAATACTAACACTGTATGAGGGCAAAATCGTCAATCAAGCCAACCTCGGTCCCGACACCAGACATCCAATCTAAATTCGACAGCCAATGTCGGTCCTTCATCCTAAATTCGATCCCCAACGTCGATTAATTCCAGTCAAATTTGATCACCAATATCGGTACTCCAGCCAACTCCGATCATCAATCTGACCATTAATCCAACTTCGATCGTCAATCGGGCCATCAGATCATCCCCGATCTCAATATCGGGACATTAGCTAAAACCCGATCATCGATATCGGGACAACCACAGCACCAATCAACCATATTAGGATGTCAATGCAGCCCCGACAGTAACCCAGGAGGTACAAATCAGTCCCGGTAGTAACCCAAGAGGTACAAATCAGCCCGGCAACAACCCGGGAAGTACAGGTCATCCCCAACATCAGTATGGGAAGTCAAATCGACTTCAGAAATGAACCTGAAGCACCGCAACACTTCCAAAAGAAAACTTGAAATGACCACGTCAGCCACAGAGGCAACATTGAGGACAAACAGACTCGAATGGGATCCAAGTCTTGGAAACAGCTCCCGGAAGACAACCAGAGGCCATGCCGACACCAAGGGCAACCCTAGGACGGGGAAAATGGTCATTTTACAAATTATCATCCAATTTAGTCAAACTCAAGCCGAATTGATGCCGCCAAGGTCAGAAAGAACCACAACGGTGATCCTGCGTGTAAACAGCACCAGACGGCTCGACGGACAAACTGTGGGGAAACAAAGACCCGGTCATGAACCCACATTTGGGGTCTTAAAAAGGGTTAAAACCAATGTCATTGTGACACTTTCAGTGAGGGTTTTCCGAAAAGCTATAGCACGCCCCAAACGGACGCTTTGATCAAAAGTTATGAAGTTTCGAACATGAGATCGCGTCGCCCGACATGAACGCACTTCGAGACGACAAAGCCGGGTATGTGGGCCTCACCCTGGGGAGCCGCACCTCTACCTGCGGCAGCAATAGGTAGAACTGACGCTCCCTGGCCTATATATAGAGGTGCACCCCCGTTCATTTTGAACAATTTCGAAACGCAGCGAAGCTCTGCCCGTCTGATTTTAAGACTTTTACACCTCTTCTAAACCTAAATATTTTTACTCCAACTCGTAGACAGACCCATATACTACCATATATCAAAAAAGCATCGGTAGATTTGGATGTTTAAAACCCACTAAGTGTCAAAAAGCCCGTTTTGCAGGCTATTGTAAGTATTTTTACGATCAACAAGTTGCTATTACTACTTTGCACTATTTTACACTTGCACACGAAGTTTCATATTCTAAATATGCCCGAAACTTATTTCAGTGGCCGTTTTCATCAAAACTTAATATATTTTTGTACATAAACTCCATTTTTAGCATTTCTACAGCTCGGGTTAACGATCCGTCAGCTTTAACAACTCCACTGCACTTGCACGCACATTCTGGCAACTTCGCCGGACTGGGTTATCTTCCCAGTCCGGGTTTGGCCCTTTTTTATATATATTTAACTGCAAATGTACTAACATTTCAATTCTGTCAATCCTGAATTTCAAATCTGAGGTAGTCTACCTCTTTTATATATATTTACGCATATATAAGCGACTTTCACCATCACTGGTTCTCGTACCAGTCCTGGTTGACTACATTTTTGTCAATATATATATATATATATATATATTTATATATTTTTAGTCGGCCTGGATTATTTCGTGGCCATTTTATTTCTTTTGCACACTTTCCCATACTGGATGCTCTCCCAGTCATTGGGTGACTACTTACTTTTCTATAAATTTCAATTCTAGTACGGGTTCAGGCGTGAAAATCTATCGCCCTTTTTAATGTTTATATATATATATATATTTCATTTCTGTCACAGCCTTGGATTATTTCGTGGCTATTTACAGTTTTTTTTACAAATATATATATATTTCAATTCCAGTCCGGGCTTGCGAGTGAAAACCCATCGCCCTTTTACAGCTTTTATATATATATGTATTGCTTAACTCAACTTATTCAACTGCTGCATTTTATATTTATTTGTACATGAATCTGCACTAATATATCTGCGAGCGGACTAGATTTATCCAAATTTCGTCAATTCTAGCTTTCAACGGTTTAAACAGGTCCGGACAGAACCTGAAAGCTATAATGGCTGAGATTTCTTTAAACCTAGTTATTTTTATAGTTTCAGCTTTGAAAGCAACCTCGCGTCCCTTAGATCGCTATCTAGTGGGAACGAGACGCTTCAGCCGTACGGACCGGGATTTACTGAATGAATCCTCGGTTCTGGCAATTTTGGGATATTTATCTATTTCTGTACAAATTTAAACTGTGTAGGTTTATGGGCTACTCATTTGTAAGCCTAGGAATTATGAGATTCACGATCAAATCGATTGGGATCTGATTCCCATGATGGACAAACTCTAATTTACAGATGCACCCTGCCAGCTTTTTTGTTAAATGTACATGCACACAGACTTTAAAAAGGTTATCCGGATTTAAGGTCTCAACATAGTGAAAATACGGATTGTCATGTCAGCGTCCATCTGATGGTTTTCATACCCATGAGGAGACCGACACTTTATATTTCTGTGGTCGAGGATGCTTCGCAGCCCGATAAATCACCATTTGCATGCAGCCTTAAGGCTATAAAGATAAAATTGAGAGTAGCGATATGCTTCAATTCCTATATCTGCGTAAGGGTTTGATAAAACCAGCTTTCAAAACATCAATGTCAATTCAATTCAAAAGCTTTTTGCAAATCAAATTAAATGATGCCTTTTTTGCAAATTAAATCAAAGATTGATTTTCAAATCAAATCAAACCCTTCGTATATAGGCTCAACGAAGCTTGTCAAAGCTTTCAATTAATCAAAAGGCCCAATTTTCAAATAGCATTCACTCACGCATTCCAGTTTTAATAAAAATATTGAAAAGATTATGGTACCATGTTTACATGGGAGTCGTGGGGTGCCTAACACAACTTCCCCACACTTAACCAAGCCCCCGAACTCAAAACACCGATTTCAAAGATCAAGTTTCGACAGTGTCCAGCAATTGGGCCTCTTTTCAAATCAAATTCGGTTGAGTTGGTATAATCATTTTCAGAACTACCAACTGGCGACTCTGTTTAAATCAAATCATCGACATATACACATGTTGGCCTCTTTCCTAAAAAACCCTTCAAAACCTTTTTTGAAATAAAAAGTATAAGGGTAGAGATAACTTAGGAAGATCGATTTGAGGAAAATCGGGTTATAAACCGACCCGCGATATTTCTTAAATTTTCCAACGTCGATATATATATATATAAGAAAAGTGATGAACCCACGTTACTTTTTGAAATCCCTAACCTTGATAATGAATCAGGATCCACGAATATACCCCTTGTAAATAACACATATTCAGGTTGGCAGAAAAAAAATTCGTTCATTTTTTTTTCTTTCTTCCATAAAAAATAAATTTATACAACTAATTATACCCAATAAATTATTCTAAATACATACCCATACATATATGAAATTAAAATAATTAACAATTGCATAAAAGTTTGACTCTGATGCCATTGTTGGGTTTGTACGAAATTATGCGCAATCAAATTACAAAAATTAGCGGAAGCATGGTATATCAGAGTTTAAAAAAATTCTTTAAAACCATTACCCAGATCATCTTTTATGCAAATTATTAATTTAAAACGATAAATAAGAAGTTA
Organism: Panax stipuleanatus; assembly: GCA_020205555.1. NCBI lineage: Eukaryota > Viridiplantae > Streptophyta > Magnoliopsida > Apiales > Araliaceae > Panax > Panax stipuleanatus. Next base: position 87,092,591 of record CM035116.1, read on the forward strand.
TAGAATTCATGCTCTTGTAGAATGAAACTTCCACAGGTACAAGTTCAACTCCTTGTTCTTCGCAATCTCCTTGAATTTTCGGGTTAAATTCCTTCCTTTGATCAACGTTAGCCACCCAAGTGTTTGGCCTCTAGAGGTGATCCACCAAGGAAGATGAATTATCAAGAAGGAGGGTGGTTAGCTAAACCCTAGTTTTCTATCCTCTATAGAAAAGGAGTATTCTCCAACAATTGGAATTGCATCAACTGATATCTATTATATGACTCCTCTTATATAGATATTGGTCAACCCTTCTAATTCTATTAGACATAGGGTTTCATTTAATTAATTAAACTCCTTTAATTAATTAGGCTTCCCAACATATTGGGATTAATTAATTAAACTCCTTTAATTAATTTGCCTCCTAATCTTATTAGGATTAAATGAGAGTACTAATATTAAATTAATTCCTAAAATCCTTTAGAAATTAAAATAATAATAATTGTAATAATATTAAGGCATACAGCAAACTCCAAATTCTAAGCCGTGCAAGTGCTGAGTGCGCTCTTGGGAGCGCCGACCGCGCGCAACTACAGACTCCACTTAATACACGAATTTTGACCTACTTCGTGCACCACTAAACCTCTTTCCCCTTTTCCGTTTCTCTTTTTACTTCCTAATCTCCTTCTCCTACTCTACTTTCACCGAGTTTCTTCATCTCTTTTCCTACTTATAACCTATACCCACTACACCCATATAATTCCTACACTTCTAAATTCGCACAAACTCAAAACCTCTCTCCACAATTCGTCAAAACCCTCGCAAAACATCTCAACCTTTCCATAAATAGCCATACTCACTATCACTGTTGGTCCGATTAGATGACACAATTAACGCACAAGTATACGCGGCCAACGAGTAATAAAGTGTAAGTACAGATATTGTTCCCACGAGGAATTAATGGATAAAAGACACCAAACCACTAGCTCATAATCATCTCAATCTTATTTAAACGGGCGAGAAGGAGAATGAATTATTAAAGCTAAGTTAAACTAGGCAAGAATTAAAAGATGCAATAACTAATCCTAGGGTAAATTCAGATAATGAAGGCATGAGATTCCAATTTCCCCTAATGATTCATCTAAGTCGTTTCACTTCCAATTAGGTCAAATTAATCGTTAAGTGTGCTAACCGAGAACACGAAAGTGAGAGAAGGCCATCTCTCGATGCACCTAATCCATATCACGTGCAATCCACAGATGATAGAACGCACGTGAACACCCACATTATCTAAACCCCTATATATCTGGTTCTTACAAATAAATAGGGTTTAAGGTCAAGTTCTCATTTGACTACGGGCGACGCTTCGATATATGTCTATCCTAAGCACAAATCATACATCCAACGCCATGTGAACGTACAATCGCCCGCTACTACGATTAGATCTAAACCCACATTTCGTCTTTCAATCCCATGTGGGTTATCACAGTAATTGGTCATGACTCAATTAAGCAATGAAAGCATATATCGCAGTAGACAATCACATAGAAATCAATAAGAACCAACCATGGAAGGAAATTGACATGGACTACTCATTAAGTTCCATTGGAACCTCAAAGTATACTTTAAGTCATAGACAACTCAAACATACCATCCACATGTTGAATAAGCATCATAAGAACACAAATATGAATCAAAGAGAAAATAAGGGTAAGAAATGCAAATCTGATTCTTCTTGATCAAAATACGAATCCTTGATGTTCTTCAAATGTTTCAACCATCAAGTCTAATAAAACCCTAGAACATTAGCTACTATAAACTAGTCTAATCTCTACTTCTATTCTACTCCTAGACAAGAAATGTAAAAGAAAATGAAAATAGAAGAAGAAAATGGAAAAAAAGGAAGGTTAGGGCATGAACTCCCAAAAGGAAGGATCTCTTGAATGCTGCTCAACTCCCCCCTTTAAAGCCTCTCCCGATCAATCAAATAAAAAGTTAAAACAATTTTCTGCTGGTGACAGGCGCGGCCACGCGCGCCCCAAGCCTATTCCAGGCGCGGCCGCGCGGCATCAAAAAGCTGGAACCTGCAGCTGCTTGCTGGTGCAGGTTTGCCTCGTGTATTCTTCAGTTACTTTCTCCTTCCCCTCTTGCATTTGCCTCTTATTAGCCTTGCTTCTTACCTCTAGCCTCATGGCATTCCATTGCTTTAAGCTAATTTCAGCTCCTTGCCCCATTTAGGCGATCTTTTGCTCTTTTAAGCTCCATTAGCACAAAGGGGATTCCTAAACCTGAAAAACACCAAATGAAGGAAAAAACGCATTAAACGCACATGATTACTTGAGTTTCAACAACAAAATGAGTTAGAGAGGATTCGAATAAGTGGTAATAAAACCACTTATCAAATACCCCCAAACTTAAATGTTGCTTGCCCTCAAGAAAACAAAACAAAACTAAACACATGATGCAATACAGTATATACAATGTATGCAACCTACGCTATATGAATGTAAATCCAGATCTCAGTCAGTATTGAACTATCAAAGCAATGCCTCAGACAACCACGAGATAGTCAAATAGATAATCAACCCAAGACAAGACCATAAGGCATATTCTACAAATCCAAAACTGTCAGCACTGATGTATTGTGCGTTGTGTGCCTAGAAACCATTAGACATGAATTCAGATAAATAACTCACATACTATGCTTCTTAGGGAAAAAACAAGCTTTAACTTAAGAAAAATAGTAAATCATATAAGTTCTAACTAAGACAATGTATTACTAGAGTTAAGAGTCAACAGGGGGTTTTCATTAAGCTTTTATTACTCACGAAGGCGTAGCCGCACTTTCTCGTGTACACAATCGACTATGCAATGCCTAGTTCTCTTAGGCTTTTCAATGATACCTATGTAGCCAGCTTTCGACCAACGACTCCTAGACCAGACGGCCTTAGGGTGCTGGGTGTAGAGACACCCCGAGGGCTTACTTGCTCGAATATCAAAGGCCACAGAACTCGACGTAGCCAAAGTGTTTATTCTATTTTTTTTCTTTTTCAATGCATTTTCTTTTGTTTTCTTTTTCTTTTTCTGCAAAGGAGTGTGTCTTACGCTCCATCTCCCCGCATAAATCATGCATGTCCCCTGTTTCCCCCAAACTTAAGCTTTTAACAATCTAGTTATTATTATATGCGAACTAAAACTCTTTTATTAAAACATAGTTTTTCCACCAGAAGACAAGTATATAAACATTTAAACTTAGCATATCATGGTGTTTACTCTATCGTGCTTACTGGTTACACAGTATCTGACAGGTAAGGATTTACATATATGACCATGAAATCAGGCTTAAGTCTCAAATCAGTTCAACAATCAAGTGATTTTAGTTTCTTCACAAGCAACCTATATAACTAACCAACTGAAAACTGGATTCATGCAGTATGCTCTAACACAGAATGCAAAAATAAAAGAAATTTTTTAAAATTTTCACAAATTTTAACTATTTACAACCTACATGCACTAAATAAACAAACACAATATGCAATATGAATGCAACTACCCTATATGCAAAATAAAGCCAATACCCCCAAACTTAAACTATTCAATATCCTCATTGAAGGTAAAGGTAAAAAGAAAGGAACTCCCCTATTCATCGTCGTCGCCGTCGTCCTCATCGTCCTCCTCAGCTGGTGGTGTGTCAGGAGGTGGATAGGCAGCGGCGGACCCATATATAGGAAACTGCACCTGAACTCCTAACTGGCTAAATGCGTGGGATAGTGCCCTGCTGAAATCAGTGGTGAATTCCTGGAAGTTTGTGCTCATCGCGTCCATCCTGCGCTGTGTTCTCCTCTCCATCCAATCAATACGCTCATGCACTGACTGTGAGGACTCGAACTGCTCTGGTGGTGGCACTCTCTCTGCAGTCTCCTCAGCCTCTGTCTGATCAGATAGAATAAACCCTGCTCCCAAGGAATGAGATCTTCCCCCTTTCCACACTTTGAAGGATTCAATGGCCGGGTGGTCAAGGGTATTCATCGGCATCTGCATCGGCTCAACATCTGACCACGTCACTCTATTGGCAATGCATAGCCTAGTGATCACTGCTGCGTGGGGGATACTTGTGGAGTTTTCGCCTCTCTGAAATCTGTGGATAGAACTACTAATCATGTATCCCAAGTCGATTCGCTTGCCTTTGACGATCCCGTAAAGCAACACAGCTCGGTCCTTAGTGACCTCGTTCTAATGCTGTGTAGGCATCAGATTCGCACAGGATAAAGCTGTACCACGCCTTCTCGTACCTACTCAAGGCGAACTAGGGGAAATGCAGCTTCTGATCAGTCCCCTGCTTCAGCTTCCAAACAGTGCCCGGCTTGCATAGATAGTCACTAATGGCGCCCATCTCTGACCCCCACTCCCTAGCATACAAAGAGTTTGGTGCATCCAATGCAATATTCGGTAAGTTAAATAGCTCGTTGATGTGCTCCTTTGCATATGATACCTCATATCCCCGCACAAAGACCTTATGGGACGTCGTGTGTTTTGCGTTGGCATAAAATTCTTGAACCACTGAGATTGGGGCAGCCAAAGGCTCATCACAGAATAGGTTCCAGCCCCTCCCTCGGATCATCGATGCCATACGCCCGTCCAGGTTTTCATCAGGCGCCAATCCCCGCTCCGGGACAAAAGTCCTACCCACCAATACACTGTAAAAGAATTTCTGGGCCTTGAGACTGATGAACTTGTGGTCATCATAGTCGATGCCAGAGCCTTCATGCTCGAAATCACTTCCCCTGGACGTGGACTCTCTCCTACTCCTCTTGGAAGCCATTTGGACTGACAATTAAAGAATACAATCCAACACTGTGTCAATGAACCTAACCAATACAAAAATCTTGCTATGCTCGGACCCCAAATCACAATCTCAGTTGATCAAGTTGAGAGGATGAGGGATGATTGATGGGTTGACTGAGGTTGTAGGGGTTTCAAAATTAGGGCTGGATAGAGGGGATTTGTGAAGGATTTGATGTGGAGATGTGGATAGTGATGACAATTAGGACTTGGAGATGGGGAGAATTGTTTGAAGCTTGAGATGATTGGAGACAATGAGGGATGCAGAGGTTGTCTAATTTGAGAGAGAAAAGGCTTGAACTCGTCTGATATGAATTGAACCTGAGAAGATCAATCAAACTTTATTAAGCTCTCTACGCTATCAAAAGTAAATGTAAACTATTTACATCAAGAGAATGAACATGGAAAGCTATATGCATTTATATTCCCAAAAATTCTCTAAAGGCGTATATGCAATGCAAGTGTATCAGAAGTATGCTATAAGCTTTATGTTCCCAAAAATTATACGCATTCATGCTTAAAACTAAAAATGTAGGCATGAGTTCCTAAATCTACGAGCATTCAAAAATTTTAAACTAAATATTAAACTAATAAGAATTAAACAAGGGGGAGGGAAATGTGATAGAAAGCATGTAAATGGAGAATTAAACAAAAGTGAGAGAGAGAGAAATGATGAGGTGCCTCCCATCGAGCGCTTGATTTATAGTCCTCTAGCTCGACTGTGTCTGCCCACTGCTACCCAACTCCCCGACGATACTAGAGAACCCCTCCATCCATCAGAAAAGCTGTGTGACTTTGGCGGCTTCTGTAACGATTGAGATTTTAGATTAAATTTTAAATATTTATTTAAATAAATAAATTATGTGATTTATGGAAGCGATTTAATTAAGTGTTATATATTAATTAAATGAATGTGTAATGTTTATTTAATTGATGTATATTTTATATTATAGTTCTAATTTAATTGAGAGAATTAAATTAGATGATTTATTGTGTTAGTGTTACATGAATTATAATTAGCGAGTAATTATAATTATGTGACAAATTTTATGTGATCTATTGATGTTAGATTTTAATTGATTAAATTAGTGTTTAATATTTAATTAATTAAAATGTGGCATTAAAGTATGCGTTAAATAATTTGTTAAAATAAAGAAAAGGATTTTTAAAAACAAGGCCCTTGCTTTTGTTTTAAAAGACTGTTGCCAAACAGGGCCCTTACACTAGCTTAAACCTAATTTACCTAAACCATTCCTAAGTTAGTAAAACTAGTTTCTAATTTTCCTGTAGCCAAACAAGCCAAGTTGGCTTTTGAATTTTGTAACTTACGTTGTAATTAGTAGTTAGTGCATATACTTATTATATGGGAGTTACATATATTATATATTACCTGTGTTCTATATTATATGTATATACTATCAGTACGTTAGTTTTCTAAAGTTAGTCTAAAACTAAGAAAAGAAAGAGAGAAAGAGCAGAGAAAATAACAGAGAAGAAGATAGAGAGAAGAGGAAGAGAAAGAAAAGATATAGCTTGAGAAGCTTGAAGGGAATCACTATCATCTTCTTCTTCAATCATCTAAGCAAAAGGGTATTATTTCAATTTCTTTATATTTCTATATGTTTTCTTCATGAATATGAGTTCTCGGTGTATATAATTTAGCATGAAAGTTATACAAATATATAATGTACATATATAAATTGTGTTTATAATGATTATTATATGAATTGTATGTCATGATCAAGGAGTTTCAGAAATCAAATTTTTGTCAGAATATGTTTTAATGGAGGATATGTGTTCTTATGAAATTTATATATTTGGTTGAGATTTAGAGTAAAAGTATGAATTAATTGTGTGTTAATATGCTTATTAGGAATTTGTTATAATGGATTAGTATGATGAATGAGATTTTTCAATTCATGATTATATGATAAGCATGATGAATTCATTACACGGGAAGTATTTTTGAAATTATATACATAGGATAGTTTTCTCTTGTAAATCAAAGGAATTCATGTTTAATTGTTAATTATCATACAAATTCATGTTAGATTATGTTCACTTGTCAAGAAACGAATTCATAGTGAATTGAATTATGTGATTTGATTTAAAAATGAATTGACAGTGTTTAAATGTATCGAGAACACTGGAAACTACTTTTATTCAAATTTTACAGAATTAAGTGTTTTAAACCTTGTTATTTGATGTATGTGTATATTCAAAACATGTTAGAAACTGCATATTATGTTTCTGTTATGATTATATATATATATATATATATATATATCAAATATTGGCTGTATTGAGAACTCATTGTAGAGAATTAAGCCAAATTGGCTTTTCTCTGCACTGTTCGCGAAGCTGCTCTGTTTCTGTCAGCTGCCGGCGCAGCTGCGCAGGCAGTAAGGGTAGAAGCGGCGCAGCTGCGCCGCTGGGTTTTCTCAGGATTGACCCCTGCGCAGCTGCGCCGGTGTCAAGGCTAAAGGTGGCGCAGCTGCGCCGTGTCCTAGGCAGGGGCAGTGACTTTAGTTTTTGTGCAGTGTTATTTCTAAGCTTAGTTTAATTATTCTATGACAATGAGTATATATTTAGTTGCTATAACATGTTTTTAATATGAATGTGACGATTGCATGTTTGGAAATAAAAAAAAAGGATTTGAAAACCTAATATAGTATTTAAATTATAAGTTATAATTGTTTAATTGAACTACTTAATTATAATGTGATTAATTAGAATTAAGAGTAAGTATTTAATTTAAATTATAATTTTTGTGAAATTATAAGGTATAGAAGTTGATTTATTTTAATCAATTAGATGTTAATTTAAATTATAATCTATGTGATTATAATTTAATAAATGCATGTTTAATTGTGGATTATAATTGATAATTGCATGATTAATTATAATTTGTGTAATTATAATGCATGATATAGTTTAATTGATTATAAATTATAATTTGTTTATAATTTAAAAGGTAATTATAATTTAAGTAATTATAATTTGATTAAGTGTTTGAATTATAATTGTTTAATTATAATTTAGTTAAATACATAATTAATTTAATTATGTGAGTATGCGTGTGATGTAATTAATTATGTGATAGTTGATTATTTATTTAATTAGAGTGAGTTAACCATGAGGGTTAACCACTTGTGTGAATTAGTTGTGTTAAATAATTTAGGTTTTTTTTGTGACTTAATATATATGTGTAGGAAGTATTAAAGTACGTGAATTGTGTTAAGTAGCTTGCGCTTAAGGCAAGTCTTCTAAACCCTAAACTCGTTAATTCTATGCAAGTTTTCTAACCCTAAACTTGTTAATTCTATACAATTTCTTTGAGTTCATATATTCATTGTTGAGAATGTCCTTTCTATTTCTGTATTGGACAATTGTTTATTTAATTAAAATGATCTTAACTTATTGTTCAAGTAAGATCTAGTTTATTATTTTAAATGCTTTAAGTTTACTTCTAAAGCATATGTTAATTCATAACTCTTTTATTTATGAATTATTGAAAGTCGATTCAACTAATCCTTAGTTGATGAACGTGAATTCTAAATTACCTTTGTAAGATTATCCAAACCAAATTTCTTTGGTGCGGACTCGAATTCAAATTATTGAGTTGAACAACCCTATTTACTAGGGGATGTTACTACGCATAGCGTTAAGAAGTTTGTGCACAATACATGGTACGAAGGGCTGATCCCCCTAAGTACGAGTTAAGGTCCATAGTCTTATTGACTGTTAAAGGTTTAAATAGAAATATTTATAACCTAGGACAAGAAGAGTTCAAAGGTCTTGTGTCCCTCAGATAAATTCTATATTCGAATTTTAATGTTGATAGAGAATTATTATTCAATTCTTTATTATTGAAGCAAGCTAAGTTGTTCAGATTCTTTTAAATATATCCTTTCATGTCTATATTATTGTTAAACTCTAGTGAGCTGTGGTTTGCTCACTCTTGCATTAAATAACAATTTCAGTAAATGTTGATAATGCTGATGCTCCGTCTACAAGTAAGGGCAAAGGAAAGCAAAGCAAGTGAAGACTTGTTTTAATTATTTTGAAATGATTGTAATGAGACAGGAATGTTATGTTTCCGCACTTTATTATTTCATGTCAGGTTTAGAGTAACCCGGAATTATTTTTAAAAAAAAATTGTAACCCTTGTTGTAAGGGAGATTTATTTATTTTAATTTAAGTTGTAGCTTATTTTGCATTACTCATTGGGTAGATGTATGTTATATTAGAAAGTGAACACCAAATCATGTGAAAACGAAGTACTCGGATTTGGGGGTGTCACAGCTTCCCAGTAGGAGCGGATGCAGATTTAAACTACCTAGCACATGATATGAACAAGGATTCCCCGTGCTGAAGGTCGGGGAGCTAGGCAAGGGTTCTTTTGTGTATATGAAATGGTTTGGGCTTTGGGGTTCACACAACACAACGGTTTCTTCTTCTATTCTCTTCTCTTCTGACCACCATGGTTTGAAGCTTGCGGACTCTCTCATATCATCGAGATCTGGCTCTTAATGTGGCTTCCAAGGGGGCAAGGGTGTGCATACTTGACTAGAGTCTCAAACTTCGGCGGAGGATGTGACGCCCCCAAATTCGGGTTCCTCTCTTTCCTCGGATCTGGTGCAGTCACGATACTACTATCGTCAAACTATTAATCTTTTATTCATAACTTAAAGAATAAACTTGCTTTATTACAATTTAGAATATAAATTCTATTTATATCCAAGATCTCGTCGTTACATCATATTCGATGTTACTAAAATGCGGAATAATTTAAACTTTTCAATATCCTTTGAATAAATTCTTCTTATTGATTTCATAACTTTGAATCAATTACAATTCTTGAATCAACTATAAAATATGATTCATTCTATTTGAGTTATCGAAAAATGTTTACAACTCAACTTAATATCCTCTATGTATCAACTAATACATCTTTACAGTACGACAAGTTTTAAACAACGTATACAATTATCAAGTACAACTCTTAGAACCTAAACAGGGTTCAAACGATAATCTAAATAGTATTCTTCGTTGTGATACTATCTATCTTTATCAATCAAGAAGCACGAAATCTTTACCGTGAATCCTTAACTTGCAAAAGTGGTTATTTGCAAGAGTGAGCTCGACAGCTCAGCAATTCTAACAGTTTTCATGCATCACATAGCATATAACATCATACTCAGTTCATGCATTTATAAACAATTTATATTTACTACGCATATTACTTTTCACATAACAAGTATATCATCAAAGATCAACTTTCAATCTCATATATATCTCATATACAGTTCATATATAAGTTTACATCATCACAGCATAATATAATTCAACTAACAGTTATTGAATTCATATATCAAATAGGAACTGAAAGACTTGCCTGATTCGTAGTTTAACAACTACGACTTAACTGCTTAAGAATCTCTGCACTTTGTGTAATCCTCTGCTACTTGGTTCATACGAACTTGCTGTCAAATACCAACTCACAATGCTTCTATCTCACTAAAGCATTCTCACTTTCTATATGCTTTCAAGCCTTAAGGAATTCTCAGCCAATCAAAATGAAGGAGGAGGAAGCCTTATTTATAGAATTTCAACTATCCAGACAATCCAATTTTCTCATGAATCAAACCCATAGATTTCAAGTTTGTATAATGGTTAAGGAATGGTGGTTGAGAGTGGGTGAAATTCATCATGAATTCCACACCCCTTGTAATTATTAGCTAGTTTTGTTGAATTTGAAAAACATCAATAGGCATAGCTTCTAGCCATTCACGTGAGGAGAAGTTGAGCACTCAGCAACTTGCAATTGTAATACACTATACTAATGTAATATATATATATATATATATCATGCTTACTAAGGCTACATCATGTATGCACATTTTATTTCCTATACCCTTAGGTTATAAATGGTGTTACCATGTAATCCGAATAAATAAATACTACTATTATGTAGTAAATTTTAACTCACACATGTAAAATCCATGTACAGTTCATCCCACCGGATATAATTCTTTCGGATACCATCACAGTGTATTGTCTCCTTTATTATTAAATTTCATTAATTCAATAATTGTTTACCATATATTCATGATATATTATTTTATTGTATACTTAATATACACCTTGTCACACCCACATCTCATGTAACTCACATAGTTTAATTAGTCTTGATACATGGTTCCTATATATAGTATAGTCACATAATTGTTGCACCACACTATATAATATAGTTGCACTACGCTTCACACTTTATATAATATATAGTTAGTTACTATACGCTATACATTTTATTCGCATGCTTGCATATAGAAGTAAATAATTTACTTATCTCATCAATTAATTAATAATAATATTAATTAATCCATTTCTCATTAATCAATGGAATTATAATTTCCACACTAATTGAGTAACACTTTATATGATTTATTATCATGTTAAATAAATATAAATCTTATTATATTATAAATCATTTACTCGTTAATCAACATATTATCAAATAATTACTTGATAATAGCATATTGCTCATAAAAAAATAATTAATATAATAAGGCAATATATCACATTCTCCATTAATACAATTCCGATTATATCTATAATAATTTTTTTTATTATTATACTATCACTAGTTATAATAATAAATCAACATATTATTATAATAACAATTAATATACATTAATTGTTTAATTAATAATTCTTCCATCCTCGAATTAATCAATTCATTACTGAATCTATTATCGTGCCAGACAAGGCATATCTCACAAGCTTATACTAAGCTTATTCTCATTCTCGACACTTATTTATTTCCACCACATTACTCACCCACCACATGTTCAATATACTTAGGACTATTAAGCCACAAGGTTCACATATATATATATATATATATTACAAATAGAATATTCAAATATTATTTATAACACTTACGGTACTATAGCAACTCAAGTTATTAAAATAACTTAGTTTCTTTTTATAATTTAAACTCCTTTTAAAAATACATTAAAAATTATGTAGTTAGCCATAACATAAAATATTATGTTTTCTCCAAATAAGAATATTCTTTATTAGAAAATAATTTACTTATTGTCCCAAGATATTATTCTTAATATAATATCTATTAAAAGTATGTACGGCACATGTACATATATTATTTATAGAAAATAGATTACAAGTTTATTTTCTATTATAATAATTTGATTCCATCAATTTATTTACATATAGCAAATATGTTTTAATATATTTATCATATTAATTAATCATACCTATTACCTCATACAAAAACATATAAGGTAATATTATTATTCAAAAATAACATTTCCTCCTTTATTAAAATAATTCAATATTAGAATTTATTTTAATATCTTTTATTAGAAATATATAATAATTATTTCTCTTTCTTTTCTATAAATTGTTCCCCAAAATAATTTCTTCAAATATTAAATATTTATTTAAAGATATAATGATTTCCATCCTCTTTTAATAACGTATATATATATTTAACGTTATTCGCACATTAAGCTTTCTCACATATTACTATTCTAAGTAATATATATAAAAGTACCAACTATAATTACATATTCAACACATATATTAATTCACTCATTTACTTAAGTAAATTAAACACGGTACTATATCATCATAGTTAGTTAAGGTTCAATACTCACATTATATTATTTCCTAATATAACTTCCAACTTAAATTAACTAATATTTATTCTTATTAGTTAATTCCTTAACTAACTCATGCTTCACTATTCAAACCTATTCATGGAAAACTTTAGTGCTATTAATAACCTATATTACAAACATACTAGTTATTAATACACATACACAAGAATATGGTGATTATACATTAAGGATATTTAATGTCACCAACTTACTATGATAAAATAATTCTATAAATTATATAGATAGAAATTTTATCCACTTCTTTTATCTCAATTGAATCGTCTCTATGATAATTAACGATATATATTAATAATATATTTATTAATCACAAAAATCACTTATTACATAGTTCATATAACCCTATGTAACAAAATACCACATACCTCATATCACATATATATATTTTTATTCGAACCCATCTCACGGTTTAAGAATTTTATTTATTAAATTCTTATTTAATAATATCTGAAAATTCAGGTTCTTACATCCTCTCCCTCTTATAAGGATTCCGTCCTCGGAATCACCGAAACTTCCTTTACTCGGTGCTATTCCGAATATTACATATTCTCTTGAATAAATTTTTTTTATTAATTCTCTTTTCAGAAGTTTTATTATTATGACTTTCTTAATCGCATTCTACCATTTTCTCCTTTCTAAGGAATATTCTACTTACTACATTCATCCTTTAGAAGAATAAGAATCTTCCACGCTTTTTTAATAATCGGGAAGTAGTATGAATAACTCAGATTCCAATTTATGCTGAGGGGTCACAAGACCGTGAACTTTTCTCCAGGTTTACTAATGCTTCAACACAATTCTTTACACCGTAAACTAGAGTGTTTATCAATCACAAAGACTGAAAACACCCTTCACGCGTACTCTAGGTGGCCAACCTATTGTACCCCTACGTTGGGCCGCAACGTAGTATTTTGTAACGACTATATGCGTTACATTTGGAACCATTGTCCCCGAAAACATGTTCCCTTATAGGGTTGTTCACCTCAGCTTTTCAACATCTGAATCCGCACCAGAGCAATCTGGTTTGGCACAAAAACACAAGAATGCTTGAATTCTACAATCACTTTTCAACAGTCGTCTAGCCGAATCAAATAGCTTAGACTTTTATCAACAATTCGGACATCAATCTAAATAATTTAGTCAACTTTTCATAATTCAAAAGAAACCCAAAAATCATTTTATGACGTCAAAATGCCGCACCCACTTAATAGTACGTTGAAGATTCCGTCATTTGTGACTTTGCCATCATACATCTTACCACCGTGGGCTGACGATCTTACGATCACTTCCAACACTAGGTTCGATTGCATTGATGACTCCATAGTTTACCATTCTACATCATATCAAATGATGCACATGGTTAAAATACATTTTGAAAGATTTTCAAATCATTTTTGTCTTGGCCGAAACAAATAGCATAGACATACGAATAACGATTTTTTTTTTTTAAACTCATTGGTTCAGTCATCTGACCCAATGTTTTTTTTTTCTCAAGAAAATCGAACTGCAAACACTAGCACGAAGTCAATAAATTTTGAAAATCTAGCGTAGCTAGAAGATTTAGGAAGAATCCAATTTCTCCATCACTTCAATCTCTTACCACCCTTAATGCTTACTATTCCAAAACTCTTATATATTATATCTATTCTCAGTACAGTTCACCAACTTACCACATCATGAAAGTTCAGGAACTTACCACAATCATATGGGTGTAGGAACTTATCCTAGTCAGACCAAAGTCGTCCATTCGCTGAGGGGTCCCATCATATGATTATGAGTCACGAACTTGTCATAGGCATGAGTCTTAAGAACTCGCACCTAATCTTAATATTATCTAATTATATCTTAGAAATCTCTATCTATCAAAATAAATATGAGAAAAGAATCACCTTTCCACCATATGTATAATGATACCGCGACACTAACATTCCAACGATTATCAATGTGATGCACTTAGTGCAAGCACAAAACCTCTGCCCATACAAAAGTTTGTACAACTAAGCCATCACATGAGTCCTCAATGGAAGTCCAACACTTAACTCTATTTTACTCTATCACTTCCTCTTTACGAGCTTTCTATGTTTCATCACATACAACTCCTCATGAGTTCCTCTCGTACTTTTCATAATACATTCACTTATAGCATCAAGCTATACATACTTAGTCGTTATAGACTATCTATCATTTCACAGTTCAATGAATATCTTTAAATGAATATTTGAAGAAATTATTTTGAGGACAATTTATAGAAAAGAAAGAGAAATGATTATTATATATATAATTCTAATAAAAGATATTAAAATAAATTCTAATATTAAATTATTTTAATAAAGGAGGAAATGTTATTTTTGAATAATAATATTACCTTATATATTTTTGTATGAGGTAATAGGTATGATGAATTAATATGGTAAATATATTCAAACATATTTGCTATATGTAAATAAATTGATAGAAACAATTTATTATAATAGAAAATAAACTCACTATCTATTTTCTATATATAATATATGTACATGTGTTGTACATGTAATTATTCGATATTATATTATATTATAATATCTTGAGAAAATAAATAAAGTATTTTCTAATAATGAATATCTTTACTTGGAGAAAACATAATATTTTATGATATGACTAAATACATAATGCTAAATGTATTTTCAAGGGAGTTTATTAATGAAAGGAAACTAAGTTATTTTAATATATTAAATAACTTAAGTTATTATTTGATCGTTAATATTATTATTTGCATAATTAATAGAGTATATATTAATTATTATAAGTGTAAAGGTTATACTTATTATAAGTATAATTAATTGAAGTAGTTAGCATTTTAATAGTTTGAGTTATTGTATTACTGTAAAGGTTATATAGAATATTTGAATATTTCCATGCACGATATATTTATATATGTGAACCTTGTTATTTAATAGTTCTAATTATATTGAACACGTTATAAGTAGTAAGTGATGGGAATAATAATAAGCTTGAGATTAAGCTTATGAGAAATGCCTTGTGTGGCACGATAATAGATTCGGTAATGAATTGATTAATTCAAGGATGAAAGAATTATTAATTAAACAATTAATTTATATTAATTGTTATTATAATAATATGTTGAATTATTATTATTGCGAGTGATTGCATGATAATAAGTATATTTATTATAAATATAATAAGATAATTAACTATATAAATGTTAATTAATTGTTATGGAAATTATAATTCCATTGATTAAATGAGAAATAGATTAATTAATATTATTATTAATTAATTGATAAGATAAGTAATTTATTAAATTCTATGTGCAACCATGCGATATTAAAGTATAACGTATAGTAACTAACTATATATTGTACGAAATATAAAGTGCAATATGACTATGTTATTTATGAATATAAACTATATAGTAAAGTTTATTGAGTTATAAGAGATACATGAAATGTGGGTGTGACAATGTGTATACAATAAATAAATATATCATGGATATATTGTAAACAATTATTGAGTTAATAAAATTTAATAATAATGGAGACAATGTAATGTGACAAAATGTACATGGATTATATGGGATATATCTATGTGTACCCTTGCTTGATACATTGTAATTGGAAGTTACATTTGTAATTCATTTATAACCTAAGTTATATGAAATGAAATTTGTATATATATTATACCTTAAGTGTATGAAATATAATGTGCATATATTATATAACCTAAGTGTTGTATTCATTTCTGCCAAGTTGCCATTGTTGAGCATTATACTGCCTTGTCCCAATATGATAGACATTTCTTCTCTCACGTGTATAACTCATGAGGGCTATAGTCTATGCCTATTTCTCTCAATCTCAGCAATTGTAGCTTATGATGATAAGGGAAGTGGGTTTCATGATAGGATTCACCAACTTCTTGATAACCTTCATGTTCTTGTGTAATCCATTAGTTTGATTTAGTGGGAGATTGCATTATATGGATAATCAATTGCCTATAAATATCAACTCTCTTCCTCTCATTTTCTTTTGCTGAGAATTCAAAGTATAAACCAAATGAGTAAGTTTATTAAGAGAGTTATCAGTATAGGAGAGGCTTGATATAGCAGCAAACGAACTTGCAGAGGTATTGCGATGCCCCCAAATTCAGACCATCACTAATCTCGAATTCGGTTCATCACGTACTAATTCTAATAACAACTAAAATCTCAAATAATGGAATAACAGAATAATTTACGTTGATATAACATAAATATTCTCGTCCCAAGTCTCGAAACTATTACTAATACACTTCATAACTTAAACCAAACATTTCTTAATACATAACATTTAAATAAGTCTTAATACTGCATAACGAAAACATCCTAAGATAGAAAAGCACAGCTACTCCATAGCCTTGCCTTTGCACTTGTCTTGTCCTGGGGTTCCACCTTGCCCTGCCCTAACTGAAATGTTTATGGGAAGCAAGAGTGAGCAACAAATTTGCTCAGCAAGTAATATGCCAATAAATGTGAATAGGAATATATACAGTTCTAAATCTCAAGGGTAAAATGGTAATTAATCACTCAGAATTTCAATTAAGAATGTTGTGAACAAAATAAATAGCAATGACTTCCAAATCTATTCTATGAAGTTGAATAAGGACCACTACGGGTTGAGGAGTTATTAAAGGATTCAAAAGTTTCAACAATTTCAAGTGAATGAATAGATATCACTAAGTGTCGCTGTGGACCAAGGATTTATAAAAGAATCCAAAGAATTCAAAGTTTCAAGTAAATAAATACTGGATACTGAGTGGTCACTAAGAACCACGAACTTCTACTAGAATCACCAAAAATATTTCTGGTAATCCAACCAAGTACAATTAGGGGATCAGCCTATCGTACCTGGAGTTATGCATAACCTACCACACCACTGTCGGCACCCCGACTATATAGTTCCCCTTTTTACAAGGGTTGTTCAACTCAGTCAATTTATAAGAGTCCGCACCAAGGCAATTGGTGTGGATTGCTTTCTAATTCATGATATTGGTCTAGCCGAATTAAATGGCGTAGACAATTTCAACAATGTATATAAGAACAATTTATGAGTTCAGTATTCGCAACAATAATTCGAAGAATATAATCGTGATTTAAATCAAACTATGAAACATAAGTTTGTAAGGCAAGAATTATTCTAGCACCTATTTACTCGTACGACCAAAGTTAGTACAAGCTCGAATATGTGTTCAATAAAGAGTATGAATCAAATACTTGCTTAATAAAAGAGTAGTCAGATACTTGCAATTAATATATAAGAACGGTTTCAAGGAAACTTGCACAATGAAAGAGTATAAGTTAGGGAACTTGCTTACGACGTTCCTCGAATAAGTAACCACAAGGATAGGATACTTACAACACAATAAAAGTATTGTTCAGATACTTGCACTGTAAATGAGTGTAAGTTAGGAAACTTGCACTTTAAAAGAGTGTAAGTTAGAGAACTTGCCTTATGCGTAGTTTACCAACGTAAAGCTTATCAACACTTTTTGAATCCTATTATAACATATTTACATGTATAGAATATTCATTAGCTAAATACATTCAGTACGCAAGCTCGATATGTAAGTTACACATACACTTAACACATAATTAGTTTATAAGACATTACAGAATCAAGTAACATAACTATATCCATTAGTTACACAGTTAATCAACATATACTACCTCATATAAGCAATGCTTACATAAGTCTTATCCTTGCTACATAGGTATACCACATATAGCATTGTATTAAATCATAACGCTTAACCGATTATGTTATTATTCTCCATGAAATTTCCTCTCTTAAGTTTAAACATCTTCATAGTATGTCATTACGTACTTGTACATACGTAGCACGACATCAGATTATAAGACATCATGAAGTCATCAACATAGTTTCTAATCGTTGCTTTATAGTTCGCAAACACCTTTTAGACTTATCATTGGGAAGTTTATAATCAAACGTTCAATTCTATCACTTAGCATGCCTCTTAACACATTACATAGCATACTGGTCATATACTATAAGTTAAAGTAATCATATAAGCTAACTGTCAAAAATCAGATCAACAGACTCAATCCTGATTCCAGTATGGCGAGCTGCGCCATGGCTAAGCCTAGGGCCGGCGCAGCTGCGCAGCCCTCTAGCCAAGCCAAGGCTGAGCTGTTGCCTTGTGGTTTCTGTCCGGTCATGAACGCAACATTCACATAAGTTATCATGCTTGCTATTTAAACATATACGGTAGTCATATAACCCAAGCTAGGCATGCTCACGAGTATTCACATCACATATATATAACTAGCACCGTTATTGGTTTTTTTTAAAAAACTTAATCAACCTCATACTCGATTAACTCGCATTATTTTTAACAAGTATGTGTACATACATGATATATTAGCGATGTTATTACACTATAATCATGCAACTTAGTTTGCAAAAAGTCCGAACTTTGCTTTTGAAATCGTTACGACTTAATCATGATTGCTAGCGTAAACTCAACACCTTATATACACATTACATAGGTAGTTAAGTCAAATTTACATGCTCACAAGGTTAGAACATCTCTTATATGGTATTCATAGATATTAGTTTCAAATATATCAAGTTTCCTTTGAAAAACCATTTAGTTTAAGTTTAAACAATTGGACACGAGCAAGGAAACAATATATTACTAATCATGCTAGCTTATGGTCATAATTAGTCATATAAGTATATTATCATGCTCATATGGTTAAAATATGAATATCATACTTATATGTCAAAGTCTCTTTTTTAAAACGTATACTTTCTTTAGTAATTATATACTAACATAACCAAACATACTCATGCTACTTCATGACACATATATACACATGTTATCATGATCTTCATGCATATCTAGACCACCCAAACACGCTTACAAGGTTAGATCATATATCGTGTAATATTCATACATATTAGCTTTGATATCGTCAAGTTTCTTTTATTTGAAAAAGTTCGCTAGCTCAATGCTTAACCACTTGGTCATGAATAAAGGACCACAACTCATGCTTATTTATTTTCAGAAATCATGCGTATGCTATCCTATGTACACATGTTTACAAAAAATTAGAACTTAAGTTCATTAGTTTCATTCAAGCCTATTTTCATGCATGCTAACACCAACCAACTCATTCATGCTATGCTAAGGAACCTAAATAGTCTTGTTAAACTTATTCCCATACATGTTCAAATTATATCAGTATGCTAGAATTCATCAGATTAAGAAACAAAAATCAAAAGTTGGTGCAGGGTACCGGCGCAGCGCAGCTGCGCCGCAGTGTAATGCCCGCCAGCTGCGCCGTAAGCAATTCAAGCCAGAATTTTTCCTGCTTCGGCAGGTTTCAGGCCAAACCTCAAAATTCCTTCACAACAATAGTTTTAAGCAGCCATATTGTAATCCCAACATCCATATAAGTTCATATAACAACTTTATAAGTGTTCTATAACCCAATTACAATCCAATTTGGCATAATTAAAATTCAAGAATAGGAAATTTTGACAAAGAATGAAAATGAAGAACAATAGTATGTGATTATACCTCTGATGCTAGCAATTCCTTCGATTCTCAGAATGCTTATTACTAATATATAATTTGCTCTCACTTCTACACTTAGGAAATTTATCAGCAAATCAAATTGAAGGAGAAGAGGCTACATTTATAGAATTTCAATTACACAGACAATGTATTTGTTCTTCAAATTAAACCAATGGCAATGTTAGATTACATGGTGGTTAAGAAGGAGTTGGTAGATGGTTGGTGAAGGCAATCATGAAAGCCACTCCCCCATTGATGATTATAGTGATAATGCTGATTTTGAGAGAAGAGGTAGTAGACTAGCTTGGAGTTTTCACGTGAGAAGGATTGTGACTCTCACATTGGGACAAAGCAAAAATAAACTCAGCATTCTAGCAACATGCATATATACATACTTAGGCTATACTTTTGTTAGAGTCACAATGTATATTTAATTAATCAACATGGCAATATAGTACAATTAATTTACACATATAAAATCCATGTACACTTGGGTTCTTAAAAATATTATTGCAATGTAATAAGTTGGGATATATATAGTCCATGTACATTTTATCTTACCGATATAATTTAACCGGAGATTCTCACATTATATTATCTCATGTATAATTCAATTAAATTCTATTAGTCAATAATTGTTTACAATATATCCATAATGTTTTATTTTAATGTATACTTACATACATATTGTCACATAAGCCTCATGATGTATTCATAACATATAGTTTTAATATGTATAGTCACATTGCCTTATATAATATAGTTTATATATAATTGCATGGTCACACTTAAGTATTGCACTACACACGTATCATACTATATGTTATATTTCTAATTATCACATCCTTTGCACATAGCAATTAATTGAGCAAATAAACTCTACTCGATTATTATTCACAATGGCAATTAATTAATATTAATTAATTCTTCCCTCATCAATCAATGTAATTATCAATCTCCATAACAATTAATTTTATATGATTAATTATCACGTTGAATAAATATAAATCTTATTATATTTATAAACCATTTTCTTAGTATCCAATCATTACTTGCAAAAATACTAAATCAATAGATTATTATTATATTTCTCATAATAACAATTAACAATTAATATAG
Organism: Panax stipuleanatus; assembly: GCA_020205555.1. NCBI lineage: Eukaryota > Viridiplantae > Streptophyta > Magnoliopsida > Apiales > Araliaceae > Panax > Panax stipuleanatus. The sequence goes on from CM035116.1 coordinate 87,113,809, forward strand.
ATTAATTATTCACTTAATAATTCATTTACTCTTTAACCGATTATTATTCATAATAACAGTTAATAACATTATTGTACGATTAACTATCACATGTATTGCACTCAACAAATAATCAATTAAATATAACTCTTATCATATTCATCAATTATGTACTCGCAAACATATTATTAACAATTACTCATTAGTAGGCTATTTACTAATCACAATGATTAATTAACAATGTAATATTAATTAATCCTTCACTTATTGATTTTCCTCTTGAATTAATTAAATCATCACCATTTTCATTCTCATGCCACACAAGGCATTCTACGAGTTCATCGTCATTCTCCATATTTCCTTAATTATTAAAAATTCAATTTAATATAATCGAATTACTTCTCTCGTAACTCACAAACATTTATGTTCAAGTATTATTCATTTTCTTATTATATCAAATAAAAGAAAATTTTTAATTATTCATGAAATTCACGGTTCTTACATGTATAACATTATTCTTCATTCTGTAAATTATAAGTTCTTAATACTTGAATTGATCATGATTGATTAATTAAGTTGATTGGGAAGTGTTATTAGTTGCTATGTTAGCTTACTAGTATGTTAGAACTATTATATAGTTGCTTAGAATCGATTTGCTGTGGAAAATTCTGAGTTTGGGCTAGTTTCTGCCGAAGCAAAAAAAATTCCTAGACTGGCCGGACACCGGCGCAGCTGCGCCGGGTTTATGCCTGGTACCTGCGCAGCTGCGCAGGGTCCTGGAACCAGTTTGGTTTTCTGTTTTCTACAGCAGCCTGCTATGTGATAACTTGTTAATATTTTTTAAGACAAGCATGAAAACTGGTATAACTCCTATAAGCATGTCCCTTGCTACAACATTAATGTTTATGGCCATAATAGCATACACTTTTGGTAACAAGCTTTCTAGTTAGAAGTGAACTTAGAAATGATTAAAGTGAACTTCGTCACAAATATTTCATGTGAGATTTCTGATTTTTATGAACATGATCATATAGTCTATATTGACATGAAATGTACGTTTAAAGTGTTGAATAAACTAGCATATGTGATTGCAAGATTCAAACGATTTTAAAGAAACAATTCAAAGACTTTTGAAGCAAACTTGACCGAGGTTAATGTCTTGTAGATTCTGACTTTTGAGACATGTTTGCATGACCTAGAAATACATGATTTGTATGTTCACTTGCGTAGATAAGCTTCATAATGAAATACGAACATGCAAACCTCACTAGTAGCAAAAATATAAGTTTTATAAAATGAACTTTTGACATGTATATACCATGCTAACGTTCTGATTTTACAAACATATTGGTATAATTTAAGAATGTATGAAGAGCATGTTAACTTACGTACATATGTTTCACAAATGTAATGTGAACATACAAACCTTATTAGTGAGCTTAATAATGAAAATATAAGCTTTGATCGTGCACGTTGACATGTTACTTTAAGATTTGGACTTTGATATTTATGAACATATGTGATAGCACTCTTGGACTCTCTCATGTGTCATACATGTATATACACCATGACTACATGTCATGAAACCAAGTTTAGCATAAACGAACCATGTTTTCAAACTAATAACTATACTAGTTACATGTATGAAATATGAATATTCATGAGCTTGCCTAACATAGATTATATGATTACCTCATGTGTTTAAAAGCGAGCATGCTAGACTTTATGACTTTATAGCCTTGAATGGACTTAAGTTTTTACGGGTATTAACTTAGAACCTATATCATGTAAATTGAATGTGAAAAGGTTAAACGAGCATGAAAGTATCCTTTAATGTGTATACATGCTATGTAGGACCATATGCTAATACTTGAATCCGATTTCGACGATTAATAGAGTATATTTGCTTTGATATGGTCTTATGTGTTAGTAATGATATATGAGAATGATTAACTCAAAAGATGGATTACACTAGCTATATGTAAAGATATTAGAGGTATACGGGCATGTATATGTAGAGAATGGTAGTAAGTACGTATGGTTAAAGTATACTTATACGTACATAGTTATTCTAAGAATACGATAAGAAAGTAAGAAGAAGGTTCTAAGAACTAAGTTAGACAACAATGTAATACTAATTATTATATTGAGAATATATGTAAGTGTATAACTGATAAATGTGATCTCTATGATTAATATAACTGTGTAGGATTACACGAAGTGCAGATATCTATAAGCAGTTAACTTGTAGTTGTTAAACTACGAATCAGGCAAGTCTTTCAGTTCCTATTTGATATATGAATTCAATAACTGTTAGTTAAATTATATTATGCTGTGATAATGTGAACTTATATATGAACTGTATATGAGATATAAATGAGATTGAAAGTTGATCTTTGATGATATACTTGTTATGTGAAAAGTAACATGCGTAGTAAATATATATTGTTTATAAATGTATGAACTGAGTATGATGTTATATGCTATGTGATGCATGAAAACTGTTAGAATTGCTGAGCTGTCGAGCTCACTCTTGCAAATAATCACTTTTGCAGGTTAAGGACTTACGATAAAGACTTTGTGCTTCTCGATTGATAAAGATAGATAGTATCGCAATGAAGAATATTGTTTAGATTATTACTCGAACCATGTTTAGGTTCTAGTCGTTGTACTTGATATTTGTTTACGAGGTTTAATGCTTGTCGTACTGTAAAGATGTATTAGATAATACATAGAGGATATTGAGTTAAGATGTATACGATTATACAGAAATTTGAATAGAGTGAATCATGATATAGTTTGATTCAGGAAAATGTAATGGATTTAAGTTATGGAATCAATAAAAGATTTTGTTCAAGGAAGACTGAAAAAGTTTAAATTATTTCGCATTTTAGTAACATCAAATATGATGTAAAGACGAGATCTTGGATATAAATAGAATTTATATTCTAAATTATAATAAACAAAGTTGTATTCTTTTACTAATGATTAAAAGATGTAATAGTTTGACGATAGTAGTATCGTGACTGCACCAGATCCGAGGTAATAGAAGGGACCCGGATTTGGGGGCGTCACAGGTTAGTATCAAAGCTGTAGGTTATAAACTTTGGTAAGAGTACCTTAGGCTATAACCTGAGAAAGGAAAAGATAAAGATTAACATATATATGTGAAGATTCAAAGACGAATCTTGAAATATCTAGAGAATGAGAATCAGGAGTTTCCTAACTCCGATAATAAAAATGTTAAGACGATGTCTATAAGATGTATATGACAAAGATAGTGAGAATAAACTCAGATGGAGTTTGGTTGATAATAGGGAAAGAACCCTAAGGTATAGTGATGATCACGACGTGATCAGATTGAACTGTGAAATGATAGATAGTCTGTAATGACTAAGTGTGTATAGCTTGATGCTATGAGGGAATGTACTATAAAAAGTACGAGAAGAACTCATGAGGAGTTGTATGTGATGAAACGTAGAAAGCTCGTAACAAGCGAGTGATAGAGTAAGATAGAGTTAAGTGTTGGATTTCCATTGAGGACTCATGTGATGGCTTAGTTGTACAAACTTTTGTATGGGCAGAGGTTTTGTGCTTGCACTAAGTGCATCCCATTGATAATCGTTGGAATGTTAGTGTCGCGGTATCATTCTACATATGGTGGAAAGGTGATTCTTTTATCATATTTATTTTGATAGATAGAGATTTCTAAGATATAATTAGATAATATTAAGATTAGGTGCGAGTTCTTAAGACTCATGCCTATGACAAGTTCGTGACTCATAATCGTATGGTGGAACCCCTCAGCGAATGGACGATTTTGGTCTGACTAGGATAAGTTCCTCAACCCATATGATTGTGGTAAGTTCCTGAGCTTCCATGGTGTGGTAAGTTGGTGAACTGTACTGGGAATAGATATATTATATATTAAGAATTTTGATATAGTGAGCATTGATGGTAGTGAGAGATTAAAGTGATGGAGAAATTTGGATTTTTTCTAAATCTTCTAGCTATGTTAGATTTTCAAAATTTATTCACTTCGTGCTAGTATTTGCACTTCGATTTTCTTGAGAAAACATTGGGTCAGGTAACTGAACTAATGAGTTTTAAAAATAACACCGTTATTCGTATGTCTACGCTATTTGTTTCGGCTAAGACAAAAATAATTTGAAAACCTTTCAAAATGTATTTTGACCATGTGCATCATTTGATATGGTGTAGGAAGGTAAACGATGGAGTCATCAATGCAATCGAACCTAGTGTCGGATGTGATCGTAAGATCGTCAGCCCACTATGGTAAGATGTATTATGGCAAAGTCATAAAATGGCGAAATCCTCAACGTACTACTAAATGGCGCAGCATCATGACGTCATAAAATGATTTTTGGTTTTCTTTCGAATTATGAAAAGTTGACTAAATTATTTCGATTGATGTTCGGATTATTGATAAGAGTCTAAGCTATTTGATTCGGCTAGGCGACTGTTGAAAAGTGATTATAGAATTCAAGCATTCTTGTGTATTTATGCCAAACGAGATTGCTCTGGTGCGGATTTAGATGTTGAAAAGCTGAGGTGAACAACCCTATAAAGGGGACATGTTTTCGGGGACAATGGTTCCGAACGTAACGCATATAATCGTTACAAAACACTAAGTTGTGGCTCAACGTAGTGGTACAATAGGCTGGCCACCTAGAGTACGCGTGGAGGGTGTTTTCAGTCTTTGTGATTGATAAACACTCTAGTTTACGGTGTGAAGAATTGTGTTGAAGCATTAGTAAACCTGGAGAAAAGTTCACGGTCTTGTGACCCCTCAGCATAAATTTGGAATCCGAGTTATTCATACTACTTCCCGATTGTTGAAAAATCGTGGAAGATTCTTATTCTTCTGAAGGATGAATGTAGTAAGTAGATGTTCCTTAGAAAGGAGAAAATGGTAGAATGCGATTAAGAAGGTTATAATAATAAAAACTTCCAAAAAGAAAAGGAATAAAAGTATTCAAGAGAATATGTAATAATAAGAATAGCACCGAGTAGAGGAAGTTTCGGTGATTCCGAGGACCGAATCCTTATAAGGGGGAGAGGATGTAAGAACCCGGATTTTCAGAAATTATTAAATAAGGATTTAATAAATAAAATTCTTAAACCGTGAGATGGGTTCGAATAAAAATATATATATATGTGATATGAGGTATGTGGTATTATATTACATAGGGTAATATGGACTATGTAATATGTGTTTTTGTGATTTATAAATATATTATTAATATATATTTGTTACTTAGCGTAGAGACGATTCAGTTGAGATAAAGGAAGTGGATAAATTTCTATCGATATTAAATAATTTATAGAATTATTTTATCATAGTAAGTTGGTGACATTAAATATCCTTAATGTATAATCACCATATTCTTGTGTATGTGTATTAATAACTAGTATGTTTATAATATAGGTTATTAATAGCACTTGAGCTATCCGTGAATAGGTTTGTATAGTGAAGCATGAGTTAGTTAAGGAATTAACTAATAAGAATAAATATTAGTTAATTTAAGTTGGGAGTTATATTATGGAATAATTTAATGTTAATATTGAACCTTAATAATATGGTACAGTGTTTAATTTACTTAAGTAAATGAGTAAATCAATAAGTGTGTAGAATATGTAATTATAGTTGATACTTTTATATTACTTAGAATAGTAATATGTGAGAAAGTTTAATGTGCGAATAACGTTAATAAATATATATACGTTATTAAAGAGAAATGGAAATTATTATATCTTTAAATGAATACTTGAAGAAATTGTTTTGAGGACAATTTATAGAAAAGAAAGAGAACTGATTATTATATATATAATTCTAATAAAGGGTATTAAAATAAATTCTAATATTGAATTGTTTTAATAAAGGAGAAAATGTTATTTTTGAATAATAATATTACCTTATATATTTTTGTATGAGGTAATAGGTATGATGAATTAATATGGTAAATATATTCAAACATATTTGCTATATGTAAATAAATTGATAGAAACAATTTATTATAATAGAAAATAAACTCACTATCTATTTTCTATATATAATATATGTACATGTGTTGTATATGTAATTATCGATATTATATTATATTATAATATCTTGAGTAAATAAATAAAGTATTTTCTAATAATAAATATCTTTACTTGGAGAAAACATAATATTTTATGATATGGCTAAATACATAATGTTAAATGTATTTTCAAGGGAGTTTATTAATGAAAGGAAACTAAGTTATTTTAATATATTAAATAACTTAAGTTATTATTTGATTGTGAATATTATTATTTGAATAATTAATAGAGTATATATTAATTATTATAAGTGTAAAAGTTATACTTATTATAAGTATAATTAATTGAAGTAGTTAGCATTTTAATAGTTTGAGTTATTGTATTACCGTAAAGGTTATATAGAATATTTGAATATTTCCATTCATGATATATTTGTATATGTGAACCTTGTGATTTAATATTTCTAATTATATTGAACACGTTATAAGTAGTAAGTGATGGGAATAATAATAAGCTTGAGATTAAGCTTGTGAGAAATGCCTAGTGTGGCACGATAATAGATTCGGCAATGAATTGATTAATTCAAGGATGAAAGAATTATTAATTAAACAATTAATCTATATTAATTATTATTATAATAATATGTTGAATTATTATTATTGCGAGTGATAGCATGATAATAAGTATATTTGTTATAAATATAATAAGATAATTAACTATATAAATGTTAATTAATTGTTATGGAAATTATAATTCCATTGATTAAATGAGAAATAGATTAATTAATATTATTATTAATTAATTAATAAGATAAGTAATTTATTAAATTCTATGTGCAACCATGCGATATTAAAGTATAACGTATAGTAACTAACTATATATTGTACGAAATATAAAGTGCAATATGACTATGTTATTTATGAATATAAACTATATAGTAAAGTTTATTGAGTTGTAAGAGATACATGAAATGTGGGTGTGACAATGTGTATACAATAAATAAATATTTCATGGATATATTGTAAACAATTATTGAGTTAATAAAATTTAATAATAATGGAGACAATGTAATGTGACAAAATGTACATGGATTATATGGGATATATCTATGTGTACCCTTGCTTGATACATTGTAATTGGAAGTTACATTTGTAATTCATTTATAACCTAAGTTATATGAAATGAAATTTGTATATATATTATACCTTAAGTGTATGAAATATAATGTGCATATATTATATAACCTAAGTGTTGTATTCATTTCTGCCAAGTTGCCATTTCTGAGCATTATATTGCCTTGTCCCAATATGATAGACATTTCTTCTCTCACGTGTATAACTCATGAGGGCTATAGTCTATGCCTATTTCTCTTAAACTCAGCAATTGTAGCTTATGATGATAAGGGAAGTGGGTTTCATGATAGGATTCACCAACTTCTTGATAACCTTCATGTTCTTGTGTAATCCATTGGTTTGATTTAGTGGGAGATTGCATTATATGGATAATCAATTGCCTATAAATATCAACTCTCTTCCTCTCATTTTCTTTTGCTGAGAATTCAAAGTATAAACCAAGTGAGTAAGTTTATTAAGAGAGTTGACAGTATAGGAGAGGCTTGATATAGCAGCAAACGAACTTGCAGAGGTATAACATTGTTCTTCATTCTGTAAAATTATAAGTTCTTGATTCTTGAATTGATCATGATTGATTAATTAAGTTGATTGGGAAGTGTTATTAGTTGCTATGTTAGCTTACTAGTATGTTAGAACTATTATATAGTTGCATAGAATCGATTTGCTGTGGAAAATTCTGAGTTTGGGCTAGTTTCTACCGAAGCAGAAAAATTCCTGGACTGACCGGACACCAGCACAGCTGCGCCGGGTTTATGCCTGGTACCTGCGCAGCTGCGCAGGGTCTTGGAACCAGTTTGGTTTTCTGTTTTCTACAGCAGCCTGCTATGTGATAACTTGTTGATATTTTTTAAGACAAGCATGAAAACTGGTATAACTCCTATAAACATGTCCCTTGATACAACATGAATGTTTATGGCCATAATAGCATACACTTTTGGTAAAAAGCTTTCTAGTTAGAAGTGAACTTAGAAATGATTAAAGTGAACTTCGTCACAAATATTTCATATGAGCATTCTGATTTTTGTGAACATGATCATATAGTCTATATTGACATGAAATGTACGTTTAAAGTTTTGAATAAACTAGCATATATGATTGCAAGATTCAAACGATTTCAAAGAAAAAATTCAAAGACTTTTGAAGCAAACTTGACCGAGGTTAATGTCTTGTAGATTCTGACTTTTGAGACATGTTTGCATGACCTAAAAATACATGATTTGTATGTTCACTTGCGTAGATAAGGTTCATAAAGAAATACGAACATGCAAACCTCACTAGTAGCAAAAATGTAAGCTTTACAAAATAAACTTTTGACATGTATATACCATGCTAACGTTCTGATTTTACAAACATATTGGTATGATTTAAGAATGTATGAAGAGCATGTTAACTTACGTACATATGTTTCACAAATGTAATGTGAACATACGAACCTTATTAGTGAGCTTAATAATGAAAATTTAAGCTTTGATCGTGCACGTTAACATGTTACTTTAAGATTTGGAATTTGATATTTATGAACATATGTGATAGCACTCTTGGACTCTCTCATGTGTCATACATGTATATACACCATGACTACATGTCATGAAACCAAGTTTAGCATAAACGAACCATGTTTTCAAACTAATAACTAAACTAGTTACATGTATGAAATATGAATATTCATGAGCATGCCTAACATAGGTTATATGATTACCTCATGTGTTTAAAAGCGAGCATGCTAGACTTTATTACTTTATAGCCTTGAATGGACTTAAGTTTTTACGGGTATTAACTTAGAACCTATATCATGTAAATTGAATGTGAAAAGGTTAAACGAGCATGAAAGTATCCTTTAATGTGTATACATGCTATGTAGGACCATATGCTAATACTTGAATCCGATTTCGATGATTAATAGAGTATATTTGCTTTGATATGGTCTTATGTGTTAATAATGATATATGAGAATGATTAACTCAAAATATGGATTACACTAGCTATATGTAAAGAGATTAGAGGTATACGGGCATGTATATGTAGAGAATGGTAGTAAGTACGTATGGTTAAAGTATACTTATACGTACATAGTTATTCTAAGAATACGATAAGAAAGTAAGACGAAGGTTCTAAGAACCAAGTTAGACAACAATGTAATACTAATTATTATATTGAGAATGTATGGAAGTGTATAATTGATAAGTGTGATCTCTATGATTAATATAACTGTGTAGGATTACACGAAGTGCAGATATCTATAAGCAGTTAAGTCATAGTTATTAAACTATGAATCAGGCAATTCTTTCAGTTCCTATTTGATATATGAATTCAATAACTATTAGTTGAATTATATTATGATGTGATAATGTGAACTTATATATGAACTGTATATGAGATATAAATGAGATTGAAAGTTTATCTTTGATGATATACTTGTTATGTGAAAAGTAACATGCGTAGTAAATATATATTGTTTATAAATGCATGAATTGAGTATGATGTTATATGCTATGTGATGCATGAAAACTGTTAGAATTGCTGAGCTGTCGAGCTCACTCTTTCAAATAACCACTTTTGCAGGTTAAGGACTTACGATAAAGACTTCGTGCTTCTTGATTGATAAAGATAGATAGTATCGCAATAAAGAATATTGTTTAGATTATTACTCGAACCATGTTTAGGTTCTAGTCGTTGTACTTGATATTTGTTTACGAGGTTTAATGCTTGTCGTACTGTAAAGATGTATTAGATAATACATAGAGGATATTAAGTTAAGATGTATGCGATTATACAGAAATTTGAATAGAGTGAATCATGATATAGTTTGATTCAGGAAAATGTAATGGATTTAAGTTATGGAATCAATAAAAGATTTTGTTCAAGGAAGACTGAAAAAGTTTAAATTATTTCGCATTTTAGTAACATCGAATATGATGTAAAGACGAGATCTTGGATATAAATAGAATTTATATTCTAAATTGTAATAAACAAAGTTGTATTCTTTTACTAATGATTAAAAGATGTAATAGTTTGACGATAGTAGTATCGTGACTGCACCGGATCCGAGGTAATAGAAGGGACACAGATTTGGGGGCGTCACATGCATAAATTGGACTTGGCTATATTGTTCTTGATAGCTCACAATATGGTTTTGCATCCCTTGTTCATCCTTTATCATCAAGGCCTTGCTAATCTGCTCTGCCCAGTTCTGGATATTCTTGACTGACTTCTGTTGCTTAATCAAGATGTCCTTTAGTGATTCTATGCCACTTCCTTCCTCCAAGCTTGCATTTTCTGTGTCACCCTCAAAATTGTGTTGAGGCTCGTAAACTAGAGTCTGGAAGGTGCATTCTGGGGCGTATGCGGGATTTGGATCCCAGTGTTGGTCTTGATAGTAGTCTGATGAAGGGTTTGGGTGATACCCCCAATCTTGTTGATAAGTGGGATAAGGGTCGATGTAGGAATAACCACCCCCATACTGCTCCTGTCCATAACTGATAGGCTCCTGATGGCTCGCGTAGCTCCCAGCACCGTAGTCATAGGTCACTGTCGTCTCTCGATTCTGCTGAGCTGAGACAGTATCCAGCTTCCTCGAGAGAACCTCTAGCTATGCTGAAAGTGAAGCAATTGGGTCGAAGCCATCATTCCATAATTCCCTTGGTTGCTTTTGCCTTGTACCATTCCATGGATAGAAATTTAAGTCCATTGTACCTGAGAAGAGAACAAATGAAGAGAATTAAAACAAAAATAAAAAGTTTAAATTAAGACTAATTTGATTTAAACTAATGTTGGCAAATAGTTATCCAAATAATTCCCCGAAAACGGCAGCCAAAAACTTGTTGGTCCGATTAGATGACACAATTAACGCGCAAGTATACGCGGCCAACGAGTAATAAAGTGTAAGTACAGATATCGTTCCCACGAGGAATTAATGGATAAAAGACACCAAACCACTAGCTCATAATCATCTCAGTCTTATTTAAATGGGCGAGAAGGAGAATGAATTATTAAAGCTAAGTTAAACTAGGCAAGAATTAAAACATGCAATAACTAATCCTAGGGTAAATTCAGATAATGAAGGCATGAGATTCCAATTTTCCCTAATGATTCATCTAAGTCGTTCCACTTCTAATTAGGTCAAATTAATTGTTAAGTGTGCTAGCCGAGAACACGAAAGTGAGAGAAGGCCATCTCTCGATGCACCTAATCCATATCACGTGCAATCCACAGATAATAGAACGCATGTGAACACCCACATTATCTAAACCCCAATATGTCTATGGTGCTTACAAATAAATAGGGTTTAAGGTCAAGTTCTCATTTGACTACGGGCGGCGCTTCGGTATATGTCTATCCTAAGCACAAATCATACATCCAACGCCATGTGAACGTACAATCGCCCGCTACTATGATTAGATCTAAACCCACATTTCGTCTTTCAATCCCATGTGGGTTATCACAGTAATTGGTCATGACTCAATTAAGCAATGAAAGCATATATCGCAGTAGACAATCACATAGAAATCAATAAGAACCAACCATGGAAGGAAATTGACATGGACTACTCATTAAGTTCCATTGGAACCTCAAAGTATACTTTAAGTCATAGACAACTCAAACATACCATCCACATATTGAATAAGCATCATAAGAACACAAATATGAATCAAAGAGAAAATAAGGGTAAGAAATGCAAATCTGATTCCTCTTGATCAAAATATGAATCCTTGATGTTCTTCAAATGTTTCAACCATCAAGTCTAATAAAACCCTAGAACATTAACTACTATAAACTAGTCTAATCTCTACTTCTACTCTACTCCTAGACAAGAAATGTAAAAGAAAATGAAAATAGAAGAAGAAAATGGAAAAAATGAAGGTTAGGGCATGAACTCCCAAAAGGAAGGATCTCTTGAATGCTGCTCAACTCCCCCCTTTAAAGTCTCTCCCGATCAGTCAAACAAAAAGTTAAAACAATTTTCTGCTAGGGACAGGTGCGGCCACGCGCGCCCAAAGCCTATTCCAGGCGCGGTCGCACGGCACCAAAAAGCTGGAACCTGCAGCTGCTTGCTGGTGCAGGTTTGCCTCGTGTATTCTTCAGTTACTTTCTCCTAGCCCTCTTGCATTTGCCTCTTATTAGCCTTGCTTCTTACCTCTAGCCTCATGGCATTCCATTGCTTTAAGCTAATTTCAGCTCCTTGCCCCATTTAGGCGATCTTTTGCTCTTTTAAGCTCCATTAGCACAAAGGGGATTCCTAAACCTGAAAAACACCAAATGAAGGAAAAAACGCATTAAACGCACATGATCACTTGAGTTTCAGCAACAGAATGAGTTAGAGAGGATTCGAATAAGTGGTAATAAAACCACTTATCAATCACCATTAACATCTCATATCACCATACATTCTTCTCCCTATCCATCTCATTCACAAAGGGAAAGCATCACAAGCAAGGTTCAAAGCATAGAAAGGTAACAAATTGGTTTGTTCTTACTTAGTAAAATATGTTGGGTTTGTACGAAATCGTGATGCAATCAAATTGCAAAAATTAACGGAAGCATGGTATATCAGAGTTTAAAAAAATTTCTACAAAACCATTACCCGGATCATCCTTTATGCAAATTATTAATTTAAAACGATAAATAAGAAGTTATGGAATCATACCCTTGTAGAACGAATCTTTCACAGGTACTAGTTCAACTCCTTGTTCTTCGTGATCTCCTTGAATTTCCGGGTTAGATTCCTTCCTTTGATCAACGTTAGTCACCCAAGTGTTTAGCCTCTAGAGGTGATCCACCAAGGAAGAGGAATTATCAAGAAGGAGGGTGTTTGGCTAAACCTTAGTTTTCTATCCTCTATAGAAAAGGAGTACTCTCCAACAATTGCAATTTCATCAACCGATATCTATTATAAGACTCCTCTTATATAGATATTGTTCAACCCTTCTAATCCTATTAGACATGGGATTTCTTTTAATTAATTAAACTCCTTTAATTAATTTAGGCTTCCCACCACATAGGGAATAATTAATTAAATTTATTTAATTAATTTGTCTCCTAATCTTATTAGGAATAAATGAGAGTACTAATATTAAATTAATTACTAAACTCCTTTAGAAATTAAAATAATAATAATTATAATAATATTAATAAGACTCCTCTTATTAATTTATATTTAATATTTTCAAAATATTAAATAATAAACATTAAGCTATTTAATTTAATCTATCATTATAGATTAAATTAATTACACTTAATGCATTATTACAATTATGCCATTACCTTCTTAAATAATTATTCTTCCTTTTATGGTGTGACCCTTTAGGTTCTCTATATTAAACCGGTTGTGAACAAATCAATTAGAACAATTCTAATCTTATTTAAATAAATAAATTAAACTAATAATCTATTTAAATAAATAATATTTATTCTACAATAGGGATAAGCCTCCCTAGCGATCAACGACTTTCCAGATAATATAGATTTCAACATTAATCATAAAAGAACATGTGAGTAAATAGTTACCATACAATTCAATCCTTCCACCATACAATATCCCAATTAAATATAAGACATGAATTTACTGTCAAGTCTTATTTTATTTAATTATATGTATTTCGATTAGAAAATGCACAACTCCAAATAATGCAAATTAGAAACTCCTTTCTAATTTCATTTTACATTGGCCAAGGATTCCTGGGTTGTCATTTAACGAATCACATAGGATATATCTCCTCTTTTACTAGAGGTGGTAGATTCTTTATTGATCATTCATTATCTCCATATGTAACTCATTATACCCAAGCATACCCTTTTATATACCCTAAAGGACTTTAAGGAATAAGTCAAAGTATAATTCATTACATACAAGATACTATGATGATCTCAAGTCCAAGGATCACTTGTACTACTATCACATTAGGAATACCTATTAACAGGAGAGTAAAACTCCATTAGGTATTCCATAGCGAGTCACGTTCAGTGAACTTATTCTCCAATAAGCACCTATATACTTGCTTTAGTGTCTCCACACAAATGATCATGAGATCAATCAGCCTCATCCAATGAGCAAGCAACATATGTACCAATCTATCCGGATTTACTAATCCCCTTTTTAGTAATCCCACGATTGGGAACTATTTTAGTTTTAGAGCTTTCTAAGAATTTAGATCTCATTAGCGTGATCATCATCATGATTCTAAAAGCATTACTTAAAACTATGGGTTATTTACATATTATAAAAATAGCACCATGTAGATAATTAAATGCTTTTAATAAATGAATATTTTATTAATAAATAAATAAGATTGTTTACAAAGTACGTGCTTTATCATCATACATGATTGGCTTGTATGCACACTATTATCAATCTCCCACTTGCACTAAAGCCAATCGCCATTGGTATCTCATACCCATCTTCTCTAAGTGACGATCAAACTGCTGTTGTGTTTAAGCTTTAGTAAATGGATCTGCAATGTTTTCTTGAGAGTCTACACGCTCCAAGGTGACGTCTCCTCTTTCAATGATCTCCCTGATCAAGTGAAATCGCCGCAACACGTGTTTAGATTTTTGATGAGACCTTGGTTCCTTAGCCTGTGCAACTGCTCCTGTGTTGTCACAGTAAACGGGAACTGTTTCTCCAATTCTAGGAACCATACCAAGTTCAGTTATGAACTTCTTCATCCAAACAGCTTCCTTTGCAGCTTCACTTGCAGCTATATACTCTGCCTCTGTCACTGAATCAGCAACTGTTTGCTGCTTGGAACTCTTCCAACTCATTGCGCCTCCGTTCAAGGTAAAAATATACCCCGAAACAGATTTACTGTCATCTTGGTCCGTTTGAAAACTTGAGTCTATGAAGCCCTCGAGTTTTAATTCAGACCCACCGTAGACAAAAAAAATATCCTTAGTCCTTCTCAAGTATTTTAGGATATTCTTCACTGCCTTCCAGTGCTCTTCTCCTGGATTCGATTGGTATCTGCTCATTAAACTAAGTGCATGAGCAACATCCGGTCTAGTACATATCATACCGTACATGATAGATCCTATTGCAGAAGCATAAGGGATCTTACTCATACGGGCTCTCTCCTCAGGTGTCTTTAGGGCCTGTTTCTTGGAGAGATGTATTCCATGGCTCATCGGCATGAGACCTCTTTTGGAATCTTCCATGCTAAATCTCTTTAGCATTGCATCAATGTACGTTCCTTGGGATAAACCAAGCATCCTTTTAGATCTATCTCTATAGATCTTTATCCCCAAAATATAGGATGCTTCTCCCAAGTCCTTCATGGAGAACTGTTTAGATAACCAGATTTTAATCGATTGTAGCATAGGAATGTCATTCCCTATCAGTAATATATCATCAACATATAATACAAGTAATGAAACTACGCTCCCACTAACCTTCTTGTACACACATGGTTCATCGTCGTTTTTGATAAAATCAAACTCTTTGATTGTCTCATCAAAACGAATGTTCCATCTACGAGAAGCTTGCTTCAATCCATAAATGGATCGTTGCAGCTTACAGACTTGATTTGTTCCAACCTTTGAAACAAATCCCTCTGGCTGTGTCATATACACATCCTCCTCAAGTTTCCCATTGAGGAAGGCCGTTTTCACGTCCATCTGCCAGATCTCATAGTCGTTATAAGCTGCAATCGCAAGCAAAATTCGAATGGGCTTGAGCATAGCTACTGGTGAAAAGGTTTCATCATAGTCAACTCCTTGTCTTTGTTTGAAACCTTTTGCAACCAGTCGGGCCTTATAGGTCTCTACCTTGCCGTCCGCTCCAGTATTTCTTTTAAAGACCCATTTACACCCAATAGGCTTAATGCCTTCAGGTGGTGAAACCAAAGTCCATACTTTATTTTCATACATGGAGTCCATTTCGGATTTCATAGCTTCAAGCCATTTTCCTGAGTCTTTATTACTTAGCCTGTTCGTAATTCAATGGATCATCATCATTCATGATGTGTGCCTCATCGTCATCCTGTATAACGAATCCATACCTCTTAGGTATCTTCGGTACTCTTCCAGATTTACGAACAGGGTGTGGTATAGTAGGTTCTTCTTTTTGGTCAGGTACCTGACTTTGATCTGTGGTAATTTGTGGTTCTTGAACTTCTTCAAGATATATCTTACTGCCACTGACCCCTTCATGGATAAACTCCTTTTCCAAGAAGGCAGCATGTTTCGCAACAAACACCTTTTTGATCAGTTGGTTGATAGAAATAATATCCTATAGTTTCTTTAGGGTATCCCACAAATCTACACTTATCGGATTTAGTCTGTAGCTTATCATTTTCAAACTTTTTGACATAAGCTGGGCAACCCCAAGTCTTAACATGCTCAAGATTTGGTTTCCTCCATTTCCACATCTCATATGGAGTCTTTGGGGCGGATTTGGTAGGTACCTTGTTAAGTAGGTATGCAGCCGTTTCTAGGGCATATCCCATAAAGAAATTGGAAGGTCGGTAAAACTCATCATGGATCGAACCATGTCCAACAGTGTTCGATTTCTCCTTTCAGATACTCCATTTAACTGTGGTGTACCTGGAGGAGTCCATTGTGAGATTATACCATTTTCTTTGAGACAATTGAGAAACTCACCGCTTAAGTATTCGCCACCACGATCTGATCGAAGTATCTTTATACTCTTGCCCGTTTGTTTCTCTACTTCACTTCTGAACTCTTTGAACTTTTCAAATGATTTTGACTTGTATTTCATTAAATACACATATCCAAATCTTGAGTGATCATCAGTGAAAGTAATAAAATAAGAATACCCACCCCGTGCACTTGTTGTCATAGGTCCACAAACGTCTGTGTGAATCAATGCCAACAACTCTGTAACTCTTTCTCCTTTTCTACTAAAAGGAGATTTAGTCATTTTACCCATGAGACAAGATTCATAAGTTGGATATGATTCATAATCAGATAACTCAAGGAGCCCATCTTTATGCAACTTGGATAATCTTGTTTCATTGATATGACCGAGTCTACAGTGCCACATTTAGGTATAATTAATATCATCTCTTTTCCTTTTCTTAGTTTGTTCAATTTGAAAAATATTTTCTTGTAAGTCAAGTGTATAAAGTCCATTTCGCAAATTTTCAACACCATATAAAACATCGTCTTTATAAATAGAACAACTATTGTTATTTATAACAACGTTAAATCCTTCCATATCCAATACAGAAATTGAAATAATGTTTTTAATAATATTCGGAACATAATAACAATTATTAAGATAAATGGACTTGCCCGAAGGCATTGCTAAATAATAAGTTCCTACAGCTAATGCAGCAACCTTTGCTCCATTCCCCACTCGTAGGATCACCTCATCATTGTTCAGCTTTCTACTTCTGACCAGTCCCTTCACATTATTACATATGTGAGAACCACAGCCGGTATCCAATACCCAAGTAGAATTTTGACTTTTTGAAAAATTAATTTCAATCATGAACAAACCTTGATTGGAAGTCGAAGCTTCTCCAAGCTTCTTCTTTGCCAGAAACTTCTTACAGTTCCTCTTCCAATGACCCGGCTCGTTGCAATGGAAGCACATTCCTTTGCTAGCTGGATTAGATTTCTTTTGTTCCTTTATGTTCACTTTGCCCTTGGTCATCCGAGATCGGAAGAGCTCCTTAGATATCTCATATCTAGCAGTCCTACTTTGTTCACCATACAACTCCTTGAGGTGAATCAACATAGTAGGAGCATCCATGTTTTCGTGCTGACGCTGAAGCTCGTTATTCATAGATGCGAGCATGATGCATTGAGCCACAGATGCATCATCTTGCCACTTTACAATGGTGGCAATCTCTTCCTCAGAGGCTGTTTCTAGAACAGTTCTAGGGACAAGTGAGTTTAGGACATAAGAAATCTTTTCAGCAGTGAGAACTATTCTCAGATTTCTTAGCCAGTCCGTATAATTCGGCCCGGTAAGCTTATTAGCATCAAGTATGCTTCGCAGTGAAATTAGTGATTTTGACATTTTTAAAATTCTGCATGTGAAAAACAGCATTTTAGCAAATATTCATTTTATTAATTTTGCATACCAAAATAAATTTAGGTCTTTATTTTAAATTGGTATCTCCCACTATTTTTATCAAACTATATTACCCTCACTTATATAGTTCGGCAACATCTAATTAAAGATTTGCTAGTGAGAATAAGGATCCCATTTCAAATGTATATAACCTTGTGGATAGCACAACAAGAGATATACAAATAGATAGGTAGACAACTCTTGTCAATTACATCACTAGATAACTCCTTTTATTTTGCCTCTTAAATCATAATGGTCAAGTGTGTGCACATCCGAACTAAAATGATTTAAGTTAAGTCCAGCCTAGCACTTCTATAAATTCAAAAAAGAAAAATGTTCGTCCTTGTAGATAGCACAACAAGACTAGATCGTTCAATTTTCTTGATAAGCATCAAATGTGATTAATTAACATCTTAAATACACAATACTCGCCTTGTGGATAGCACAACAAGCTCATATTAAATATTTAATACTCTATTAATTTATCATGCTAGAAGGCGACGTTCAATATTCCAAATATCATTTGAACGCTTCGGACTTAATATTATTTCTTTGAGGGGTTTGTTATTATTTGTCTCATCTTGTTTAGCGCACATGCACATATATATATAAAATACGCGTCATTTTATTAAACATGCGAAGCATGTTTGCATAAAATATAATATATATAATATTTAGCATGTAATATAGAATATTATATTCTACCCGGATTGATTATGGACTTTTATTCTAGTTTGGTTCACTAGAGTCACCAAGTGAACCAAAAGGTCAAACCTAGGAGTGCAAGAATTTAAATTTAAATATAACTATTACATTTAAACCGGGCTCCATACAAACGGGTCTTCACGCGCTCCTTGCTCCTTGGTCTCCAATTTCTTCAAGATAATTCTAACTATTTCTATTACATTAAACTATTTAATTTAAAAAGAAACCATGATCAGCAGTCAAGGGGAAGTACATAGGAGGGAGATAGAATTTTACATCAAAAAAAATAAATTAGAGAAGACGAGGTACACAGACCCCATTTAATAAAACCCATTCATTCAAGCATTCAACTAAAATAAAATCCAATCACATTGGTCAAATAGTCCATAATCAATCCCCATTTATTATCATACATATCACCATATATATCAATAAATAAATATTCATCTCATGAATTAAAACATTCCAAATATATATGAGTATCATTTAATGGACAATTTTAAATTGCATGAAATCCAATTTCAAGATTAAAATAAACTCTTTATTTTAATTATAAAATTATTTAGAATATAATATATAAATATATCATATATATATATATATATATATAATATAATATAATATAAATTCACATTTATTTTTTTAAAAAGAAGTTACCTTCTTTTATTAAAAGAGTCCTGCAGGTTTATTAAAAGAGTCCTTTATTGATGGGTCAATCTTCTTTTTGGAGTAAGAAAGAGACAATACTTTTTCTTTGAAGAATTCAAGATTAGCACCCAAAATTTTTTTTTTGATTAGTCCCAAAAAAAAAAATTGACATTTTTTTTTCTTAAAAAATAATAATTTTATACAATAAAATTATGCCCAATAAATTATTTTAAATATATACCCATATGTCTATGAAATCAAAAATAAATTAATAATTGCATAAAGGTTTGGCTCTGATGCCACTGTTGGGTTTGTACGAAATCGTGATGCAATCAAATTGCAAAAATTAGCGGAAGCATGGTATATCAGAGTTTAAAAAAAATTCTACAAAACCATTATTCGGATCATCCTTTATGCAAATTATTAATTTAAAACGATAAATAAGAAGTTATGGAATCATACCCTTGTAGAACGAAGCTTCCACAGGTACTAGTTCAACTCCTTGTTCTTCGTGATCTCCTTGAATTTCCGGGTTAGATTCCTTCCTTTGATCAACGTTAGTCACCCAAGTATTTGGCCTCTAGAGGTGATCCACCAAGGAAGAGAAATTATCAAGAAGGAGGGTGTTTGGCTAAACCTTAGTTTTCTATCCTCTATAGAAAAGGAGTACTCTCCAACAATTAGAATTTGATCAACCGATATCTATTATAAGACTCCTCTTATATAGATATTGGTCAACCCTTCTAATCCTATTAGACATGGGATTTCGTTTAATTAATTAAACTCCTTTAATTAATTTAGGCTTCCCACCACATGGGGAATAATGAATTAAATTTATTTAATTAATTTGTCTCCTAATATTATTAGGAATAAATGAGAGTACTAATATTAAATTAATTACTAAACTCCTTTAGAAATTAAAATAATAATAATTGTAATAATATTACTAAGACTCCTCTTATTAATTTATATTTAATATTTCCAAAATATTAAATAATAAACATTAAGCTATTTAATTTATTCTATCATTATAGATTAAATTAATTACACTTAATGCATTACTACAATTATTCCATTACCTTCTTAAATAATTATTCTTCCTTTTATGGTGTGACCCTTTAGGTTCTCTATATTAAATCGGTTGTGAACAAATCAATTAGAACAATTCTAATCTTATTTAAATAAATAAAATTAAACTAATAATCTATTTAAATAAATAATATTTATTCTACAATAGGGATAAGCCTCCCTAGCGATCAACGACTTTCCAGATAATATAGATTTCAACATTAATCATAAAAGAACCTGTGAGTAAATAGTTACCATACAATTCAATCCTTCCACCATACAATGTCCCAATTAAATATAAGACATGAATTTACTGTCAAGTCTTATTTTATTTAATTATATGTATTTCGATTAGAAAATGCACAACTCCAAATAATGCAAATTAGAAACTCCTTTCTAATTTCATTTTACCTTTGCCAAGGATTCCTGGGTTGTCATTTAACGAATCACATAGGATATATCTCCTCTTTTACTAGAGGTGGTAGATTCTTTATTAATCATTCATTATCTCCATATGTAACTCATTATACCCAAGCATACCCTTTTATATACCCTAAAGGACTTTAAGGAATAAGTCAAAGTATAATTCATTGCATACAAGATACTATGATGATCTCAAGTCCAAGGATCACTTGTACTACTATCACATTAGGAATACCTATTGACAGGCGAGTAAAACTCCATTAGGTATTCCATAGCGAGTCACGTTCAGTGAACTTATTCTTCAATAAGCACCTACATACTTGCTTTAGTGTCTCCACACAAATGATCATGAGATCAATCATCCTCATCCAATGAGCAAGCAACATATGTACCAATCTATCCGGATTTACTAATTCCCTTTTTAGTAATCCCACGATTGGGAACTATTTTAGTTTTAAAGCTTTCTAAGAATTTAGATCTCATTAGCATGATCATCATCATGATTCTAAAAGCATTGCTTAAAACTATGGGTTATTTACATATTATAAAAA
The DNA here is from genome assembly GCA_020205555.1 of Panax stipuleanatus. NCBI lineage: Eukaryota > Viridiplantae > Streptophyta > Magnoliopsida > Apiales > Araliaceae > Panax > Panax stipuleanatus. Next base: position 87,135,393 of record CM035116.1, read on the forward strand.
CAGCACCATGTAGATAATTAAATGCCTTTAATAATTGAATATTTTATTAATAAATAAATAAGATTGTTTACAAAGTACGTGCTTTATCATCATACATGATTGGCTTGTATGCACACTACTATCAAAATATATATCATAAATTGATTTTGTTAGTTTTTCTTGCTATAATCTGTAATTAGGATACCTTGTGTTACTGAAGACCCAAGGCTTTTATTACTAATTTATAGATTAGATTGTGATAGAAAGGAAACTAGGTTTGGAGGAAAGAGAAGGGTGCACGCCAATTGTTCGACAAATTGGCCCAGTCAAAATTTTTGTACAAATCTCCAAATCATGACATCAAAAAGGTCTAGAACGTCGGCATCTAGAACTCGGCCAATGTTTGACCCATATAAGTTCGTGAGCGAGGTGGCGGCGGCTCGTTACAACGTCGTGCTCACCAAAAAGTCTCCTATTTTGGAATTGGGGTTAACACCCGATGCTAACTTAGATGGTGACATGGCGTTGATAATCGTTGAAAGGCAATGGTTTCAGCTGGTAGAACAACCACGACCAGCAGTGCTCAACATCGTAAAGAAGTTTGCCAACACCATAGAGCATGAAGCGCGGGTTGTGCGAGTCAGAGACAAATCAGGTTTTATTCCACCACACAGCCATCAATGAGCACTTTGGGATGGATACACCGATGGGAGACCGCTATGAAGACAACCTCCCAAGCTTGGACGAGATAATTGTTTGCCTACGCAAACCCGGCACAAAGTGGGTCACCAAGCCTGGGACGGACATCAAAGTCACGTTTCCCCATTCCGAGTTGAGCAGATATGGAAAAGCATGGTACGCTTTCATATATGCTAGGTTTATGCCTTCAACCCATCAGTCAGACGTCATGGTGGAAAGAGCACGCCTTCTCTACGGGATCGTCCATTCGTGGTATAAAAGGCCGAATGTCGTGGAAATCTCTCTGGTGGATGTCGGTATGTGTATCCAATAGTCCATTAATAGGGCATTGTGTGGCAGCACAACAGGCGGATTATTACACGAATTTCTTATCACTGACTTATGCCAAAAGGCAGGAGTCCGGTGGGATGCTTCAGAGCCTGTTCAGTAGCCCACGGGGGCCATAGATCACAAGACTATCCTCACCTACAGAGAATGGAAGGGCGGATTGTCACATCCTCGGGGCGAGGGCTACATCATGATACCCGCTTCCACACCGCCTTCACCACCGCCATCCACAGCCGAAGTAGGACCATCTACAACAAGGAGTCAAAAACAGATGCTTCGCATTGCCCAACGCGAAGACCAAATGCATGCCTACAATATTGGCGCGTTCACGACATTGGCGTATGCATTCTCCCGTATCAATCCAAATAAGCAAGTCCATCTTCCAAATCCTACCACTCTGCTTGCCTACCTTCCTTTGGATGATGAAGGATCTCAAGACGAGCATTGACTCATCTCGCAGGGAAGTCCTCGTGCTTAAACTCATTATTTACACGTAATGAGGACATTACCTGAATTAAGTTGGGGGGTATTATATATATTTTTATTTTTTGTGATTTTGCATACTAGGTTGCCTGTAGTTTAGGTTAATTCATTTAGTACATATACATAAAAAAATTGCATTCATGTAGGAATTTGTTAGGTTGCATGGAGTCTGAGCAAATAAACCTTGTTAATTATGATGAAAGCTAATGAGAAATTTGATTTATGACTTGCATGCCAAAATTGATTATCATGGGTTGACTAATTTTGACCATAGGAACTTCATAACATGAGTTTTGTGTTTTCTAAAAAATCAAGCACACTAATTGATGTTCAATAATAATGAGGAAATAAATGCAAGATAGAACATTGGCATGTATTCATTCGATCCCGGATTAAGATTAAATAATGGTTTACACATAAGTTTGGGGGAAACAGTGGCTCAAAAGAAAAAAAAAGAAAAAAAAAAGAAAAAAAAGAAAAAAAAGGAAAAAAAAGTTCTGGATTAAAATCTTAGATGACTTAGTTCAATTTCGTGGCCTTTGATACTCGGACAAGTAAACCCTAGGGGATGTCTTAACACCTAGCGCCCTAAAGCCTTCGGGTTTGGGAGTCGTTGGCCGAAAGTCCGTTACATGGGTAGCATTGAAAAGCCTAAGGGAATTGAGCATTGCACAAGTCAAACTTAAGAAATAATTAGTGAGATGGAGCATTAAAATGCACTCACTTGGTATTAAGAGCTTGATTCAAAATGTTGATTTCCCTTGTATCTATGTGTATGCTATAATGAAGGTTATGAATGTTTTACATGTATATGAATTTATCTGTGTTGATCATTGTTATTGTTGAAGTCATGTTGGACACACACGCAGAGAAACATGCAAATCTTATGTTTGTGAGGTGAGGATGTGAAAAGTTAGGTTAATATATTATGTAATATTGATGGCATAATAGTTATTTATCTCCGAGGCATATGATTCATCCAATTATTATGAGAACCCGAATTTTCAAGAATCATTATTAATAAGAATTTAATAAATAAATTTCTTAAGGCATTAGATGGGTTCGAATATGAATATATCTGTGATATGAGATTTGTAGTATTAAATTACATAGGGTAATATGAGCTATGTAATATGTAATTTTAGTGTTTAATAAATATATATATATATATATATATATATATATATATCATTATTATATATTTGTTATACATGGTATATATGAATTAGTAAGGGAGATGGATAATAATTATCTATCGATATTAAATGATTTATAGAATTTATATCATAGTAAGTTGGTGACATTAAATATCTTTAATAATCACCATTTTCTGGAGTATATGTACGTTGTTAGAGAGAGAAAGAAAATCAATATATCGTTAGATATGTATTGGTTAGAGAATTATTAATTAATTGAATTCACGGCAAGAAGTGAGTATTAAAGGAATGTATATATATATATATATATCTTGAGTTATGTGGATTGGTGGAAAGAGAAATAATTATTATATTTTTCTAATAAAGATTATTAAAACAATTTCTTGTATTGAATTCTTTTAATAAAAAGGGGAAAATGTTATTTTAAATGATAATAATAATAATAATATCTTGTATGTCTTTGACTGAGGTAATATGAATGAGGGTGGATATATTGAAAAATATTTGCTATATATTGATAGGAAATAACTTATGGTCTATTTTCTATATAAAGTTGTACATGTGTCGTACGTGTAACTATTTTATCAATGCTTAGATATTATATTTAAATAATATCTTGAGGAAATGAGTAAGCCACTTTATTAAGATTAATGCCTCTATTAGAAATGATATAATATAATAAAACTTATTATATCATATTTTGAAGAAATGATGAAACGAGACTAATTAATATTATTATGAGAATTATTTCTATGTGCAAGTATACATGTTATGTGAGTTAGAGCCTATGCGTATAATTGATAGGATGGCTAATAATTAAATATTTAATTTACTTGAATATAGTGAAAGGATTAATTGTGATGACAAAGGATAAACGATTAACGAGTAATTAATTGATAATATGTCGATTAACTATTATTGTGAATAAACAATATATTAATGAGCAAAGGATTAATAAATATAATGAGATTATATTTACTTAATTAATTGTTTTATACAAACATGCGATAATTAAACCTATAGTATATAGTTGTTTCCTCTATATATTATATAAGTGCAATATGGCACATTAATAAGGCTATATAAGATAAAAACTATATAGTAAAAATAATTGCATTATGTGAGTTATATATTATTGCTTATGTAACATGAAGTGTGTGAGTAAACATTAATGAATACCCTATTAACATATATTAATCTCAATAAACAATTGTTAATTGGTAATGTTTTCCTTTAAGCTATTATCAATTGAAATAATAACCGTTTATATGATAATAAGGAAAGATGATACCCAATTACCTTATAATTGGCATTAAGGAAAATGTACATGGATTATATGATTGGTGCATAGGTACATATTGATACATTGTATTATTAGTTGCTCATTTGAAATGACATTGTGACACTAATTAAATGTATAACCTAAGTATACATGAAATGAAGTGTGTATATTATTTAACCCAAGTATATTTATAATGTGTAAAGATGTATATTTATAACCAAGTATGAGCATACATTATACACCCAATTGCAAGTTGTTGAGATTTCTTTTTGTCCTATAACGAGAGCTCAAATTGCTCTTCACGTGAGAAGCTAGCCTATTCTATATCTTCCTCAGATTCACAAATTCTAGCTCATGATTGTAAGAGATGTGTGATTCACGATTAAATCCACCAACTCTCACCAACTTCTTCTTATCCATTATACATTCTTGCAATCCTTTGAATTGATTTGGAAGATAATAGTATTGTCTGGTTATTGAATTGGCTATATATATAGTCTTCTCCTTCATCTTTTGAGTTGCTGAGATTTTCCTAAGTATAGCATTATATTGAGTAAGTTGCTGTGAGAGATATCAGTAAGGGAGAGTACCATAGCAGCAAGTTCATATCGACAGAGGTATAACATTTACCTTCTTGTTCCTCATTTTTCTGTAATTTTCTAAAATTCTTGATTTTTGAATGAACACGGATTGATTGTTAAGTTAATTTGGGATATGTCGTTAAGTGCTATATAAGGTTATAATCATGATAGTTATATAATATGGCTGGAATGGAACTGAATTCGTATGAATTTCTGTGTTGGGTTTAAAGTTATTGCCGAAGAAGCCTGATCCTGGTCTGGCCGCACGCATGTGCAGCTGCGCTGGGCCCTAGACAGAGTTTTCTGCTTCCTGCTATAAACTGTTATGTACTAGCATGTAGCATCACTTAGGACAGACTTGTGAACATAATTTTACTTGTCGATATTAGTACAATGACGTGATATGAGTATGTATTCCTTGATGCTACACGTATATGTCATGGCCATGTTAGTATGTTTTATGAAAGGAAACCATATGTTTTAAAGGGAAACTTGTAGTTCCGAAAGTGAACCTTGTCACGAACACATCATGTGAGCATTCTGATTTTTATAAACATGATAGTATAGTTTATATTAACATGAAATGCATGTTTAAAGTGTTGAACACACTAGCATACATGATTGATAAATTGAAGTGATTTCAAAGGTGAAACTTAAGAACTTTTTGAAGTAAACTTAACCAAGACTTATGTCTTGTAATTTTTGATCATTTGAGTATGTGTAAATGACTTAGACATGCATGCAATCAGGTTTAACATATATGAATAAGTACCTTGACATAGCATGAACATTCTTGACTTCATTAGAGTGCGATTTTCTAAAGAAAGTTATAAAGTTTTAAAATGAGCCTTGGCACATACTATTGATGCTTATGTTCTGACTTTGTGAGCATGATTGCATGGTCTAGATAGGCATGAAATATAAATTTAAATGTGTTAAACTTACACTAACATTTATAATTTTAGTCGTAATGGTTTCAAAAGTAAAATTTGGACTTTTTATAAACTAAGTTGCGTGATCATAGTGTATTAGTGTTCTAATATGTTTGAGCATACTTGCTAGTACTTTTAAATTTCATGTATGTGCACACACCTTACTAGACACTATGTAAGTTAGTTAAGCATGAATTAGACATGTTTTAAAGCAATTATCGATGCTAGTTGTGCGTATATGATAAAGGTAATTGTGAGCATGCGTATTAACATTATTATGACATCTCACATGTATACATGAGGAACATAGTAGCCTTGCATGACTAGTTCAAGTGTGACAAGGATTTTGAAAGGTGAAACTTAGAAAGTTTGAATGTAATGGTTATATAAAACTGGAATTTATGAATAAGGTTTGAGATATGTAAGAATAATATAGATCATGTATCTATGAATTTTAAATATATGTCGAGCACCTTTAGATAAGTGTGTGATACATGTATATGATAGATTATAGTAAGTATATATGGATAAGGTATACCTATACGTACATAGTTTTCTAAAAACGTGATGAGAAAGTAAAATGAAGGTTCTAAGAACCAAGTTAGATAACAATGTAATCAATTGTTATTATATTGAGAATGTATGGATATGTATAACTGATATGTTTGAATCCATAATTATATGATTGTGTAGGAATACACGAAGCGCAAATATCTTTAAGTAGTTAAGTCATAGTTGTTAAACTACGCATCAGGCAAGTCTTTCAGTTCTTATTTGATATATGAATTCAATAACTATTAGAAGAATTATATTATGCCATGATGATGTTAACTTATATATGAACTGTATATGAGATATGTATGAGATTGAAAGATGATCTTTGATGATATACTTGTTATGTGAGAAATAACATGCGTAGTATATATCGATTGACTATGAATGCATGAACTGGATATGATATTATATGCTATGTGTTGCATGAAAACTGTTAGAATTGCCGAGCTGTCGAGCTCACTGTTGCAAATAACCACTTTTGCAGGTTAAGGACTCACGATAAAAGTTATGTGCTACGTGATAGAGTTCGAAGATTTTAGTTTATTAAAATATATGTTCTTGAACCATGCTTAGGTTCCTGAAGATGTATATGATAGTAGATTACAATGTTTTATACATGTTTAAATTGTAAGGTTGTGTTATGAAAACACATAGGGATTTCGAAATGAGATGTATATGTTTATACGGTAATTCGAACATAGTGAATCATATTTTTAATTGATTCAAGGTTATGCAATTAATTCAAGATTTTGAATTTAATGAAAGATGTTATTCAAGGATATAGAAAAGTTTTAGTTATTCCGCATTTTTGTAACATCAATTGTGATGTATAGACAGGGATGGTATATGACCGAGATTTGAAAACTTATAAAAGGTTTAGGTTCATCATACAAGATCTTGGATATGAATAGAAATTTTATTTCTATATTGTAATAAGTGAAATTTATTCATTAATTTTTGAATAAAGATGTATAGTTCCGCGATAGATGTATCGTGGCGGACCGGATCCGAGGTGTTTTGAGAGACCCGGATTTGGGGCCGTCACAGGTTGGTATCAAAGTTGTAGGTTATAAACCTTAGGTAAGAGTACCTTAGACTATAACCTGAGAAAGACAAAAATAAAAATTAAAATAAATACATAAAGATTAAAAGAAGAATCTTGAAGTATCTAGAGAATGAGAATCAGGAGTTTCCTAACTCCGTTGATAGAAATCTTAAGACAATGTCTATAAGATGAATAAAACAGAGATAATGAGAATGAACTCGAATGGAGTTTAGTTGATAATAGGGAAAGAACCCTAAGTTAAGTCAATGATCACGACATGATCAGATTGAACAAAATAATGATAGATGGTCTGTATCGACTAAGTAGTTATAGCTTGATGCTATAAGAGAAGGTACTATAGTATGGTACGAGCAGAACTCATGAGGAGTTGTATATGATGAAATATAGAAATTTCGCAATGAGCTAACAGCAAATTAAGAATAAGATAGAGTTAACTGTTGGATTTCAATTGAGGACTCTTGTTAGCAGCTAAGTTGTATGGTTTCTTGTATGGGCGGGGAATTTATGCTTGGGTTTAGAACCACTTAGCTTCCTATACTGATTAGTGGCTGAGTTGACCAGTTCCTTGTATAGGCAGGGGATTGTGTTTGGTTAGACAATCACTTAACTTCTTACATTGATAATCATTGGAATATTGGTGTCGCGCTATCATTATACATATAGCGGAAAGGTGATTCTTTTCTCATGTTTATTCTGATAGATAGATATTACTAAGATTATGTGCGAGTTCTATAAACTCATACGTATGGTAAGTTCGTGACTCATAATCGTATGATGGAACCCCTCAGCGAATGGACGACTTTGGTCTGACTAGGATAAGTTCCTAAACATATACGATTGTGGAAAGTTCCTGAACTCCTAACGTGTGGTATGTTTGATGAACTGTACTGGGGTATAGAAAATTATGGATGATGAATTGAGGATTTTTAATAGATATTATTAAGCAATTGATCGTTAGAGCAATTGAAGTTGATGATGGAAGCATAGGTATTCCAAATCTTTAGCTGTGCTAGACTTCGAAAATTTTGACATCAAGCTAAATTCGCACTGATGTGCCTTTCGAACAAAATGAATTTTGTTATCCTCAAAACAAGGTGACAAGGGTACGGAAATGGACTCTGAGTCATTAATACATCGTTACCTAGTGCGACATGATAACATCAAAAATGATTTGCAATGATTTTTGAACGATTTAAAGAAAAGTCTACGCTAATTGTTTCGGCTAGACAAAATTAATTGGAGATATCAAAATGTATTTTATATATCAACGATGCATCATGAAACCTGATGAGGAAATGATAAAAGTGATGGAGATATCAATGCAAAATTACCTGGTGTGGGATTTGATTTAAGCCCAGTATGGTACGATGTGGTATGACAAAGTCATAAAATGAAAAGTGATGGAGTTATCAATGCTGAATTACCTGGTGTGGATTTGATTTAAGCTCACTATGGTATGATGTAGTATGACAAAGTCATAAAAAGATTTTTAGAACTTTAAAGAAAAGTTAGATGCCAAGTAATTTGGCCAGTTACATGTTTCGATTGATATTCGAATTATTGGTATACGTCTAAGCTAATTGATTCAGCTAGACAAATGTTATAAAGATTCAAGCATCTCTTTGAGAACTTATCCCAAACTAAATTGTTTTGGAATGAACTCTGACAGCAAGACTGAGGTGAACAACCCTGAAATATGGGGATATACTAGTTGGATAATATATTTCAATTTAAGAACTAAGGTACGATTGATTGACCACCTAACGTATCAGAATTGGAAGTATACCTTCTTCGTGATTGTAAACATACCAATGTTCAACATGGTTAACAAATTTGGTTACGGCAAATACCGTACGACCTAGAGTTCACGGTCTCAGCCAGATATAAAAAGTTTTAACTCCTTAGAAAGAAGTATATGATGATAGCAGAGCTCCTCATGGAAGGAAGAAGTATATACTCATTAAATTGGGCATGAGATCAGTAAAGGTTAACTTGAAAACCTAGTTTTGATAAATAAAAGGGGTAGAGATTAGTAGACTGTAATTTCGAGGACGAAATTCTTAGAATGGGTGATTGTGAGAACCCGAATTTTTAAGAATCATTATTAATAAAAATTTAATAAATAAATTTTTTAAGGCATTAGATGGTTCAAATATGAATATATCTGTGATATGAGATTTGTATTATTAAATTACATAGGGTAATATGAGCTATGTAATATGTAATTTTAGTGTTTAATAAATATATATATCATTATTATATATAAGTTATAAATGGTATATATGAATTAGTAAGGGAGATGGATAATATTTATCTATCGATATTAAATAATTTATAGAATTTATATCATAGTAAGTTGGTGACATTAAATATCTTTAATAATCACCATTTTCTGGAGTATATGTACGTTGTTAGAGAGATAAAGAAAATTAAAATATCGTTAGATATATATTGGTTAGAGAATTATTAATTAATTGAATTCACGACAAGAAGTGAGTATTAAAGGAATGTATATATGTGGTATATATATATATATATATATATATATATATATATATATATATATATATATCTTGAGTTATGTGGATTGGTGGAAAGAGAAATAATTATAATATTTTTCTAATAAAGATTATTAAAATAATTTCTTGTATTGAATTCTTTTAATAAAAAGGGGAAAATGTTATTTTAAATGATAATAATAATAATAATATCTTGTATGTCTTTGATTGAGGTAATATGAATGAGGGTGGATATATTAAAAAATATTTGCTATATATTGATAGGAAATAACTTATGGTCTATTTTTTATATAAAGTTGTACATGTGTTGTACGTGTAACTATTTTATCAATGCTTAGATATTATATTTAAATAATATCTTGAGAAAATGAGTAAGCCACTTTATTAGGATTAATGCCTCTATTAGAAATTATATAATATAATAAAACTTATTATATCATATTTTGAAGAAATGATTAAACGAGATTAATTAATATTATTATGAGAATTATTTCTATGTGCAAGTATAAATGTTATGTGAGTTAGAGCCTATGCGTATAATTGATAGGATGACTAATAATTAAATATTCAATTTACTTGAATATAGTGAAAGGATTAATTGTGATTACAAAGGATAAACGATTAACGAGTAATTAATTGATAATATGTCGATTAACTATTATTGTGAATAAATAATATATTTATGAGCAAAGGATTAATAAATATAATGAGATTATATTTACTTGATTAATTATTTTATACAAACATGCGATAATTAAACCTATAGTATATAGTGGTTTCCTCTATATATTATATAAGTGCAATATGGCACATTAATAAGGCTATATATGATAAAAACTATATAGTAAAAATAATTGCATTATGTGAGTTACATATTATTGCTTATGTAGCATGAAGTGTGTGGGTAAACATTAATGAATACCCTATTAACATATATTAATATCAATAAACAATTGTTAATTGGTAAAATTTTCCTTTAAGCTATTATCAATTGAAATAATAACCGTTTATATGATAATAAGGAAAGATCATACCCAATTACCTTATAATTGGCATTAAGGAAAATGTACATGGATAACCTATTGATACATTGTATTATTTGTATGTCATTTGAAATGACATTGTGACACTAATTAAATGTATGACCTAAGTATACATGAAAAGAAGTGCGTATATTATTTAGCCCAAGTATATTTATAATGTGTATAGATGTATATTTATAACCAATTATGAGCATACATTATACACCCAATTGCAAGTTGCTGAGATTTCTTTTTGTCCCATAACGAGAGCTCAAATTCCTCTTCACGTGAGAATCTAGCCTATTCTATATCTTCCTCAGATTCACAAATTCTAGCTCATGATTGTAAGATATGTGGGATTCATGATTGAATCCACCAACTCTCACCAATTTCTTCTTATCCATTATACATTCTTGCAATCCTTTGAATTGATTTGGAAGATAATAGTATTGTCTGGTTATTGAATTAGCTATATATAGAGTCTTCTCCTTCATCTTTTGAGTTGCTAAGATTTTCCTAAGTATAGCATTATATTGAGTAAGTTGTTGTGAGAGATATCAGTAAGGGAGAGTACCATAGCAGCAAGTTCATATCGACAGAGGTATAACATTGACCTTCTTGTTCCTCATTTTTTTGTAAATTTTCTAAAATTCTTGATTTTTGAATGAACACGGATTGATTGTTAAGTTGATTTGGGATATGTTGTGAAGTGCTATATAAAGTTATAATCATGTTAGTTATATAATATGGCTGGAATGGAACTGAATTCGTATGAATTTCTATGTTGGATTTAAAGTTACTGCCGAAGCAGCCTGTTCTTGGTCTGGCCGCACGCCTGCGCAGCTGCGCCAGTTTTGCACTGGCCAACGGCACAGCTGCGCCAGGCCCTGGACAGAGTTTTATGCTTCCTGTTATAAACTGTTATGTACTGCCATGTAGAATCACTTAGGAAAGACTTGTGAATATGATTTAACTTGTAGATATTAGTACAATGACATGATATGAGTATGTATTCCTTAATGCTACACGTATATGTCATGGCCATGTTAGTATATTTTATAAAAGGAAAACATATGTTTTAAAGGGAAACTAGTAGTTCCGAAAGAGAACCTTGTCATGAACACATCATGTGAGCATTCTGATTTTTATAAACATGATAGTATAGTTTATATTAATATGAAATGCATGTTTAAAGTGTTGAACACACTAGCATACATGATTGATAAATTCAAGTGATTTCAAAGGTGAAACTTAAGAACTTTTTGAAGTAAACTTAACCAAGACTTATGTCTTGTAATTTTTGATCATTCGAGTATGTGTAAATGACTTAGACATGCATGAAATCAGGTTTAACATGTATGAATAAGTACCTTAACATAGCATGAACATTCTTGACTTCATTAGTGTGCAATTTCTAAAGAAAGTTATAAAGTTTTAAAATGAGCCTTGGCACATACTATTGATGCTTATAATCTGACTTTGTGGGCATGATTGCATGGTCTAGATAGGTAGTAAATGTAAATTTAAATGTGTTAAGCTTACACTAGCATTTATAATTTTAGTCGTAATGGTTTCAAAAGTAAAATTCAGACTTTTTGCAAACTAAGTTGTGTGATCATAGTGTATTAGTGTTCTAATATGTTTGTGTTGGGTTTGTATGTAACGCAATCATGCAATCAAATCACATAAATAGGGCGGAAGCGTAAAAACTAGGTTTTCAAAATTTATACAAACCCATAACCATGATCATGCTTTGTGCTTGTTATCAATAACAGAAAAGAGAGAACATGGAATTATACCTTTGAAGATCTAAGCTTCCTCAGGTACAAGTTCTACTCCTTTGATTCCTTTGATTCCTCTGATAGTGGCTCCTTCCCTTGAATAATGTCAGCCACCCAATGTTTGGCCTCTAACGGTGATCCACCAAGGAAGATGAAGAACTCAAGAAGATGGGTTATTGGGTTAACCCTTGTTTCTATCTCTATAGAATATGTGTACTCCCAACTCTTGGAAAATTTCACATCCCTTATTACTAGTATAAGACTCTCTTATATAGATATTAGGTTAACCCTCCTAATCCAATTAGAATAGGGTTTTATTTAATTAATTTATATCCTAATCTTTATTAGGATTGAGAGAGAGTACTGATATTATATTAATTCCTAAACTCCTTTAGAATTAAAATAATAATAATAATAATAATATTAATAAGACTCCTCTTATTAATTTATATTTAATATTTCTAAAATATTAAATAATAAACATTAAGCTATTTAATTTATTCTATCATCATAGATTAAATTAATTATACTTAATGCATTATTACTATCATGCCATTTTCATCTTAAATAATTCTTCTTCCTTTTATGGTGTGACCCTTTAGGTTCTCCATATTAAACCGGTTGTGAATAAATCAATTAGAACAATTCTAATCTTATTTAAATAAACAAATTAAACTAATAATCTATTTAAATAAATAACATTTATTCTACAATAGGGATAAGCCTCCCTAGCGATCAACGACTTTCCAGATAATATAGATTTCAACATTAATCATAAAAGAACCTGTGAGTTAATAGTTACCGTACAATTCAATCCTTCCACCATACAATGTCCCAATTAAATATAAGACATGGATTTACTGTCAAGTCTTAATTTATTTAATCATATGTATTTCGATTAAAAAATGCACAACTCCAAATAATGCAAATTAGAAACCTCTTTCTAATTTCATTCTACCTTGGCCAAGGATTCCTGGGTTGTCATTTAACGAATCACATAGGACATATCTCCTCTTTTACTAGAGGTGGTAGATTCTTTATTGATCATTCATTATCTCCATATGTAACTCATTACACCCAAGCATACCCTATATATGCCTTAAAAGGCCTTAAGGAATTAGTCAAAGTATAATTTGTTACATACAAGATACTATGATGATCTCAAGTCCAAGGATCACATGTACTACTATCACATTAGGAATTCCTATTGACAGGCGAGTAAAACTCCATTAGGTATTCCATAACGAGTCACGTTCAGTGAACTTATTCTCCAATAAGCACCTACATACTTGCTTTAGTGTCTCCACACAAATGACCATGAGATCAGTCATCCTCATCCAATGAGCAAGCAACATATGTACCAATCTATCCGGATTGACTAATCCCCTTTCTAGTAATCCCACGATTGGGAACTATTTTAGTTTTAAAGCTTTCTAAGAATTTAGATCTCATTAGCATGATCAACATCATGATTCTAAAAGCATTGCTTAAAACTATGGGTTATTTACATATTATAAAAACAGCACCATGTAGATAATTAAATGCCTTTAATAAATAAATATTTTATTAATAAATAAATAAGATTGTTTACAAAGTATGTGCTTTATCATCATACATAATTGGCTTGTATGCACACTACTATCAATCTCCCACTTGCACTAAAGCCAATCGCCATGGTATCTCATACCCATCTTCTCTAAGTGACGATCAAACTGCTGTTGTGTTAAAGCTTTAGTAAATGGATCTGCAATGTTGTCTTGAGAGTCTACACGCTCCAAGGTGACGTCTCCTCTTTCAATGATCTCCCTGATCAAGTTAAATCGCCGCAACACGTGTTTAGATTTCTGATGAGACCTGGGTTCCTTAGCCTGTGCAACCGCTCCGGTGTTGTCACAGTATACGGGAACTGCTTCTCCAATGCTAGGAACCACACCAAGTTCAGTTATAAACTTCTTTATCCAAACAGCTTCCTTTGCAGCTTCACTTGCAGCTATATACTCTGCCTCTGTCACTGAATCAGCAACCGTTTGCTGCTTGAAACTCTTCCAACTCACTGCACCTCCGTTCAAGGTAAACACATACCCTGAAATAGATTTACTGTCATCTTGGTCTGTTTGAAAACTTGAGTCCGTGAATCCCTCGAGTTTTAATTCAGACCCACCGTAGACAAGAAAAATATCTTTAGTCCTTCTCAAGTACTTTAGGATATTTTTCACTACCTTCCAGTGCTTTTCTCCTCGATTCGACTGGTATCTGCTTGTTACACTAAGTGCGTGAGCAACATCCGGTCTAGTACATATCATACCGTACATGATAGATCCTATTGCAGAAGCATAAGGGATCTTACTCATACGGTCTCTCTCCTCAGGTGTCTTTGGGGCCTGTTTCTTGGAGAGATTTATTCCATGGCTCATCGGCATGAGACCTCTTTTGGAATCTTCCATGCTAAACCTCTTTAGCATCGTATCAATGTACGTTCCTTGGGATAAGCCGAGCATCCTTTTAGATCTATCTCTATAGATCTTTATCCCCAAAATATAGGATGCTTCACCCAAGTCCTTCATGGAGAAGTTTTTAGATAACCAGATTTTAATGGATTGTAACATAGGAATGTCATTCCCTATCAGTAATATATCATCAACATATAATACAAGGAATGATATTGCTCTCCCAATAACCTTCTTGTATACACATGGTTCATCCTCGTTTTTGATAAAATCAAACTCTTTGATTGTCTCATCAAAATGAATGTTCCATCTACGAGAAGCTTGCTTCAACCCATAAATGGATCGTTGTAGCTTACAGACTTGATTTGTTCCAACTTTTGAAATAAATCCCTCTGGCTGTGTCATATACACATCCTCCTCAAGTTTCCCATTGAGGAAGGCCGTTTTCACGTCCATCTGCCAGATCTCATAGTCGTTGTAAGCTACAATCGCAAGCAAAATCCGAATGGACTTGAGCATGGCTACTGGTGAGAAGGTTTCATCATAGTCAACTCCTTGTCTTTGTTTGAAACCTTTTGCAACCAGTCGAGCCTTATAGGTGTCTACCTTTCCGTCTGCTCCAGTCTTTTTCTTAAAAACCCATTTACACCCAATAGGTTTAATACCTTCAGGTGGTGAAACCAAAGACCATACTTTGTTTTCATACATGGAGTCCATTTCAGATTTCATGGCTTCAAGCCATTTCCCTGAGTCTTTATTACTCATAGCCTGTTCGTAATTCAATGGATCATCATCATTCATGATGTGTACCTCATCGTCATCCTCTATAACGAATCCATACCTCTCAGGTATCTTCGGTACTCTTCCAGATTTACGAACATGGTGTGGTACAATAGGTTCTTCTACTTGGTTAGGTACCTGACTTTGGTCCGTGGTAACTTGTGGTTCTTGAACTTCTTCAAGATATATCTTACTCCCACTGACCCCTTCATGGATAAACTCTTTCTCCAAGAAGGTAGCATGTTTCGCAACAAACACCTTTTGATCAGTTGGATGATAGAAATAATACCCTACGGTTTCTTTAGGGTTTCCCACAAATCTACACTTATCGGATTTAGTCTGTAGCTTATCATTTTCAAACTTTTGACATAAGCTGGACAACCCCAAGTCTTAACATGCTTAAGATTTGGTTTCCTCCCTTTCCACATCTCATATGGAGTCTTTGGGGCGGATTTGGTAGGTACCTTGTTAAGTAGGTATGCAGCCGTTTCTAGGGCATATCCCCAGAAGGAAATTGGAAGGTCGGTAAAACTCATCATGGATCGAACCATGTCCAACAGTGTTCGATTTCTCCTTTCAGATACTCCATTTAACTGTGGTGTACCTGGAGGAGTCCATTGTGAGATTATACCATTTTCTCTGAGACAATTGAGAAACTCACTGCTTAAGTATTCTCCACCTCGATCTGATCGAAGTATCTTAATACTCTTGCCCGTTTGTTTCTCTACTTCACTTCTGAACTCTTTGAACTTTTCAAATGATTCTGATTTGTATTTCATTAAATACACATATCCAAATCTTGAGTGATCATCAGTGAAAGTAATAAAATAAGAATACCCACCCCGTGCACTTGTTGTCATAGGTCCACAAACGTCTGTGTGAATCAATGCCAACAACTCTGTAACTCTCTCCCTTTTTCCACTAAAGGGAGATTTAGTCATTTTACCCATGAGACGAGATTCACAAGTTGGATATGATTCATAATCAGATAGCTCGAGGAGCCCATCTTTATGCAACTTGGATAATCTTGTTTCATTGATATGACCGAGTCTACAGTGCCACATATAGGTATAATTAATATCATCTCTTTTCCTTTTCTTAATTTGTTCAATTTGAAATATATTTTCTTGCAAGTCAAGTGTATAAAGTCCATTTCGCAAATTTCCAATACCATATAAAACATCGTCTTTATAAATAGAACAACCATTGTTCTTTATAATAACGTCAAAACCTTCCATATCCAATACAGAAATTGAAATAATGTTTTTAATAATATTCGGAACATAATAACAATTATTAAGATAAATGGATTTGCCCGAAGGCATTGCTAAACAATAAGTTCCTACAGCTAATACAGCAACTTTTGCTCCATTTCCCACTCGTAGGATCACCTCATCTTTGTTCAGCTTTCTACTTCTGACCAGTCCCTGCATAGTATTACATATGTGAGAATCACAGCCGGTATCCAATACCCAAGTAGAATTATGACTTTCAGAAAAATTAATTTCAATCATAAACAAACCTTGATTGGAAGTCGAAGCTTCTCCAAGCTTCTTCTCTGCTAGAAACTTCTTGCAGTTCCTCTTCCAATGTCCCGGCTCATTGCAATGAAAGCACATTCCTTTAGCTGGTTCAGGTTTCTTTTGCTCCTTTTCTTTCCCTTTTCCCTTAGCCTTCTTAGATTTCTTCTTTTCAGAAGACACCTTGGGCCTCTTCCTTTTATTGGAAGAATTCACCATCAAGACATGGTTCTTCTTGGATGAGAAGTGACCTTCTGCAGTTTTCAGCATGTTAAGCAGCTCAGGTAAGCTGACATCTAGCTTATTCATGTGAAAATTAACCACAAACTGCGAGAAGGTCTCAGGGAGTGACTGCAAGACCAAGTCTTGACTCAACTCCCCATCCATGACGAACCCAAGCTGTCCAAGGCGTTCAATCAAATTGATTACCTTCAGAACATGAGTCTCGACGGTAGTGCCCTCGGTCATCCGAGATCGGAAGAGCTCCTTAGATATCTCATATCTAACAGTCCTACTCTGTTCACCATACAACTCCTTGAGGTGAAGCAGCATAGCAGGAGCATCCATTTTTTCATGCTGACGCTGAAGCTCGTTATTCATGGATGCGAGCATAATGCATTGAGCCACAGATGCATCATCTTGCCACTTATTGAAAGTGGCAATCTCTTCCTCAGAGGCTGTTTCTGAAACAGATTCAGGGATAGTGAAATTTAGGACATAAGAAATCTTTTCAGCAGTGAGAACAATTCTCAGATTTCTTAGCCAGTCCTCGTAATTCGGGCCGGTAAGCTTATTTGCATCAAGTATGCTTCGTAGTGAGATTAGTGATTTTGACATTTTTAAAATTCTGCATGTGAAAAGACAACATTTTAGCAAACATTCATTTTATTAACTTTGCATACCAAAATAAATTTAGGTCTTTATTTAAATTGGTATCTCCCACTATTTTCATCAAACTATATTACCCTCACTCATATAGTTCGGCAACATCTAATTAAAGATTTGCTAGTGAGATTAAGGATCCCATTTCAAATGTATATAACCTTGTGGATAGCACAACAAGCGATATACAAATAAATAGGTAGACAACTCTTGTCAATTACATCACCATGTAACTCCTTTTATTTTGCCTTTAAATCATAATGGTCATGTGTGTGCACATCCGAACTAAAATGATTTAAGTTAAGTCCAGCCTAGCACTTCCATAAATTCAAAAAAGAAAAATTTTCGTCCTTGTGGATAGCACAACAAGACTAGATCGTTCAATTTTCTTGATAAGCATCAAATGTGATTAATTAACATCTTAAATATTCAATACTCGCCTTGTGGATAGCACAACAAACTCATATTAAATATTTAATACTCTATTAACTAATCATGCTAGAAGGCGACGTTCGATATTCCAAATATCATTTGAACGCTTCAGACTTAATATTATTTCTTTGAGGGGTTTGTTCTTATTTGTCTCATCTTTTTAAGCGCCCATGCACATATATATATAAAATACGCGTCATTTTATTAAACATGCGAAGCATGTTTGTATAAAATATAATATATATAATATTTAGCATGCAATATAGAATACTATATTCTACCCGGATTGATTATGGACTTTTATTCTAGTTTGGTTCACTAGAGTAACCAAGTGAACCAAAAGGTCAAACCTAGGAGTGCAAGAATTTAAATTTTAAATGTAACTATTACATTTAAACCCGGGCTCCATACAAACGGGTCTTCACGCGCTCCTCGCTCCTTGGTCTCCAATTTCTTCAAAATTATTCTAACTATCTCTATTACATTAACTATTTAAAATTAAATAGAAACCTTGATCAGCAGTCAAGGGGAAGTACATAGAAAGGAGATAGAATTTACATCGAGAATAAAACTAGAGAAGACGAGGTACGCAGACCCCATTTTATAAACATACATTCAAGCATTCATCCAAAATAAAATCCAATCACATTGGTCATTGTCCATAATCAATCCCATTTATTATCATACACATCAACATATGCATCAATAAATATCCATTCATCTCATGAATAACAATGCTATTCCATATATGGATCGATGTTATTTAATGGACAAAAGTTTTGCTAAATTTTATTTTTTGAAACAAAATAAACTCTTTTATTTTAATAAAAAAAAAATCCAAATTAAACTCCTTTAATTTTAGCATTCTGAAATCATATTTCAGATAAAATAAACTTCTTTATTTTAAAACTTTATCAATTAAATAAACAGTTTACTTAATTAATTAAAATCAATTTTCAGGGTCTGTCCAGGTACCGGCGCAGCTGCGCCAGTAATGAACTGGGCATCTGCGCAGCTGCGCAGGTAGACGGAAGCAGCAGTTTTTGCAGACCGGCGCAGCTGCGCCAGTAATGAACTGGGAGGCTGCGCAGCTGCGCCGTTCGCCGCAGAAACTTGCAGAAAACGATTTTTGTCTAGAAAAACGATCCAATTCTCACATCAATTCATACATGGAATTATAAAATTGATAATTAGCACAAAGTTAGGCTCTGATACCACTGTTGGGTTTGTATGTAACGCAATCATGCAATCAAATCACATAAATAGGGCGGAAGCGTAAAAACTAGGTTTTCAAAATTTATACAAACCCATAACCATGATCATGCTTTGTGCTTGTTATCAATAACAGAAAAGAGAGAACATGGAATTATACCTTTGAAGATCTAAGCTTCCTCAGGTACAAGTTCTACTCCTTTGATTCCTTTGATTCCTCTGATAGTGGCTCATTCCCTTGAATAATGTCAGCCACCCAAATGTTTGGCCTCTAACGGTGATCCACCAAGGAAGATGAAGAACTCAAGAAGATGGGTTATTGGCTTAACCCTTGTTTCTATCTCTATAGAATATGTGTACTCCCAACTCTTGGAAAATTTCACATCCCTTATTACTAATATAAGACTCTCTTATATAGATATTAGGTTAACCCTCCTAATCCAATTAGAATAGGTTTTTATTTAATTAATTTATATCCTAATCTTTATTAGGATTGAGAGAGAGTACTGATATTATATTAATTCCTAAACTCCTTTAGAATTAAAATAATAATAATAATAATAATATTAATAAGACTCCTCTTATTAATTTATATTTAATATTTCTAAAATATTAAATAATAAACATTAAGCTATTTAATTTATTCTATCATCATAGATTAAAATAATTATACTTAATGCATTATTACTATCATGCCATTTTCTTCTTAAATAATTCTTCTTCCTTTTATGGTGTGACCCTTTAGGTTCTCCATATTAAACTGGTTGTGAATAAATCAATTAGAACAATTCTAATCTTATTTAAATAAACAAATTAAACTAATAATCTATTTAAATAAATAACATTTATTCTACAATAGGGATAAGCCTCCCTAGCGATCAACGACTTTCCAGATAATATAGATTTCAACATTAATCATAAAAGAACCTGTGAGTTAATAGTTACCGTACAATTCAATCCTTCCACCATACAATGTCCCAATTAAATATAAGACATGGATTTACTGTCAAGTCTTAATTTATTTAATCATATGTATTTCGATTAAAAAATGCACAACTCCAAATAATGCAAATTAGAAACCTCTTTCTAATTTCATTCTACCTTGGCCAAGGATTCCTGGGTTGTCATTTAACGAATCACATAGGACATATCTCCTCTTTTACTAGAGGTGGTAGATTCTTTATTGATCATTCATTATCTCCATATGTAACTCATTACACCCAAATATACCCTATATATGCCTTAAAAGGCCTTAAGGAATTAGTCAAAGTATAATTTGTTACATACAAGATACTATGATGATCTCAAGTCCAAGGATCACATGTACTACTATCACATTAGGAATTCCTATTGACAGGCGAGTAAAACTCCATTAGGTATTCCATAGCGAGTCACGTTCAGTGAACTTATTCTCCAATAAGCACCTACATACTTGCTTTAGTGTCTCCACATAAATGACCATGAGATCAGTCATCCTCATCCAATGAGCAAGCAACATATGTACCAATCTATCCGGATTTACTAATCCCCTTTTTAGTAATCCCACGATTGGGAACTATTTTAGTTTTAAAGCTTTCTAAGAATTTAGATCTCATTAGCATGATCAACATCATGATTCTAAAAGCATTGCTTAAAACTATGGGTTATTTACATATTATAAAAACAGCACCATGTAGATAATTAAATGCCTTTAATAAATAAATATTTTATTAATAAATAAATAAGATTGTTTACAAAGTATGTGCTTTATCATCATACATGATTGGCTTGTATGCACACTACTATCAGTTTGAGCATACATGCTAGTACTTTTGAATGTCATGTATGTGCACACACCTTACTAGACACTATGTAAGTTAGTTAAGCATGAATTAGACATGTTTTAAAGAAATTATCGATGCTAGTTGTGCGTATATGATAAAGGTAATTGTGAGCATGCGTATTAACGTTATTATGACATCTCACATGTATACATGAGGAACATAGTAGCCTTGCATGACTAGTTTAAGTGTGACAAAGATTTTGAAAGGTGAAACTAAGAAAGTTTGAATGTAATGGTTATATAAAACCGAAATTTATGAATAAAGTTTGAGATATGTAAGAATAATATAGATCATGTATCTATGAATTTTAAATATATGTCTAACACGTTTAGATAAGTGTATGATACATGTATATGATAGATTATAGTAAGTATATATGGATAAGGTATACCTATACATACATAGTTTTCTAAAAACGTGATGAGAAAGTAAAACGAAGGTTCTAAGAACCAAGTTAGATAACAATGTAATCAATGGTTATTATATTGAGAATGTATGGATATGTATAACTGATATGTATAAGTCCATAATTGTATGATTGTGTAGGAATATACGAAGCGCAAATATCTTTAAGTAGTTAAGTTGTAGTTGTTAAACTACGCATCAGGCAAGTCTTTCAGTTCTTATTTGATATATGAATTCAATAACTATTAGAAGAATTATATTATGCCATGATGATGTTAACTTATATATGAACTGTATATGAGATATGTATGAGATTGAAAGATGATCTTTGATGACATACTTGTTATGTGAGAAATAACATGCGTAGTATATATCGATTGACTATGAATGCATGAACTGGATATGATATTATATGTTATGTGTTGCATGAAAACTGTTAGAATTGCTGAGCTGTCGAGCTCACTCTTGCAAATAACCACTTTTGCAGGTTAAGGACTCACGATAAAAGTTACGTGCTACGTGATAGAGTTCGAAGATTTTAGTTTATTAAAATATATGTTCTTGAACCATGCTTAGGTTCTAAAAGATGTATACGATAGTAGATTACAATGTTTTATACATGTTTAAATTGTAAGGTTGTGTTATGAAAACACATAAGGATTTTGAAATGAGATGTATACGTTTATACAGTAATTCGAACATAGTGAATCATATTTTTAATTGATTCAAGGTTATGCAAATGATTCAAGATTTTGAATTTAATGAAAGATGTTATTCAAGGATATAGAAAAGTTTTAGTTATTCCGCATTTTTGTAACATTAATTGTGATGTATAGACAGGATGGTATATGACCGAGATTTGAAAACTTATAAAAGGTTTAGGTTCATCATACAAGATCTTGGATATGAATAGAAATTATATTTTTATATTGTAATAAGTGAAATTTATTCATTAAGTTTTGAATAAAGATGTATAGTTCCTGTAACGACCAGGAATTTTAAGCTCCTTAATAATTTTATCTATGATTTAAAATTTTTGAGAGTTAATTTTTCAAACTTATTTAAACCTTATGTGGTTATGTGATTTAACCTATGCTAATAAATGCTAGAATTTTTATTAAAGGGAATCACTAATAGTTATTTAAATTAGTAGATTAACCTTGAGACCTTTATATCAGAATATTGATAAAAGTGTTAATAATTATATATTCAAATTTCTTGAATATAGTGTAGAGAGTTAATCATGATTAATTATTTATATTTGAGTAATTAATTGATAACGTATGAAATTATTATTGTTGTTGATTTATAATTATTATGAATAAATAATAATTAATAAGTAAGATATTAATAAATATAATAATATTATATTTAATTGATTTATTGTTTTATACAAGCATGTGATATGTAAACCTATAATATATGGTGGATTACCCTTATATTATATAATGCAAGGTGGCACGTCAATATGACTATACGTTATATATATTGACTATATGGTAAGAGTAATTTCATTATGTGAGTGACATAATAGTATGACTTATGTAACAAAATATGTGTGGGTAGAATTTTAATGAACACCCTATTACTTTATATTATATCAATAACATTATTAATTGATAAATGATTTCAATAAGTTATTATAATTATTATAATAACAGTTATTATTATAATAATACCCAATTACCTTATATTTGGTGTTAATAGATAATGTACATGAATTATATGCATATACCTTACTTGATGCATCATATTATTAATTGCTCATTGAAATTGTGACTTTAATTTAATTATAGCCTAAGTATTTACATGAAATAAAATGTGTATACATGATATAGCCTAAGTAAGCATGGTATATATAGAATAATAATGTAGTATATTGCATCCAAGTTGCTTCCATTTGCTGAGAATTGGTTGTCCCATATTATGTGCCCAATTGCTCTCTTATTTCTCATACACGTGAACCCACATGCTATGCTACTCTATCTTCTTCTTCTCAAATTCATCCAAGCTAGCCATAATCATTATAAGGGTAGTGGGATTTATGATGAGTTCCACCCACTCTCACCAACTCTCTCTTGTCTATTTAACAACCTTACAATCCATGGGTTTGATTTGGGAGAGTATTGCATTAACTGGGTATTTTGTTTGCCTATAAATTGAACTCCCTTCCTCTTATTTCAATTGCTGAGGTTTTATATTGATTTAAGGGAGAATAGCATAGTAGCATTATATAATTTGATAGTAGCAAGTTCAGTTTCTACATCACAGAGGTATAACCAATTGCATTCTTGTTTTTTCAATTTTTGTGAATTTGCTAAGTACTTAATTCTTGACCTCATTTGAATTGGATATTAATGGATTGGAATATATTGGTTAAGTGTTATACAAGATGTAAACATGTTAGAATTGCACTGTGTTATGTTAGAATTAATTTTCGTAGTAAAATTTTTGAGTTGGGCTGAAGGAACTGCCGAAGCAGTTCAGTCTGGATTGGATCAGGAGCCGGCGCAGCTGCGCCGGGTTTATGCCTAGTTGCAGCGCAGCTGCGCAGGCCCTGCAATTCAGATTTTTATTTTCAGCAACAGTGCTGTTGTGTGATAGTTTTCTTGCATTGATTTAAACAAACATGTTAACATGGGTAATACGTATATATGGGTACATAAACCTAACATAAACATGTTCAAGCTAAGATGGTATACATTTCGACGAAATAACTCATAGTTTTCGAAATGAATGATGAGTTTTCAAAGGGGACTTTGGTATAGTAATGTCACAGATATATTCTGACTTTTGAGACGTGTTAGTATGACCTAGGAAGGCATGAAATGCATGTTAATTGATGTATATATGTTTTATGTTGTAAAGAGAACGTACGAACCTAACTAGTACACATTCCTAACAAAAATAAAAGTTTTGAAAACAAACTTTGACACGTCGACATTCTGATTTTTCAGACATAATATTATAATGTAGAGATGCATGAGAGATGTATTACCTTGTGTATATAGGTATCATAATATAACTTGAACATGTGGACCTTAATATTGAACGTTACTAACAACAACATAAGCTTTGAATGTGAACTTTGACGTACACGAAGTAGGTATGAATTTTGATTTCATGATCATGATCATGTGTTCTATATAAACATGAGAACTAAGACTAATGTGATAGAACATACTAGTATACTTAACCGTAAGTTAAGACGTTTTCAAAAGTGAAACTTAAGAACTTTGAAAAGAGAACTTAACCAAGACTTGTGTCTTTTAGATTGTGACCACTTAAATACATGTATGTAACTTATTGTATGCATTCGAATACATGTGAGTAACGGTTACGAGATACTTTACATGTACCGTGTTGTCTTTTTGACTTAGTGTACTTTGCAAATAGAAACTTAGAATGTGGAAGATAATTAGCATTGATTACCATGTGAATTGTATTATGATCATTGAAACATGTTTACTAGGATGTCATTATGCCTATAGACATATTAACATGAACCGCACTTGATTAAACACAGATTTCAACTATGTATGTACTCATAGAAAGTGGATTCCTAAGGCATGAGTTATGACGATTAAAGTATGCACTTGTAGTATACGCACAAGCATAACTACTTAAGTATTGTTTGACCTTGTTATGAGATAACATGACTTTAGGAACCAAATCTTGAAGCATGAACTTATATTGTTTAAAGTATGTGAATGCCCGACATAAAAACATGTGGTCTTGAGGTAGACATAGAATGAACATGTTAGCTTTCGAACTTGAGTTAGATAAAAACTTGATAAGCATGTGTATTGGTTTAATGGCAATAGTTGCATGCTAGGGTTACACCGGGACACTTTCAGACCCGAACAATTTGCTTAAGTCGGATTTTAATAGTTAACATATTATGATGCTATAAATGGTATATTTGATATTGAAACATGATCTTATGTGATAGATTTATATAACGACTAGATTCTTGTATGTGTGAACTTATATTAGTTTATATATACTAATTGGAGAGATCGACTTGTTATTATTAGGTCATTCCAATGCCATTTAAATTAAAGCTAGAATTAATTGTAGCTGAGCAAACAGGCAAGTTTTCTAACTTCATTTAATTGTGATATTGAATGCAAGTACCCTAGACCCTTGTATTACTTTATTCAACGGATATTGTAAGCTAGTATCCGAACCCTACTTTTATTGTGCAAATATTTTAAATCCTTGCACTACTTTATTCAATTACTCGAGTAAGCGAGATTCTAAACTTCACCTTATTTGTGCAAGTTCCTATCCTTCTCATGTTATTTTGAGCAGGTTATTATTGTATTGTGAAAGTTCCCCGAACTTCACATTTTGAGTATTGTGAAAGTTCTCCGAACTTCACATTTTGAGTATTGTGAAAGTTCCCCGAACTTCACACTTTGGTTATTTTGCAAATTCCCGAACTTCATTTCTTTATTATGAAAGTTCTCTAAACTTATACAAACTCGTATATTGTGCAAGTATCTTATCTTTGTGTTTACTTTACTCAAAGAGCGTTGTCAGCAAATGTCCTAACCTATGCATTTACTTTATGCAAGAGATCTATTATGGTGAAATTCTCTGAATTTCACTCTTTGATGTTGTAAGTGTCTAAGCCTATGCATTTATTTTATGCAAGGAAATCTAGTATTGTGCAAGTTCCCCGAACTTCACACGTTGAGTATTGTGCAAGTTCCCCGAACTTCACACGTTGAGTATTGTGCAAGTTTCCCGAACTTACACAAATTCATATTGTGCAAATTCTAAACTTCACTTTGTGCAAGTTCTCTATCCTTCTCATATTGTATTGAGTAGGTTATTGTTGAATCGAAAGTTGTTTACTTAATTGCTTGAACTTTATTTCCAAGCATGTTATTTAGTGGTTTAATTACTTATCAATTATTCCACATTGATATTATTGATGTCCGCACCTAGTGCATTTGAGCTCGTACAGTCTTGGACTTGTACATTATTCAAGGTTCTAAATTCTTAAACCGTGTCAGTAAGAGTCTGAACCTTTGCTCGGTCAGACTAGTGTATGAAATTTTCTTTGAAGCTATCCAAACCAATTGATGGTAAGGATTCTTAGACGGAACAGAACACCCCTCATATGTAGGAGTGTGCCCAGGTATCTAATATATATGATACGAGTAAGCAGATTTAAGTGTTATGCATATTCACGTTGTGCCCGAGGCTGATCTCCTTGAGGTACTAAGTTTCTGTAGCTAGAAGCCAGTAATTCTAAAAAGGGTCAATTAGCTATTGAACCCATTGGAAAGTTATAGTTCAGAGTCTACTCGACTATCAGTCATTCTAAAGGAAATTATTATCTTTGCTTTTAATATTCATATTATTGAATCGTTCTGATATTCATTTTGTTGAAATCATTGTCAGATATTTTTCCATTCATCATGATATATCCTTTATTATTGTATTTAAACTTGTTGAGCAAACTTGTTGCTCATTCTTGCTATATCATGACTTATATTGCAGTTGAGCCCGAGCCCTTAGGGAAGGACAAGGGTAAAGGAAAGATATAGGATGGTTTGCAAGGAGCAGACTTTGTTTTTATGATTTGTTTAATTACTATTAATGTAATATGAACCCTAATGTTTATTCTAGGGTATATTTGTATTGTTGTATTAAGGTTATCAAATCTTGGGATTAGTAACACCTTTTGAATGAACGACGTACGTTTATTATATTCTGTATTTTAGTTATCGTACGTTACTTAAAGGTGGATGTTAGTATTGTTTCGTGGCAACCGGACCGGGGTCAGAGGACCCGAATTCGGGGGTGTCACAGGTCGGTATCAAAGCCTTAGGTTATAAACATTAGGAATGCGAAACTTAAGTTATAACCTTAGTAGAAAACTCAAGTAGAGTTTGTAGGTGATGGATTGCGGATATCCATCGAGTCTTCTTGTGTTACTGAAGTTGTTTATTTAAATCAGCTATGATTGATAGACGTCCTAACTTCTTAATGCTAACATGAATAGCATATCACATAAAGCCTAATGTTTTCTTCCTGTCCTCAGGATCATGCCACCTAGGGGATTTTTGCGAAACCAGAAGGAGGAAGGATCTGTTAGCAATGGTGGAAGGGGAAATGTCGACCCAATGCAGAGCTTCGTTAACCTATTAACAGAAGCAATGCAGAACATAACCCTGCCAGCAGCTGAGCCGCCAGGACATTACTTGGCTAGCTTTAAGGACTTTAAATTGGTAAGGCCACCGAAATTCCGGGAAACCTTAGATCCAATTGAAGCCCAGACATGGATAAAAGAAATTGAGAAGGTGTTTGAGGTCGCACGGGTGGCCGAGGTACAAAAGACGAGTTTTGCCACATTCATGATGAAGGGCGAAGCTAATAATTGGTGGGAATCCAATAAAGGACTAGCAGGCGAAGGAGTTATTATGTGGGACAGGTTTAAGAATTTCTTTTCGAAGAATACGCAACAAGATATGGAAGTTAAGTTTCTGGAGCTGAGACAAGGAGGTATGTCAGTCGCAGAGAACACGACAAGATTTAAAGAGTGGGCTCAATTCACCTCGCATCAGGAGGATACGGAGGCCAGGAAAATAGAGAGATTTGAATTAGGATTGGAACCATGGGTGCAGAAGGTAGTAAATATATTTAAGAATAAGACATTTTTTGATCTTTTGGAAAGGGCTATCATTGCCGAAGGAGGCATTGAAGCCATAACGCAATTTAAACAAGATAAGAAGACCGGCCAGGAAGGACCGAAAGTGGGAAGCGGCGGAGGCAGCAACCCCAATAAGCGTAAATAGATGGAGAGCCAATCATCCGGAGGTGGCAAATCCGGAGGAAAGGCTAAGAAATGTTTAAAGTGCAGTAACTGTAATACCCGAGAATTTCCATATATTATTAAATAAATATATTAATGGAAATGAGAATTTATTTGAATATAAATGATTTTGTGTTATGAGATGAATTAATTCAATTATATATAATTGAATAATTATAATAATTGAGAAATTGGTGGAGTTTGTGATAAACTCGTTGATTGCCTTGTGTGGCACAGCGGCGTAATATAAGAATGATTATATTAATTTAAGCGAACAATTAATCTATATTAATTGTTAATCGAAGAATATTAATTAACTGTTATAAAATACTAATGAGGATCGATTAACAATATGTGATTATTATTATTGCAAGAAACTTAATAATAATGAGCAACGTGTTTATAAATACAATAAGATTTATATCAAAGTGATAATTAATCATATAAGGGTTAATTAAATTGTTATGGAGGTTAACAATTATATTGATGGATGTAGGATATGTGTATATTATTAATTAATATTCAAATTATAAGATGAGAAATTATATGTGCAAGCATGCGAATTAAATGTATAGTAACTATATGTTATGATATGTGTAGGTGACAAATGATGTGTGGATATACATTAAAATAATGTATCATGGATCTATTATAAATAATTGTTGAGTAATACAATTTAATAATATATGATATAATGTAATGTGGTAGTATCCGATGGTATTATATCAGTAAGATAAACGTACCTGGATTATATGTGTGTAAATTACACTTATTACATTATGTGAAGTACATTGTGATTTAAATTATAACCTAAGAGTACATATATATATAACATATGTATACGGTGTGTATATACAAGTGTAGTATTTGCAAATGCTGAGGAGTTAAATCAATTGTCTCATTTTAAGTGTCCCATTTGCTCTTCACGTGCTTGACATACAGCTAAGGCCTATTCCTTCTTCTTCTCCCCAAACTCAGCAACTAGCATTTCATAGCTCATGATTGTGGAGGGAGTGGGATTCATGATGAATCCAACCACTAATTACCTACCCTTTGATAACCTTCATGCATTCCTATAATCCGTTAGTTTGATATGGGATACAATTGCTTTGTCTGTATAATGGGAGTTCTATAAATATAGCCTCATCTCCTTCACATTTCTTTTGCTGAGCATTTTGGCTAAGTGAGACTAGAGAGCATATATATATATATATCAGTGTTATTGAGATAGCAGCAAGCTTAAATCATTTACAGAGGTATAAATCCTCTTCGTATCTTCATTGTCATTTTCTGTCAAAATTTCTATTCGTGAATTCTTGATTTCAGTTGGAAGTTATGGTTTTGTGAATTAGAATAATAATTAGTTGTTTAAAGGACTTATATATGTGATTAGAATTACTATATATGCTTCATTGCTCTTCAATTTCATTTTTGGTGTTTCCATTTCTGAGATTTCTGTAAAAACATCAAATATCGTGAAATTAGTTAGTGTTCATGAAATTGGGAATTGATAATTGCTATTGACTATTATATAAGCATATATGTACGTGTTAGTAAGTTAAACAAGTCTAATAGCATTTGGGTATGTTGAAATCGATGAAATGGGAGGTTTTTGGTCGGATTTCGCTGCAGTCTGAACTGCAGAAAACTGCCTCGACGCCGCAGCGCCGCAGCCCGCGCCGCAGCGCCACTCGCGCCGCAGCCCGCGCCGCAGCGCCGCACGCAGCGCCACTCGCGCCGCAGCGCCAGTAGTGAGCTGCTGTGCCGCGCCGCAGCGCCAGCCTCTGTGTTCAGTTTTTCTGCATTCTGCAACAAAACTGTTATGAACTAATTGTTTGATTTTTGTTTAAACAAGCATGAAAGCATGATTAATACATACATATAAACCTAATGAGGCAATGTGAGCATGTTTTAGTATATTAGCATGCATGGTTAACCAAACGACATATAGTTTGAAAACGAACTTAAAGTTTCATGAACGACGTTAACATATATGAAGCATGTTAATATTCTGACTTTCGAGACATGTTAGTATGACCTAGAAACACATGAAATGCATACTAACTTATGTATATAGGTTCCGTGATATAATATGGACATGTGAACCCAACTAGTGCACCTTTCTAACAAAAATACAAGTTTTGAAGGTTGATATTGACATGTAAAAACCATGTATACATTCTGACTTTTCGAGCATGTTTATAGGGCCTTGAAATACATGAAAAGCATGTTAACTTGTGTATATGGGTTTCATAAGGAAGCATGAACATGATAGACCTTATTAATGAACTATACTAACAAAGTATAAGCTTTGAACGTGAACGTTGGTATGTTATGACGAGAATTAGAATTTGACATTTATGAACACATGTGATAGTACTCTTAGACTCATTCATGTGTCATGCATGTATATATACCATGATTAGTTGCCATGATTAAAGTTTAGCATGAACAAAGCATGTTTTCAAGATAATAACAATGCTAGCTACATATATGCAATACGAGTACTCATGAGCATGACTAATACAAGTTATATGAATATCTTATGTGTTTAAAAGAGACCATGTTAGACCATATGAGTTCGTGTCCTTGAATGGCTTTAAGTATTAACTTAAGAACCTATACCATGTACGATTGGATTTGGAAAAGTTATACAAGCATGTAAAGTATCCTTTAAATATGAATACATGCTACGTGATATTATATGATGTTACTTGAACCCGATTTTGACGGTTAACTTAAGGAGATGCCGTAACTTGCTAAAATGAAATATACTTAGTATTGATTGTGGTCTTATGAGATATTAATAATATGCAAGCATGTTTGCTAATTGTTGAGATCTTATATTATATGAGAATGCGTTTAAACTCTAAAGAAAGAACGTTAAGGATAGAAATTATATTCTATATAACTGTGTAGCTAGGTAAAACTTAGCTTATGTGTTGATCGTATATTCAAAGAGAAAATGTGAAGTTAAATTATATGACTAATGAATATCATATATATACGTAACTGTATTACGATAGGAATTCGAAAGTGTTGATTTGCTTTTCGTGGATAAACTACGCTAAAGGCAAGTTCTCTTACTTACACTCTTTTAAAGTGCAAGTATCCTAACCGACGCATTTACTTTATGCAAGGAAATCTATGATTGTGAAGGTTTCCTAACTTATACTCTTTTACTATGCAAGTATCCTATCTTGTGTATTGCGAACTAGTTTCCTATTTAATCGGTTGAATCGAATTAGCATACTTGAACTCTTATTTCATTAAAGCTATTATTCATGTTGAACTTAGTATTGTTCTTGAATATTGTGAAAGTGTCTATGCCATTTGATTCGGCTAGACTTATATTATTGAAAAGCGACCCAAACTAATTGATTGGTGCGGGATCTTGTATTTGACTGAGAAGAACAACCTTCTTTGAAGGGAATATATAATTGTCGGAGAACCGACGTGCACACTTGAGTATGGTTGATTGTTATGCATAACAAGGGTACTTTAGGCTGATCACCTGTTGTACCTGTTTTTGTTGGATTTTCAGTTTATTACTGTCAATTCTAGTAGAAGTTCATAGTCCGTAGTGACTACTCAGTATTCAATTATATGAAATCTTGAATTGACTTATTATTGAATCATATTGATATTATCCTGTCCTTAGCGACTGTTATTGAGAACTGTTGATATTCTTGTTATTCTTGAACTATCAAATCTTGTTATACCCTTTCGAGAATTGAGAATCTTATTACTCACCCTTATTGTATATTACTTGCTGGGCAATTTGTGCTCATTCTTGCTTTCCTTAAAACATTTCAGTTAAGGCAGAGCATGGTGAACCTTCGGGCGTTGATAAGGGCAAGGGCAAAGCTACCAACTAGCTTATGTCTGTTATGTTTTAAATATATTCATATTGTATGAAGATGGTGTAGTAAGACTGGATTTGATTATGTTTAAGCTTAAGTTAGATTATGTAATAAGTCGT
Source organism: Panax stipuleanatus (assembly GCA_020205555.1). NCBI lineage: Eukaryota > Viridiplantae > Streptophyta > Magnoliopsida > Apiales > Araliaceae > Panax > Panax stipuleanatus. The sequence goes on from CM035116.1 coordinate 87,168,088, forward strand.
TAACTGATATTATTAGGTAATCTATTAAGTACTGTAGGTTGCGAGACTTGGGGGAATAATTATAATAAATCATTGTAAATTATTCTAAAATAGATTTTCCGCTGTGATCGTATGATATTTAATTATTATTATTGTGATGTATTACCATGAGCACGTGATGAACCGAATTCGAGAGACCAAGAGGCGGTCCTGGAATTTGGGGGCGTCACAGGTTGGTATCAGAGCTGTAGTTATAAACCTTAGGAACGAGTGTCCTTAGACTATAACTTAGGCGAACTTAGAAGTTAGGAAGGAGATAAAACTCATGTAGAGTTTTCCTTGAGAGACTTAGTCTGTTATGAAATGTAACTTCATTCTATACAATGAACTTATATTTGTTTAACATTCTAATGGAGATGCTATTTCTTGTCTTGTGTTTGTGAGTGTAGGATGACAGACACAGGGGTACCTAGTAGAGTTGTAGAGGAGGAGCCCAGGGATATACACGTAGTATACGAGGCACCTCTAGAGGCTACACCAGTGCAGGCAGTTGCACCATCCGAGTTTGATGACGAGGATGAGATCGAGATTGAGATAGAGACTGATCCAGAGGAGGAGCCGATGGAGGATGAGCCAGTAGAGGACTCTGATGAGGCTACTATAGAGGAACAGATGTTAGGCGAGTACGAGGAGCGTATTCTAGAGTTAGACTGTAGAGTTCAGGAGCTGGAGGCAGAGGCCCACGAGAGAGAGTCTGAGTTCCAGAAGCTGAGGGACGAGGACCACCAGAGGAAGCTGGCTATGCAAGAGTTAGAGGTGGAGATTGCCTACCGTAGGGAGGCAGGGATCCAGATGGGGACTCAATTTCACAGGTAAGTGGCTAGGAATGTAGATTTGGCAGAGAAGCTAGAAGAGGTTGAGCAGAGGGAGCTGAGTGAGAAGACTGAGAAAGAGGCACTCCGTACTCAGCTAGAGTTGGAGGTGATGGATAGGTTACACTTCGAGGAGAAGTGGGAAGCGTCCAATGAGAGAGCCGACGACCTTGAGGACGAGGTCAGGTGCAAGAAGAGAAAGATGAACAAGATGGGGTATGTGTTCCGTTCAGCTTTTGAAAGGGTGATTGATGGTGTGTACCACTACCCGGCAGAACAGGGACAGACTCTACATACCTTGAGCCGAGAGCTGGTTGCGTATATAGCACAGTTGGAGTACAAGAGCGCAGTGGAGCGCGGGATGATGGGATGAGATTTCCTTAGTCAGTCTAGTGGTAGTACTAGTTGTGTCTTTATGTATTGTATATACTATGTTGTAATCCCGATCTTTTGTGTAAGATGTGGGATGATGATGTAAACCCCGAGTTAGCTTTTGTTAGAGGGGTAGTATGGTAGTAGGTTGGTATATTCCCCGTCTTTTGTGATATTAGGGGATATATGTGATAACATTTATAGCAGTATGCTGGGGAAATCATGTAATGAAATGAAATGGCATATGAATATAAATGGAGTTGATTTTAGAAACGTGTTATAAATTTATTCTTTTAGTATTAAAAGAAATACTTAAGTAATATACTTGAATAATAATAAAATGAAAACTTGTGATGCAGATAATGCCGCCCAGACGTAGATTGACAGCACCCGAAGAATCTGTTAACAATGAGAGAGAACAAGTAGACCCGATCCAGAAACTGGTAGACTTGTTAGGAGAAGCCTTAAGGGGAAGGAACAATGAACCCGTTCGCCCGAACCCTCAAACTGTGCCAGTAACAACCTTTAAAGACTTTAAGAGTGTAGGACCCCCGGAGTTCGAGGGAACTACCGACCCAATCATCGCACAAACGTGGATCAAAGAGATCGAAAAAGCTTTCACTATAGCTAGCGTAGGCGAAGATCAGAAGACGGTGTTTGCCACGTACATGATGAGGGGAGAAGCGAACTACTGGTGGGAGGCTAATCAACAAAGAGCTGGAGAAGGGATAATAGCTTGGGATAAGTTTAAGACACTGTTCTTCGAAAATTACTTTTCAAAAAGTATGAAGAATAGGATGGAGGTGAAATTCCTAGAGTTAAAACAAGGTGAGATGACGGTGGCGCAATACGCGGCTAGGTTTAACGAACTAGCGCGATTTGCGGAAGCACCAAGTTGGTGATGAAGAGAGGAAGGCTAGACGCTTTGAACAAGGGTTGAAGCCATGGCTGTTCAATAAGGTATCAGTTCTTCAAATTGATTCCTTTGCAACATTACTGGAGAAGGCAATCATTGCGGAAGGCGGCAGTGAGGCCTTAAGTCAGTATAACAAAGAAAAGAAAGGAAGAATACTGGAGGAGAGAATCGTACGGGAGGAAGTAGTAGCGGAGGAAGCAACTTGGGAAAGAGAAAGTGGGAGAATAATAACAACAACAAAAACAACAATAATCAATCAGGGAATTTTCGTGGAGGTTTCAAGAAGAGGGCTGAAGGATGCCGAAGTGTGGGAAGAATCACCAGGGCGAGTGCTGGAAGGGACGTGGCACTTGCTACAACTGCGGACAGGAAGGGCACATCTCGCCTAACTGTTTGAAACCGAAGAAGATACAAGGATGCTTTGCTTGTGGCTCGACGGAGCACCGAATTAAGGACTGCCCAAAGAAGGGAAGTGGCGGGGGGTAGTAATCAGCAAGGAGGCAACAAGCTGATGATCGGTGGACCGGCACAATCCAACCGCCCAACCGCCAGAACTTTTAACATGACCGTCCAAGACGCAGTGGCTGCGAAGGATGTGGTGTCAGGTATAATCCCAATCAATGATATAAATGCTTATGTATTATTTGATTCGGGTGCCACCTGTTCTTTTGTATCTGAAGAATTTGCTAGTAGACTTAGTACACCTCGAGAACTATTAGAAAATCCTTTGATCATAGAAGTTGCTAATAAGGAAGTGATCCCTGTAGAATACGTTTATCGAAATTGTCGCGCAAATATTAGTAAACATGAACTGAGCGTAGACTTGATTCCTATTAGACTGGGAGAATTTGACGTAATACTGGGAATGGATTGGTTGTATAACCATGCTGCGATAATTGACTGTCAGAACAAATGTGTGAACCTTCAGACTCCGAGTAAGTCTAAGGTAGTGTTTTATGGTAGCTCATCGCTTAAGCAATCGTGTTGCGTTACGATGATGCAGGCCAAGAAATTGTTAAGGAAAGGATGTGTAGGTTATTTAGCTTACATCGTGATACTCGGAAAAAGGGAGTAGAAATTAAGGATATATCCGTAGTTAATGAATTTCAAGACGTGTTTCCGGACGATCTGCCTGGTCTTCCGCCAGACAGAGAAATCGAATTCGTAATAGACTTAGCACCGGGAACGGCACCGATTTCGAAAGCTCCATATCGTATGGCGCCAGTAGAAATGAAGGAATTAATGATGCAATTGCAAGAATTATTGGATAAGGGTTACATTCGACCGAGTGTTTCTCCTTGGGGAGCACCAGTACTATTCGTTAAGAAGAAGGGACGGATCAATGAGGCTCTGTATCGATTATCGAGAATTGAATAGAGTAACGATAAAGAACCGGTATCCGCTACCGAGGATAGACGACTTGTTTGATCAACTGAAGGGAGCAAAGTGTTTCTCGAAGATCGACCTACGAACAGGATATCATCAACTGAAGGTACGGGATGAGGACATACCAAAGACTGCGTTTCGAACCCGTTATGGACACTACGAGTTTTTGGTAATGTCATTCGGATTGACTAATGCTCCGGCAGCATTTATGGACTTGATGAACCGAGTTTTCAAGCCATACTTGGATAAATTTGTAGTGGTTTTTATCGACGACATTTTGATCTACTCAAAGACAGAGGAAGAACACGCCGAACATCTGAAGATTGTTTTGGAGGCACTAAGGAAGGAGAAGATGTATGCAAAATTTTCTAAGTGCAAATTTTGGATGGAGAAGGTTCAATTCTTAGGCCACGTGGTGGATAAGAATGGAATCTCTGTAGACCCTGCGAAGGTTGAAGCAGTAAGTAATTGGGAACAACCGAGAACACCGACGGAGGTGAGAAGCTTTCTAGGGTTAGCTGGGTACTATCGAAGATTCATCCAAGATTTTTCTAAGATAGCAACCCCGCTGACCAATTTGACTAGAAAGACGGTGAAATTTGTATGGACCGACAAATGCGAAGAAAGTCTTCAAGAACTGAAAAGGAGATTGAGCGAAGCACCTGTATTATCATTACCAGATGATGCGGGAAATTTTGTGGTGTATAGTGATGCATCGCACAAGGGGCTTGGCTGTGTGCTCATGCAACATGGCAAGGTCATTGCATATGCATCACGACAATTAAAGGATTACGAAAAACGATACCCTACTCACGACTTAGAGTTAGCGGCAGTAGTTTTTGCGTTAAAGATATGGAGGCATTATCTATACGGAGAAAAATGTGAGATATACACGGACCACAAAAGTCTGAAATATATCTTCACACAGAAGGAGTTAAACATGCGGCAGAGAAGGTGGTTAGAATTAATCAAAGACTATGACTGCGATATTCTTTATCACCCGGGAAAGGCAAATGTGGTTGCCGACGCTCTGAGCAGGAAAGGAAGGGAGAAGTTGTTTAATTTGACGACTCAGGAAGAGTTGATAAGAGAGATGGAGAAATTGGAGATAGAAGTAAAGGACCAGAAAAGTCTGGTGAGAAGTTAATTGTAATGGAAGCTTGTCCGACGTTGTTGAATAGAGTAAAGGAAGCTCAGGAAAAGGATGAAGAGTGTGAGAAAATCCGAAAGAGGATCACAGAAAGTGAGGGAGAAAAATTTCGAATGGATAAAGACGGTATTTTGAGATTTGAAGGGAGAGTGTGGGTACCAGCGGTAACTGAGTTGAGGGAAGAGATTTTGCACGAGGCACACAATACGACATATTCCGTTCATCCGGGAGGCACAAAGATGTACCGAGATCTAAGGCAACATTTTTGGTGGCCTAATTTGAAACGGGAAGTCGCAGAGTGCGTCAGTAAATGCTTGACTTGCCAACGCGTTAAAGCAGAACATCAGCGGCCAAGTGGTTTACTACAACCATTAGAAATACCAGAGTGGAAATGGGAGCATATTACCATGGACTTCGTGGTAGGACTTCCAGTACACAGAAAGGTTGTGATGCTATTTGGGTTATCGTGGATCGACTAACGAAGACCGCACACTTTCTACCAATCAAGATCCGCTACAGTTTGAACCAATTAGCAAGCCTATATGTAAAAGAAATTATTTCACGACATGGAGTGCCGGTGTCAATTGTCTCTGATCGAGATCCGCGCTTCACGTCCAATTTTTGGAAGAGTTTGCAAGAAAGAATGGGAACGCAGTTGAGGTTGAGTACAGCTTATCATCCTCAAACAGACGGACAAAGTGAGCGAACAATACAAACGCTAGAAGACATGCTTAGGACTTGCGTGATGGATTTTAAGGGAAATTGGGACGACCACCTACCCTTAGTAGAATTCGCATATAATAATAGCTACCATGCGAGTATTGGCATGCCACCGTACGAAGCTCTTTACGGGAGAAAGTGCAGAACGCCGTTATGTTGGGACGAAGTCGGAGAACGATGAATACTCGGACCAGAGTTAGTTCAACAAACCGCAGACGTGGTGACAGTGATAAGAGCCAGACTTGTAGCAGCTCAAGATCGCCAGAAGAAATACGCAGATTTGCATCGGCAGGACCGAGACTTCAAAGTCGGCAGTTTCGTATTCTTAAAGGTATCTCCATGGAAGGGAAAAATCCGTTTCGGCAAGAAAGGAAAATTGAGTCCAAGATTCATAGGACCGTTCGAGATACTGAAGCGAGTGGGCGAAGTGGCATACAAAGTTGCGTTGCCACCCGAACTGGAGCATATCCACAACGTGTTCCACATTTCCGTGTTGCGACCGTACAAGGCCGACTACAAGCACGTGATTTCTTACGAGCCCATTCAAGTGGAGAAGAACTTGGCGTATGAAGAAATTCCTGTCCAAATATTAGATAGGAAAGAACAAACTTTGAGAAATAAAGTTATTTCATCTGTAAAAGTACTTTGGCGTAACCACGATGTCGAGGAGGCAACGTGGGAGTTAGAAGATAGGATGATGAGGGACTATCCCCATCTATTTGTGTAACCTTGTAGCAATTCCGGGACGGAATTTTTATAAGGGGGGGAGGATGTAATACCCGAGAATTTCCATATATTATTAAATAAATATATTAATGGAAATGAGAATTTATTTGAATATAAATGATTTTGTGTTATGAGATGAATTAATTCAATTATATATAATTGAATAATTATAATAATTGAGAAATTGGTGGAGTTTGTGATAAACTCGTTGATTGCCTTGTGTGGCACAGCGGCGTAATATAAGAATGATTATATTAATTTAAGCGAACAATTAATCTATATTAATTGTTAATCGAAGAATATTAATTAACTGTTATAAAATACTAATGAGGATCGATTAACAATATGTGATTATTATTATTGCAAGAAACTTAATAATAATGAGCAACGTGTTTATAAATACAATAAGATTTATATCAAAGTGATAATTAATCATATAAGGGTTAATTAAATTGTTATGGAGGTTAACAATTATATTGATGGATGTAGGATATGTGTATATTATTAATTAATATTCAAATTATAAGATGAGAAATTATATGTGCAAGCATGCGAATTAAATGTATAGTAACTATATGTTATGATATGTGTAGGTGACAAATGATGTGTGGATATACATTAAAATAATGTATCATGGATCTATTATAAATAATTGTTGAGTAATACAATTTAATAATATATGATATAATGTAATGTGGTAGTATCCGATGGTATTATATCAGTAAGATAAACGTACCTGGATTATATGTGTGTAAATTACACTTATTACATTATGTGAAGTACATTGTGATTTAAATTATAACCTAAGAGTACATATATATATAACATATGTATACGGTGTGTATATACAAGTGTAGTATTTGCAAATGCTGAGGAGTTAAATCAATTGTCTCATTTTAAGTGTCCCATTTGCTCTTCACGTGCTTGACATACAGCTAAGGCCTATTCCTTCTTCTTCTCCCCAAACTCAGCAACTAGCATTTCATAGCTCATGATTGTGGAGGGAGTGGGATTCATGATGAATCCAACCACTAATTACCTACCCTTTGATAACCTTCATGCATTCCTATAATCCGTTAGTTTGATATGGGATACAATTGCTTTGTCTGTATAATGGGAGTTCTATAAATATAGCCTCATCTCCTTCACATTTCTTTTGCTGAGCATTTTGGCTAAGTGAGACTAGAGAGCATATATATATATATATCAGTGTTATTGAGATAGCAGCAAGCTTAAATCATTTACAGAGGTATAAATCCTCTTCGTATCTTCATTGTCATTTTCTGTCAAAATTTCTATTCGTGAATTCTTGATTTCAGTTGGAAGTTATGGTTTTGTGAATTGAGAATAATAATTAGTTGTTTAAAGGACTTATATATGTGATTAGAATTACTATATATGCTTCATTGCTCTTCAATTTCATTTTTGGTGTTTCCATTTCTGAGATTTCTGTAAAAACATCAAATATCGTGAAATTAGTTAGTGTTCATGAAATTGGGAATTGATAATTGCTATTGACTATTATATAAGCATATATGTACGTGTTAGTAAGTTAAACAAGTCTAATAGCATTTGGGTATGTTGAAATCGATGAAATGGGAGGTTTTTGGTCGGATTTCGCTGCAGTCTGAACTGCAGAAAACTGCCTCGACGCCGCAGCGCCGCAGCCCGCGCCGCAGCGCCACTCGCGCCGCAGCGCCGTACGCAGCGCCACTCGCGCCGCAGCGCCAGTAGTGAGCTGCTGTGCCGCGCCGCAGCGCCAGCCTCTGTGTTCAGTTTTTCTGCATTCTGCAACAAAACTGTTATGAACTAATTGTTTGATTTTTGTTTAAACAAGCATGAAAGCATGATTAATACATACATATAAACCTAATGAGGCAATGTGAGCATGTTTTAGTATATTAGCATGCATGGTTAACCAAACGACATATAGTTTGAAAACGAACTTAAAGTTTCATGAACGACGTTAACATATATGAAGCATGTTAATATTCTGACTTTCGAGACATGTTAGTATGACCTAGAAACAAATGAAATGCATACTAACTTATGTATATAGGTTCCGTGATATAATATGGACATGTGAACCCAACTAGTGCACCTTTCTAACAAAAATACAAGTTTTGAAGGTTGATATTGACATGTAAAAACCATGTATACATTCTGACTTTTCGAGCATGTTTATAGGGCCTTGAAATACATGAAAAGCATGTTAACTTGTGTATATGGGTTTCATAAGGAAGCATGAACATGATAGACCTTATTAATGAACTATACTAACAAAGTATAAGCTTTGAACGTGAACGTTGGTATGTTATGACGAGAATTAGAATTTGACATTTATGAACACATGTGATAGTACTCTTAGACTCATTCATGTGTCATGCATGTATATATACCATGATTAGTTGCCATGATTAAAGTTTAGCATGAACAAAGCATGTTTTCAAGATAATAACAATGCTAGCTACATATATGCAATACGAGTACTCATGAGCATGACTAATACAAGTTATATGAATATCTTATGTGTTTAAAAGAGACCATGTTAGACCATATGAGTTCGTGTCCTTGAATGGCTTTAAGTATTAACTTAAGAACCTATACCATGTACGATTGGATTTGGAAAAGTTATACAAGCATGTAAAGTATCCTTTAAATATGAATACATGCTACGTGATATTATATGATGTTACTTGAACCCGATTTTGACGGTTAACTTAAGGAGATGCCGTAACTTGCTAAAATGAAATATATTTAGTATTGATTGTGGTCTTATGAGATATTAATAATATGCAAGCATGTTTGCTAATTGTTGAGATCTTATATTATATGAGAATGCGTTTAAACTCTAAAGAAAGAACGTTAAGGATAGAAATTATATTCTATATAACTGTGTAGCTAGGTAAAACTTAGCTTATGTGTTGATCGTATATTCAAAGAGAAAATGTGAAGTTAAATATATGACTAATGAATATCATATATATACGTAACTGTATTACGATAGGAATTCGAAAGTGTTGATTTGCTTTTCGTGGATAAACTACGCTAAAGGCAAGTTCTCTTACTTACACTCTTTTAAAGTGCAAGTATCCTAACCGACGCATTTACTTTATGCAAGGAAATCTATGATTGTGAAGGTTTCCTAACTTATACTCTTTTACTATGCAAGTATCCTATCTTGTGTATTGCGAACTAGTTTCCTATTTAATCGGTTGAATCGAATTAGCATACTTGAACTCTTATTTCATTAAAGCTATTATTCATGTTGAACTTAGTATTGTTCTTGAATATTGTGAAAGTGTCTATGCCATTTGATTCGGCTAGACTTATATTATTGAAAAGCGACCCAAACTAATTGATTGGTGCGGGATCTTGTATTGACTGAGAAGAACAACCTTCTTTGAAGGGAATATATAATTGTCGGAGAACCGACGTGCACACTTGAGTATGGTTGATTGTTATGCATAACAAGTGTACTTTAGGCTGATCACCTGTTGTACCTGTTTTTGTTGGATTTTCAGTTTATTACTGTCAATTCTAGTAGAAGTTCATAGTCCGTAGTGACTACTCAGTATTCAATTATATGAAATCTTGAATTGACTTATTATTGAATCATATTGATATTATCCTGTCCTTAGCGACTGTTATTGAGAACTGTTGATATTCTTGTTATTCTTGAACTATCAAATCTTGTTATACCCTTTCGAGAATTGAGAATCTTATACTCACCCTTATTGTATATTACTTGCTGGGCAATTTGTGCTCATTCTTGCTTTCCTTAAAACATTTCAGTTAAGGCAGAGCATGGTGAACCTTCGGGCGTTGATAAGGGCAAGGGCAAAGCTACCAACTAGCTTATGTCTGTTATGTTTTAATATATTCATATTGTATGAAGAGGTGTAGTAAGACTGGATTTGATTATGTTTAAGCTTAAGTTAGATTATGTAATAAGTCGTTAACTGATATTATTAGGTAATCTATTAAGTACTGTAGGTTGCGAGACTTGGGGGAATAATTATAATAAATCATTGTAAATTATTCTAAAATAGATTTTCCGCTGTGATCGTATGATATTTAATTATTATTATTGTGATGTATTACCATGAGCACGTGATGAACCGAATTCGAGAGACCAAGTGGCGGTCCTGGAATTTGGGGGCTCACACACAAGCCCGACTTTCGTATTGATGATCCTGTGTGATTTGGTTGGGTGAGCGGTTGTGTACCATCTGATCCAATCATTCGGGAGGCGGTTTTGACGGAGGCTCATAGTTCACCATTTTCTATTCATCCGGTTCTACAAAAATGTACAGGGATTTGAAGGAAGTTTTTGGTGGAATGGGATGAAGCGAGATGTGGCTGAATATGTGGGAAGTGCCTCACTTGTCACAAGTGAAGATAGAACATCAACGAGCTAGTGGGTTGCTGCAACAGTTAGACATTCCAGTGTGGAAGTGGGAAGATATCACGATGGATTTTGTGACTGGTTTGCCGAAGACTTTCAGGAAGAATGATGCCATTTGGGTTGTGGTGGACCGGTTGACTAAATCGGCACACTTTTTGGCGATCCACGAGGGTTACTCGGTGGATAGGTTGGCACAGATCTTTCAGCAGGAGATTGTTAGACTTCATGGTACTCCGGTGTCTATTGTTTCGGATCGGGACCCACGGTTCACTTCACGGTTCTGGAAAGGGTTTCAACGAGCTTGGGGTACTCGACTCAACTTTAGTACTCTTCTTTTCATCCGCAGACTGATGGGCAATCCGAACGGACCATTCAAACGTTGGAGGACATGTTAAGGTCTTGTGCCCTTGAGTGGTCGGGTAACTGGGATGATTACTTGAGCCTAGTTGAGTTTGCTTATAACAATAGTTGGCATGCGAGTAATTGGATGGCTCCGTTTGAGGCGTTGTATGGTAGGAAGTGTCGGGCACCAACTTGTTGGGATGAGGTTGGCGAGAGAGCCATAGAAGGGCCTGAGTTTAGTTCAAATCACTACGGAGAAGTAGCGGTGGCTAAGGAGAAATTGAAGTCGGCTCGATCACGGCAGAAGAGTTTGCTGATAAGCATAGGAGGACCTTAGAGTTTGAACCTGGTGAGCATGTGTTCCTAAAAATTTCTCCTTGGAAGGGTATTCGGCATTTGGTCTGAAAGGGAAGCTTAGTCCGCGTTATATTGGCCCATTCGAGATTTTGGAGAGGGTTGGTGAGGTTGCATATCGGTTAGCTTTGCCTCCACAGCTAGCTGTGCACAATGTGTTCCATGTGTCGGTATTGAGGAGTTAAAATCATCCGTTGCATGTGGTGCAATATCCGTTTGATAAGATTAGTGATGATCTTACTTGTGTGGAGCAAGCCGAGGCGATTTTGGATCGTCAAGAGCGGGTTATGAGGAGGAAGACAATTCCGTTTGTTAAGGTTTGTGGAGAAATCATTCAGAGCGAGAAGCTACATGGGAGATGGGGTCTATTCGAGCAGAGTATCCGCATCTTTTTGACAATTAGGTTCGTTCTTTTCTTTTGATTCCGGGGACGGAATCCTTTTAAGGGGTAGGTGATGTAATACCCGAAAAAAAATGATATTTTAAAATTTTGTCTTAAATATTTTAATTGGACTTTTCTTGTGTTTGGGTCAAAATATATTTAATTATGTGGACTATATTAATTGGGCCTTAAAATTTATTTGATCTAGTTTATAATTGGGTAATATTAAAATCCTATTATAATTAGGAGAGTTCATCAGTTATATAAATAAATATTTAAACCCTAATCTATCTCACGTACCTTCATTATACAACTGAGAAAGAAAAAAAAGAGAGGAAGAAGCTGCCGCTTTATCGAGAAAGAGAATTGCTATGTGAGATTGACCGAAAAAAAAATTGAAATCAGGTGCCTTCTCTGCTATTTGGTCTTTTGTTTTGTGTGTATTGACTAATTCATGTCCTGTGTCTGAAAGTAATTTAGATGGATTCATGTACATATGATTAGTTTTTGCATATTATATATAAGAATATGAGAAAAGCCATGTGCTGATAGTTTGTTTTAAATTATTTTTTTTATAGAAATTTCGTCATCTTGAATACAAGTTACTGTAACAAATAGTAATGCTTATAGTATATGCATATTGATTTGGAACGGAGGTGACAGTATTATTACTATTATATATATAAAGGATTTCTTGCCAAAATTAAATTTATAATTCAGATTTTTAATAAGGCTATATCTAAAAATTAATTGTTATAATAATTATTATGATATTATATAGAATTATTCGAAAGTTTAAATTGAGAATTTATAAGAACATAATAATAAGAATAATATATTCACTAATTGTACTTAATTTATTATTTTGTTTAATTAGTTCGAACGGAAGGAGTTTAGCGATTAATTTCTGGAATATAATTTGGGTATTACATTGCTTGCTTCAGGTACGGATTTCGTACTCCTTCAGCGATTCTCTTATTAAAATTAATTTGTTCGTTTTGTTTCTCGTTTCGAATTCGGTTATTGTTTCCCATAATTGTTTATTCTCAAATTTTGTTATATAGTTTCGTCTTGGTAGTGATACCTAGAACTCGTGTTTGTACTCTTGAATTGGGTTAACTATTTAATGTTTAGTTTAATCCTTTAGAGATGTACATGTTAATGTATTTTTTGGAGTTTTGTATTTATATTTGTTTCGTTTTACATGTACATACTAGAACCCCTTGTGTTAATATTGTATCGCATGTGTTGTGATATGATATTATTATTAGAATATACCGTAGGGTATACCTGAGCTATAACCACCTGTGGGGTACCACAGGCATGTCGTCTTGGCACGAGAGGCATGACACTTTCCGTGGCGGTGTGATCAGTCCACGGCGTCTCCGTTTTGTGCTCCGGTGGGAGTTGGCCATTTGGTGTTTTGTTGTGGGAGGCGTATGGGTCGACCCTAGTTTTCTGTTCTGTTCTGTTCTGCGGAGTGGCGATGTTTGTGCCAAACACGCCTTTCGATTTTACATACATTTGGATTCGCGGTCCAATGTGTGACCTTGCCTGTGTGGCATTATTTGACCTTGTCTGTGTGGCAAGGTATATTTCTGTTTTATTTTGAGCTCGGTATGAATAACACCCAGCCATTTGATTCAGCCTATTATTTATGGTGTTAGTTTTGTTTGTTTTAGTTCAGTTCAGTTCATTTATTGAGTTAGTTATTTCGTTTCATTATTCTTGTATTCTATATCCGTACTGGGCGTTTGGCTCATGCTGTGTTTTCTTCGCGGCAGGTAATCAGGGGGATCAAGGGCATGTGTGATGAGAGCTCCATTCGATCCAATGATTTAGATATTCTGTTTAGGCTTGATAGATTGATTTTATTTTTTTGAGTTGTAATAAAACTCTAGATTTGAGTTTGAGTTTGTTGGTATTTATTTTGGTTTGACCTTTTGATATTATTGGTGAATATTATTCTTTCGTGGCATAGAGGTTTCGTTCGGTTTTGTTGTGGTTTGAGTAACCTCCCTTTCTATTTCGGGAAGGGGGTGTTACACGCCTCTCCTCCCTCTAGCGGCCAACCAAAATCTTTTATGTTGGCCGCTGCTCCCTCTAGCGATCGCGTCCAACATAAAAGAATTTAGCTTAATCAGGGACTTAAAATAATTATAATTTAAATTTGGGAGTAGTATTTAAAACGTAATTGTTTGAGTAAAAATATAATATAAACTCAATCACTATTTTCTATTTATAATTAATAATTATAAGGCGATAATCAATAATTATTCTTATACATACTTATTTTATTAATTAACATTATTGATAATCCATATAAGAAATAGTGATTGAGTTTATATTATATTTCTATTCAAACAAATTACGTATTCAACTACTACTCCTAAATTACCTAATCAATCCTTATATTAGTCTATTACTGGTTTTATAATCCTTTATATTTGTGAACCAATTAATTAGGGAATGGAGTATTAATAAGCAATATTTTTAAAATTTAAATTATTTATTTTAAGTCCCTGATTAAGTCAAATTCTTTTATGTTAGTCGCTACTCCCTCTAGCAGCCAGTCAAAACACGATTGTTTTGACTAGTAGCTAGAGGGAGTAGCGGCCAACATAAAAGAATTTGGTTGGCCGCTAGAGAGAGTAGCAGTCAACCTCAATCTAGCCATTAGATTATTCTATTGGACGGCAGGAGATGGCTTAGTTGGAATAATGCCCATAACTAACACTTGTTATCAATCATTCCCATATATTATATATATTACAAATGTTACGACATGGTTTTTTGATTGTCAGTAATGTGGATAAGTATTAATAGCCACCTTCTTAGAGAGTGTGTAATGGAGGGAACCCTCTTATAATTTATTTTAATCTCGTATATTGACAATTTTGTAATTATAATTTAGAATAAATTTATCGCATTTTTTTTAACCGTTAACGCCCATCAAAGACCACTACAGCCGATTCTTATACTTTACATGATTATTCTTCACAATAATAATTTTTTCCAATTAAACAATACAGTAGTGATTTACTAGGATAAAATTGTAACTAAGTGATAGACGCATGAAAAATGTACCAATCATAAAGACGAAAAATAAATTTGGTAATCATGATTTTGTTATAAAAAAAGGATGAATATAACAAATATAGGTGCATGCATGATACAATGTTTAGAACTAATTTTACGGGTCATAATAGAATGAGCTTCAAGGGCAACTATTTTGACTTTGGAAATTTAAAAACCGGTTGTCCATAGATTAATGCCATATTAATAGAATAATGCTGGCACACACAACTTATTCTATAATTATTTTATAATTTTTGATGTGACATACTACACCTCAGTTTTTTATGTTGGGCCGATACTTAAATAATTTGTTTATCAATATACTGAGATAGAGTATGTTACATCAACAAATTATAAAATAATTATAAATAAACTGTATGTCTAATATTACTCTTAAATATGTGGATGATTTTCTAGATCAACCATGTACCTATTTGTCCCACATTTTAATGTTTAGTATAAGTTGGACGACTAGTTTATTTATTTTTAAAATTTTTCCGACATTATAAATCAATAAATTAGATATAAACAATTAGGCGATTGCATATCCACATTTGGACCGACCCATAAAGTGTGGACAAATTATATACTATACATAGCCCCGAGAAGGATAGTTGCGGTATATTTTAATATTTATACAAAATTGGGTAATTTTTTTTATTAAATCTTCTTAATTGATGTTTTCAAAATGTTAAACCACTGGGATTGGATTGAAGGAATACTCCCCCGTACATAATTTTATTTTTCTTAAATTATTTGTCGTTTTATATAATTTAAGAGAATTAACTACAATCTTTTCAAAATTACCCTTCATGGGAAAATTATTATATAAGAGAAAGAGTATGAGATAAGTATGATATTATATTTAATGCTATACAATCATTTTCTTAATTCTTGTTTACAATTTTAAAACGTCATATATTATGACGGATAGAGAGTAAGACGTAGGAAGATGCTAAACTTTGAGATCTAGGATTTGTTTGATTCAACACTGGGCTCGCTTTAGAACTGAAAATTTTCTTAAAAATTTATTTCTCACACTGGATAAAAATAATATTCATAGCATGATTGTTTCTATCTACTAATAATATGTTAGAAACTCTAAATCACTTTATTGGAGATAATTGAAAATAAAAAAATATATATCTGATCTGACTTTGGAATGAATTTAAACTGTATATTTCCTATTTTAGAATTGGAGAGTATTAAGTTTTTGCATTTGTTATTAATTTAAATTATTATTTACCGTACTTTTGGGAGTCAAAACTATGAATTTTAGAAATAACATTTATTATGAAATGATCACTTCATTCAACAATTTTTTTTAAATACTATTTTTTAGTTTTGGTTTTGTTATATACTCCTATCATTTAGTCATTATAATTATTTTTAATTCAAATACTTACTAAAAAATCGAATGGAAGTCAAAGTCAAACGCCGCCCAATATCGGTAGAGGCAAACATTCTAGCATGGCTATTAATATTAAAATATTATTTTTGTCCTCAATTATTTTATATAACATTGATTAAAATCTTTTGGTTCATAATCCATTACTTATAAAAATCATGTCAAAATATTTTGAATTTTTCTCTCTAAGGTAAATACTATTTAATTTTATTTATTCTATTCATCTCAAATTAAAATATTATTGATTTTTTAAAGTCACATTTTCAAATTCAAAATTGAATTGATTTTTTTTATTTTAATTGATATAACGATGAAATTTCTAAATTATCCACAAGTATTATTCATTGTAAGATTTATTTTTAATAATTTTAAATGAACCATCTTAATTTTGAGTTTAAAAACATCTTAAATCGACGAATTGAGGTAATATTATTTTCCATTTTTGTTTGTTAACATATTAAACATAGGCGAGCAGAGTTCCAAGTGACTATAAATAATTAGAGGAGGTGATTATTAACTTTGATCATCATATAATGAAGTTAAAAATTATAGGAGGTGGAAAGTTTATTTTTAAATTACAAGCGACTATAAATAATTCTTAGTAAACAATAGGTGATTATTTATAATTTACTGTATATTAGCAGTACAAAACAACATTCGCAATCGTGAGTGGTCGTGTTGCTCTTATTATTCTTGTTGGTTGTTGAGTGGAGAAAAAAAGAAAAAGCATTCAAATCAAACCCCTCAAAACAGGGATCCGCATTTTAGAGAGAGAAAGAATCCCAGTCTCTCACTTTTTCATTCCCTTTTGATTCTAAAGCCGTTTTAGGTAGAGAATTAGAGAGAGATGGAATGTGTTTAGTGTGGGACAGTTCATTGACTGAGCCTTGCCGGCAAGCCGTTTCTCTCTATATATCTGTTACGGCGAATTTTATGTATTTATATCCCTGTAAGCGCGTGGAAGAGTCAAAGCAACAAAGCAGATGGAATAGCTTTGAAGATCTCAAATCCCTAATTCAGTAAGTTGAGGTTATTGGGTTTGATCTGGTTCAATTTTGAGCTACTGGGTATTTATTTTATTTAGTTATATGCTATTTTGGAGCTTTCGGGTGTTTTGTTTTGTGCTTCAACTACCCAAGAAGGATTGAATTTCTGGGTTTTAAGTAACTCTTTGTGAGGTTGAATTTGACGGCGATGCATGATAGAATTTAATTAGTTTGGTGGCTAAGTTGGAGTTTGTTCTTTGGATTTGGAACGACTATATTTGATGATTTATTTCAATGGTTTTTGTAAAAGAGGGGTTTTGTTAAGTTATAGTTTTGGTTGGTGATACTTATTTGTAATTTGTAAAGCAGGATTTTTGTTGGGTTTTTGGTGATTAATAATGGGTTGTGCTTTGGTAAGGCTTCATCTTTAGAGATGGCCAAGAGAACCCAAAGGGAAGACAAGTGAATAAGGGAGCATCAGTGGTGCCACGAGGAAATTCTGGGAAGAGAGAGGAGAGTTTTAGAGTGAAAAATAGGAAGGAAAATGGTGATGTGAAGATTAGTTATGTTGTAAATAACTAATAGTTCAAGACGGGTGCGTGATGAACAGCTCGATAAAAAGACGGTGAAGTCTGAATTTGTTGACAGTTATCCAGTTATAAGAAGTCTTCCTAAAGCACGAAGGGGAACAAGTTACAGCAGGTTGGCCCTCTTGGCTTGCTGGAGTTGCCGGTGAATCTATCAAGGGATGGATACCACGACGAGCAGATACTTTTGAGAACTTGATAAGGTATGATTTTTGTTTTGTTATTTTATGGAGTACTTGCATTTTAGTTTGTTGATAGTTTTTAGACAACACTGTTATTACCTAGCTGTTCAATTAGCCAGAAAGTTATGGAACTTAGCGTCATGGAAAAAATATATTATCATCTAGCTTTAGTTGCCTGATAAAGCATTCAGTGTCAATTAGTTTTGTTACATTAGTGGGTTCATGTTAAATTAAACAAAAATAAGGTGAATCCGAAAAGCTCTAGTTTATGGCCTTCCTATATGTGCGTCAATATTTTAAAAGTTGGCTGTATTTTTCCTATCAACTGGTATCTATCTAGGATGCTTTCCCATAATAAGTATTCCAATTGATGAAACTTCGGTTATATTTCTCAAAAAAGCTGAATCCCATGATTTTCAGGCTTCTGCTCATTAAAAGATCGACAAAATTTCCATAAATTTGATGAGTCCCATTATGTTTAATAAATGCTTATTTTTCCTTTAAGTTAATGGCAATGGTGGTCAATGGCTTGAAGGGGCTTATAACTGCAAATTCTGAAGGCTACAAATCTCAGTTTGATGTCAATTAAGGAAGGCAAACTATCATACGAAAGACAGAATAGTTTCATAAAAAAATATCTTTAGTCATTGAGTTGATATTAAATGCTTTAACTTTGTCCTTAGTTTTCAATGATTTAGGGAATTAATTGGACAGAGGTTTTTGAAATCTAGTGCTATAGTGTACTTTTTGAATTTTAAATTCATGTATGTAGATATTCTCATATGGTGAGATTTTATTCTTGCAGATTGGCCAAGGAACTTATAGTAGTGTATACAAGGCTCGTGACCTAATTCAAAAAAAAGTTGTTGCTCTAAAAAGAGTGCGGTTTGATAGTATAGATCGTGAGAGTGTCAAGTTTATGGCAAGGGAAATCCTTATTTTGCGTAGACTTAATCATCCAAATATAATTAAATTGGAAGGCTTGGTCACATCACGAACATCATCCAGTTTGTACCTTGTTTTTGAGTATATGGAACACGATCTTACAGGACTTGCATCACTTCCAGGTGTCAAGTTCACGGAACCACAGGTATTTTTCTTACAATTCTTCTATAGCTCGGCTGTTGTTCATATTGTTTGTGGGCTTTGATCTGCATTTAAACCTATTATTGTAGAAGTGAATTGGTTATGGTATTACTTTTCCGTACCAGTCAATTGACTAGCTGATGTTGAGCAATACAAAAGCACCTCTATTATATCACCCCTTAATAAATTTCATAGTATATCACTGTTTACTGTTTAACTTCTGAATCCTGATGTTGTAATATTATTTGTTAGGTTAAATGTTACATGCAGCAACTCCTAAGTGGGCTTGAACATTGTCATAGTCATGGTGTTCTGCATCGTGACATAAAGGGTTCAAATCTTTTAATTGACAATATGGCATCTTGAAATTGCGGACTTTGGCTTAGCAACCTTTTTGAGCATCAACAAAGTGTGCCATTAACAAGCCGTGTTGTGACTCTTTGGTATCGGCCACCAGAACTTTTACTTGGAGCCACCTATTATGGAGTTGGAGTGGATCTCTGGAGTAGTGGTTGCATTCTTGGAGAATTATATGTTGGCAAGCCTATCATGCCTGGAAGAACCGAGGTTTGTATATCTACTTTTTACCATTTTTGCAATCTAATTTACACCATGTGAGCAAAATTGAAGTGTATGGCATTCTTAAATTTTAAGGAAAAGTCACAAACTTCAGACTCCAGCTGGAGCATAAATAATACTCCCTCAGTCTCAAAAAAGACTCCCGTTTGCAAAAAGATTGTTCCAAAAAAAGAGTATCATTTCTTTCGATGGTAGTATTAAATGACATAATGTACCATTACTAGTAACTAAACAACACTTGACGGATATAGGGGGTAAACATAGAACACAAACATATCCTTATCTTTGCAAATTTTGCAAATGGGACAACCCTTTTTGTGGAACTGAGGGAATAAAGAACAGAGATGCAATCTACTCGACTCAACTGAACAACTCCTTTTATCCCAAACTAGTTGGGTTGAGATGAAAATGGACCCCATATGTAAGACCTTATTCATCTGGCTTATGATAACTGATAAGACCTTACAGTGTTTAAGCGAACCAAGCTTCTTTTCCTATTGTCCTCTATTTTTTGAGCTACACTAAGCTTGTTATTTTTGCTACATGAATATGGGTACGAATGCATTCATGCCTACTTACGTTTTCAATCCACAATAGTAGCATTTTAAATTATGAACTTATAATAACCAGAAGCTTTTTTTTCCACCTTTGTAGGTTGAGCAATTGCATAAAATATTTAAACTTTGTGGCTCCCATCCGAGGATTATTGGATAACAAAACTACATAAATCAACAGCGTTCAAGCCTCTACAGCCTTATAGAAGACGTCTGGCAGAAACGTTTAAAGATTTTCCTGACGCTGCTGTGGGCTTATGGAGACCTTACTTTCAATAGACCCTGCTCATAGAGGAACTGCAGCTTTTTCACTTGAGAGCGAGGCAAGTACCTTTTTTATTTCAGAAAAGAAAAAAATGATGTGGAAACTTGTTTTTTGCCTGACCTCATTTTTTTCTGGGCCATAAATGATCACATTGAAGGTTATGTTGGTTAATCTTATTATTGCCAATGTTTCTTGGTGTACATAATTGAAAGTAGCAACTCAATTATTGTAGATGATACTAATTAAATTTCACTGGTACTGATAAAGAACTCTCCTTGGAGGATCAATGATGAAGTACAATATAGCACAATATCTTAAGACACTCCTAGACCACCACTATCTTAAGACAGGCTGTTCCTTAAGTCATTTCCTACATTTGAAGCATTATGAATATAACCTTCTATTTGGAAGCCTCAGATCAACCTTCCTAAGGATACTTGTTTTATTGTTTCTGTTCTTACTCGAACACTTTGATGCTGAAGATACTTTAATCTTAAGGATTGCTATGTAAGGGTACTTATAATGCAGCAACATTCACATGAATCTCGCATTATATATCAATTTTTGATATATACTCTTGAAAATGAGTATCTTGGAAACTCACCAAAGCATGGTACATGATTTTTTCTTCCTTTCTCTCCCTTCTAAATTAAGTATAGTTGTTAAAATAAATAGTGAATGTTTTTATATGAAATGTTAATTATGTTATAGGAAAGACTTTATAATAGGAATGTCTTACGCTTCCCAAAAAAGAAGAAATAAAAATGAACATGCATAACGGGGAAGAGTAATAATCCTAACTATGGATGCGAATATTATTGGATTTGTAAACAGAATCAAGTATGAGAGTCTTATTAGTTTATCGAAAAATTGATGTACTCCCTTTGTTCCGAATCATAATATTAGTATTGACTTTTTAAAGTCAATTGAGATATTCCCCATTTCAAAATTGACGTTCATTTAACTTTTGTACAATGAATCTTGTAATTAGTAGCAGATTTTTATATAGTTTAGATTTCATAATTGTATTGCCTAAAATTAAATGAATTCATATCATTTTTGAATTTGAAAATATCTCATATTGACTTCAAAAGTCAAACATGAAGTTCTATATTTAGGAACAGACGGAGTACTATTTAACGTATCCCTGTCAATTGGTTTCCTACTTATGTTAACACGCGGGAATATCCACGTCTCCTTGTCTGATCCTTGTTTTTGAATGTGCTTCTTAAATTGAATGAGACAATAAATGCATATAGTCAACTTCTTCATTCTCATGGCATCATAAGTAAGAATTTGATATATATATATGAACTATGAAATACGCATTTCAGGTCCATATAATGATAATCTGACAGCTTGAGGTACTATCACACACACAAAATAGAAGTAGCAGGTACAAATCACTAAGGTTAGTGTAATGGTACTGGATTAGGTATTCCATCCCCCCAATTTATATGCGTCTCTAGCTGTTGTGAAAATCTGCCACCTTTAACTTAGCAGCCAGCCTGTGAATGTTGATACGTAGCTACAGAGGCCAGGTTAGTTAGTTCAGGCACATTTTCATCTTGGATTTTCTGTTGAAGAGACCAAAATCTGGGATGGGGGAGATTACATGTTAGAGATTAATGTCTGTTGCAACTTTATTCTATTCCTTTTCTTTTAGCTTCTTCTTGAGTTTTTGGCCATTGTCATCAAATAAGAATACTTCGTCTTTCTAGCCTACTAAGGAATTTTCATGGTAGTATATAAGTTGCCCTCGCAGTTGGGTTGCATGTAGTTATAATTATTCTACTTAATTACATTCTTTGGTAAGTGAGATTTACGCAAGTGTTTGTACAGTGGCTAACCATCAGTTTCTTTTCTGGCAGTTCTTTACGATAAAACCACAGGCTTGTGATCCCTCAAGTTTGCCTAAATATCCTCCCAGTAAGAGATTGATGCAAAACTGCGGGATGAAGAAGCTAGAAGGTATTTCCTCTAGAATTAATCATCATTCACGTGACTTTGAACGACATATACCGATTATGTTTACTGCGAGTCAAAATGGCAGAGGTTACGTATTCATATTGATGCCTATGAATGACATATGCCGATTATGTTTACTGACCGAGTGTCTTTGCTTCCTACTTCTTTTAGCTTGGGTTTGAGAAACTTCACTTTTTGCTTCATACTTTGTTTCTTAGTCACATGTATGTCTTGCCATCCAAGGTGGTGTTATAATGCTAATTGTAATTATTTCTTAGGCAAGGAGCAGCAGGAGTCAAGGGCCAAACGGTTGACCGGAAAATAAGAGGATCAAAAGAATCTCGGGCTGTTCCAGCACCTGATGCTAATGCTGAGTCAGTCACATCAATGCAGGTACATGAAACATATTTTGAAGTTCTATTCTGTTTCATGTCTTCAGCAGTTTGACAGGATGTGGTAGAAGTCGAGGAGAATAAAGGTAATAAGTGAAAAGAACACGTGACGTCTAAAGACTAACTTAACTCCTGAGTCGAGATCTGAGATATAGACCTTCAGTCCAAAATATGCTCACGTTAGAAGAAAGAGCTCACATCTAGCTTCGGCAGTAACTTACTGTGACTGCTGCTTGCTTGAGTTCCATATAAACGACTTTAATTCCCCACCAATCAGGTTATCAGCCAAGTCTACGTCTGAGTTTAAAATTATCAATGGAACTTGCAGTTTTTATCCTTTCAATCCATTCCTTCCTCCCCTACATATGAGAAGCAGGCCAATATCTTCACTTAATTTTATTTTGTCTATGTATACCAGTATCTTGTCAATTAAATATTTCATTTTATCACAGAGAGGACTTTCGATCCAAAGACCCGGAGTGAGCTTTTCAACCCCCATAAGGATGAGTTGCTTCCGGTTTTCCTATTGATCCACCTAAACCAACACAAGCTCTAAGAAGTGATTAAAGATCAAATGGAACATCCTCCAAACGGGCTTCTTATTCAGGGACCATTGGTTCCCGGTGTTCGATGGACCGAATGCTGGGAAGAAATATGATGATATTTCCATTGTTTCAGCCAGAACCAACTTGTCATCGCTATCTGGTTTAGTAGCATCTAGGACTTCATTGACTGAAGAATCCAGAGATAAGTTTGCTCTCACATCCAAAGGCAACAGATCAAGTGAGTAGGCTTTCAGGATCGTTGACGAATTGGGAAACTCAGGAAGCAGGATAGGAAGCATCAAACTCGGGGAATTACTACTGGTTCTCGGCATATGGATAATTTAAGTGCGAGTACTAATGAATCAGTTCTGGTGAGTTTCATGCAAAACTCAAACTTTATGGTTGCAAGTTATATTAACCATTTTTGGACCCTTTTGTTGAATGTGATTAAATCATGAATATATATTAAGTAATTACCATGTGAATACTACTAAGTTGTCCAATGAGTTTCTATGAAAAGGCTACAATATATCTGGCTATCCAGAACTTTCCTAAACAGATAGTTAAACATCAACTAAAACATATTATTGAATTTAAGTTTTCCAAAATGTTGTGTTCCTCTAATAATTTCTCATCCCAATTAAATAATTCTCGTTTTAAAGTCACCATTCTAAGGAAAATTGACTTTAATACATCAATGGCCAAGATCAACAAGAAAACTTTTTTTCAAGAGTAATTTTGATAATATCAAATCTTTACGGACACTATAGTTCATTCATAAAACCATCTTTTATACTCGCAATATGTGTTTGTGTAGTGTGTATATATTGTGCAACCTTCACGCATTAGTTGCTCTAATTATAGAGCATCATGATTCTTGATCTCTAACATGTACATAGTGTCTGAAATGTAATCTTACAGTTATTTTTTCGTTTCTCTTTTGATGGTCTTTAGATTGGTCATGGTTCAAGGGAAACAAATCCATTTCTCTGGTCCTTTGCTAGTTCCCTCAAACAACGTAGATCAGATGCTTAAGGATCATGATCGCCAGATTCAAGAAGCAGCTCGGCGAGCACGAATTGACGAGGCAAAAGTGGGTAATGTTCGGCGTCAAGGAGTGCAAATAACTGATATCGAATGTACGTCTCTAGTCGCGGAGCTAGGTAAGTCAAGTATGACTAAGGAGCGAGAGTGAGTAAGCTCTCCCCTGTAAAGTTGTAGTTTTTATATAGTTAGTATATTGCAAGTAGATCAGGTCTATCCAAATCTAGTAGAAGTTTACTTTGACACCGGAATCCAGAAAATAAAAATATGAGAGAAATTCAATATTTGGAGTACAACCACTATGTTTTACTCATTGGAAATGTAGTTTAGAATAACATATTTGATTGCCTTGTCAATATATATATACTTGTATATATTTGATGGTCTTTTGTTGTTCTTATGCTGTTATGCTTGTCATCATTTATTAATTATAAGGGCCGTTTGGAATTGTTGAATGGATTATTATTTTGTCAATGTCAAAGGCTCTAAGCCACCATCTTATTTAATGTGAAGAGCTTTTTTGTCTTTTCATTTCATCTGTCTTACTTCTCAGACTCAGTTTTCAACGGCAGTCTTGCTATTATAGCCATCAACTGGATTTATGGTTCTATTCAAAATTAGGGATGCATCGTCTTTTTTTAATTCGTTTTTAATTTCAGAGTTGCATGAAGTTTTTAATGAGTCAGCACTAATATATTTTTGGCAAGATGTTAAGATATATTTGAATAATAAGTTACATTAGACAGAGGTTGTTATTTTAAATATATTTTTAATTTTGAAAAAATAATCCGAAAATGGGAGTACAAGTATAGGCCAGTTCAACTGTAATTTTTTTTCTTCGATTTTTCGGTTTTTGGGCTAACCGAAATTTGAAATAACACGAATCGGTTCAGTATCGGTATAAGTAACTGGTACACACTTGCATTAATTTTTTAATGATAAATTTTCTTAACAATAAATTTTGTTGAAAATGTAATAAAACTCCCTCCATTATTGACTCTTGAATTGAGGTTTTTAAACTCAAAATTTGATTTTAAAAATCTATTAAAAATTACAATACAAAAATCTTATAATTAATAGTAGATATTTATAATATTATTATTGTTTTGAACAAAATTAAGTGAATTAATGTCAATTTCGAGTTTAAAATTGTCCTAAATAAAGTTTTATAGATTAGTATTAATCAAACGTGTAAGTATTAACTTAAAATTAACTTTACAAGGTGCCAACTGCAGAATATATCATCTCCAACATTTACAAACTTGTACAACTTTAAACTTAGTAGTACAACTTTTTAATAATAATAGGCACAAGTTATAATCTCCATCGTTGAGGTTAGGACTTGAGCGATCAAAAGTAAGGGAACAATCTCCTCTCCAGATGTTTAAATAATCCATCTACAATCACCAACGAAAGAAAAAAGATTCAAAAATAAACTAATAATAAGAAACTTACTACAATTGTAAAACTTATCACACAAAGATTGGTAAAAATTATAAAAAGTTTTACTTATTACGTCTCTCCAAAAAAAATTACCATTAGTATTTATTTACGCAATTAACAATTAAAAAATCGACGTATACATTTGCAATATATATCATTTTCTTAATAAAAAAGTGAGAAAAAAAAAACTCTAAACAACTACCTTCACTTGCTCTATAAACTTTAGATAGTAGTACTTTTAGTAATGGTAATAATATATTGCGAATATTTACGTGAATAAGTATTATGGTAATTTTTTTAAGAGAGATGTAAAGAAATGGGTCCCTTTAACTCTTACTAATACATTGTATAGTTTCGCAATTATAATTTGACATAAATTTGCCGCAATACATACTTTTATAGTGATGAGTCACCAAATTCTAATAATAGATTATACATTGAAAATGATACAAGAATAAGAGGACAAAAATGATTGAGTTGTTGATGACCAAAAAGTTTATTCATCAACACAAGTACCGAATCATTTTAGTAGTCCTGAATCAACTCAGTAATCCAACTTGGTAACTCAGTAGACGGTAGCTCAAAATGTTTTTTTGTTGATTTTTATGTCTTCTAATTGGTCATAAATTTTGATATTCTCAAAAGTCAACTCAAAAAACTCAAAGTTATGTTTTTTTTTCACAAAATTTTAGTACATTATTATATACATGGAGAATTGAGTAAAGATAAAAAACAAATAAGAGAAAAAACTTTTAAACTATTAAGTTCACATATTTGGACTGCTGCATTAACTTGAGATCAACTAAAATATAATTTTAAAATATTATATATAAAATTTACTAATCTTTAGTTTACCCGTATTCGACTATTAAACTTTTTATTTTATGCAGTGAAGTTGAGATAAACGGTTGGTCTCTTTAACTTTTTGTATATACATCACACTATTAGTCTATCAAGTTTAGTACTCCCTCTATTGTTCCAAGAAACTAAAGTAAATAATATTTTTTATTTTTAAACTAATGTGTTAATT